>OX422218.1:170969855-171293274 GCA_949130495.1 Sambucus nigra | reverse complement strand
GATTAAATTACTATTTGTGCATATTGAATTGTGTTTTGTGTGATATGTTTTAGTCACTTTTTCCATCGCGAGGACGAGTGGCATTTGAATATTATGTTGTTAAATCCTATTTTAGGATGCTTACTAGGTATGGGACTAGTGGGTAGTCCTTGGTTAAAATTTATACTTGCTAAGTATGGGACTAGTTAGTGTAAATTCGTGGGGATTTTACATCTCGGGGTGGGATAGATTTTTATGTTATATCATCATTTCGTTAGCCTAGGCATGAGACTAGGACGAGTTTTATGTCGGTGATTCATTTCATATGTAGGATATGATGTATGTGTACTTTGGGGACCCTTAGGTATGGGGATAAGGGATATTTTGATGATCTTACATCGATTAAAAGGGTGGGTTAATTTTGTTAATTGCGAAATTGAGAATTAAAAGCTAAGATAATAAGACGGACATTAAAATATAGGTGACATAAATAGCGAGGGCCGATAATTTAAACGGACCAACCGGCATTTTATGTCGTGTCATGTGTGGAACCTTGTCAAATTGCGAGATCGACAGTTTAAACGGATTAGTGGTCATTTTGACAAGGGAAAGTGTTAAACTTTGTTGGAAATTACCACCCGAGGCGGGAGGATCGCCAAAATAAAAAGTGAGAATAATGATAATTTAAGTTAATTTAATTAAATTAAAAATTTGGGACTATAGGATATTTAAAATGATATTGGTGTTATTTTTATAAAAATCTTTGGGGGTGGTTAGTGATTTATCTTTCTTGCCTTTAATTATATTCATTTAATTAAAATACTCTATTGTGATATTTATTGCGTATAATGCTATTGTCTGGATTCACGGATCTTATTTGTGGGGAGTAGTGTGTATTCATGCTCGGGGCTCTGATCTCGTGCATTGACTAACATTTTCAGGCATTAGTGCTGGAGTAGCTGCATAGGATTTATTGGTTATCGCTTGGAGGTGCAGCTGGAGTTGCTTTTATTTACAACTTTATTTAGTTTAGATTTTTCTTTCCGTCGTATATCATTATGAGACTTCATTTGGGTATTATTGGACCATTCGGTTCCAACGTTGTTTGAGGATTTCAGTTGGAGTATTACAGTCAGTTGATTATTCAGATTTTAAATTAATTCATATTTTGGAGATTGAATTTAATTGGAGTTTAACATGTGATGGTTTTTATATTACAATTATTCGTTGGGATTGATTATTATTCATCTTGTGGATTGATTTTTATTGTCTCATATCTGTCACATACTGAGAATGGTATTTATTTAGTAGCGCCCGACGTAGTTTGGCGGCGATGGCTGGCCACCCCGTTGTCCGGATTTCGTGGGGTGTTACAAGATAAGGTATTGGATTGAGGACGAATGCATCCCTAACAAATAACATACATAGAGACGTATTATGAGGCTCGGGCCTCACGAGCTTAGCTCAGTATACCGCCTACGTACCTAAGGAGACTTGGGATAAAAGCCAATGTAGTTCCAATAAATTGGACATATTTATAGGTGTATCCAATGGGGTACCGAGTATACAATATAAAATAATATGGTATTTATGGAGCCTAGTTCTTAACATAGGATTTATGTTGTGTTGGATTGATATACTTATATCCTAAAATAATACATTAATCAAAGGTCGACATTTGACAAGTATTGATATGAAAACATATATTCGGGGGTGCCATCGGGACAGGATTTGTTCACTAGGAGAAGTGGTGAGAGTAGCTGAATTTTATACTTTGTCTTACAAAGATTTGGGCCAACACAACTCAATGGCACTTTCTTAAGAATGGTTTTGAAAAGTATTTTTTCATATTTGTATTCAGCCCTTGTGTATTTTGATTAGAAATTATTTATAATATGATCATATCAATTCAATACACAAATAAAGGTGTTGGGTTAGATATCAGGGTTTAAAATATAAAATTTGTAAAGTGCATACTCGGTCCCATAAATGAGGGTCGGGCTAAGTAAGATAAGTAAGTATGGACAATTTATCTCAATATATATGGGGGTTGTGGCCCCGAAATTTAGGCAAAGGTTTTTTTACCTTTTTAGCATGAATCAAAGTGTGAACTAAGGGAGTGTCCCTACTTGAGGTTTCCGAGGTGGGTAGATCTCCATTTAGTCGGCCAGAGCTTCGTTTAGAATTGTCGACTTTTGCAGAATGCACGCATAGGTTTGCCTTTATTTTTCTTTGGAGGCGAATTTTCAAAAGTACGAACCTCATTAAGGACTAAAGAAACTCCGTGGAAGTACCATCTTTCCTTGGGGGGGAAGTAACTTTTTTGAAATACAAGATTTTTTTAAACTTGAAACTCGAGTATCTCGGACTCTCGAGGTAGATGATATTTAGAAAAATAAATCAATGTTGGGTTTTGGGGGATTGGTGGAACCTTTATTTATAGGGTCTAATACGGGATGGTTGACGGCAAGATCAAAGCTTTAAGATGGTGAATCTAGGGTATTATGACACGTGGATGGCTGGGAAAATATTTCCTTGGATGTGGTAATCATTACCGGGAGAATAACCGCATTGGCAAAGATTTCTTTAATCAGGAGGTTAAAGAACCTTTGGGTCTTTAACCGGTCAAAGGTTTCAGCCAAGCCTTTTGGGGTTTGTTTACAATTTGCTGTTTTGGTAAATGAGTTCTTGTTAGTTTTATTTGTGGGGAATTTTGTCCCTTTAGGGGAGTTTATCTTTAGGATTTTTAGCCCAAATGGTTTAATTCTCTTTTATCAAATGTGTTGATGACCCACACCCTGATAGAAAATGGGTGTCCACACCCCTCATCTCAACGTCAGACTCGCGATCATGCCCGAATGACCAGCGGTCATGGCCAAAGGCACCGCGATCAGGGACTTAGTGTGTGCGATGAACAGTCACACCCCTTTCCATGTGGCTTCTACTTACTTGATTAGTCCTTTAGGTTTCTTAATTATCCTCCACAATTACGTCGTTTTGGGCTTCCAATCGTATCCAAAAACTCAATTAAAGATCTTCGTTCTTCATTAAAATCAATAAAAATAATAGTGGATCTTCCACTAAAATCACTAACCGATGACATCTAATGATTAAATCCCCTCATAAACTACTCCAAATAAATTTATTTACATGCAATAATTAAAAATCCTAATATTATAACCCACTCGAATCCAAGAGAAATTTAACTATGGATAAATCTCTATAGGATCCATTCATAAAAATAAACATTCATAAGACCAGGATGAAAGGGATATAAATCTCTAAAATCCAACAAAATCATGTTAGTACATAAACATATACAACTATGCACATATTTCTAACATGAAAACCTAAGATTCAAGATAGTGGATGATAACTTGATTTTTGCATATATGTCGTTGTTGATGAAAGCCAAGTTAGTCAAAAATCCTCAAATACCTACAAATAATAATAAACTCAAGTGTAGAGGTAAGTAAGGGTATCAATCCACTTTCTAGGAGTAATCTAGAGACAAATTCAATTGTAATTCACTTTTTATTTTCTTTTTGTTCTTTTTCACTTTTCTAATTTTTTTTAGCTTTTTCAATATTAAAACAATAGGGTGAGGTGAGGTCTAAACTAAGCTAAACTAAATGTGAAATGATAATAACTAACTAGAAAGTTACTAAAATGAATAATAAAGTCTAACACTAAAATAAAAGATAAGTGAGGTAAATAATTGTGAGAACAATCAAGGAATGGGATTACACCACAAATTTTAGTAATTCTAATTAATTAATTTAATTATTTGAATACTCCCAAATTAATATCAAAATTACAAACCAACTCTCGTTGTAAGTGTAATTAGAATAGTAATCTTTTAGAAAGTTAAGTTTAACACCCCACAACTCTAGAAACATAGATTTACACTCCTTTTAATTAATCACCCGCTAGGATCGATCAATTAGAATTTATGTCAATCTTATAAAATAAATTTAGAGTTGAAATTCAAGTCATAATACCCCACTTAAGAAACTCCTATCTCTAGTTTGAATCTAAAATGGGTATTATCACTAGAATTTTGATTTTCTCTCGAAAATCATTTACCCTCTCTCGAGGCGTAAATCTAAGGGTGAGGGATCAAAATTAACATTCAAAGGGATTTTTCAAGTAATTAAACTGATTAAAATAAAATAACATCAAATAAGGGTTTTACCCCACCCCTTGAAAGGGGATTTAGACTAACATGGTATCAAAAATAATAAACAAATATTCAATAGGCATAAAATAAATGAGAAGAGAAGAAAACAATCAAACCCCAATCTCTTGAGGTGAAATTGAACTTCTATTCCTTGACTTGAAATTCACATCCATTAATTTGAATGATTCAAACATAATTACATCAAGAATCTCACTCAATTTAATCCTCGCAACAATTTATTTTCTCCTCACTATATAAAAATAATATAATAAAAATTCTAATCTAAAACTACACTAAAATGGTATTTTCTCTCTCTACAAATTCCTATCTCCTAGCTCCCTTTCTTCTTTTATGAGTCTTCATCTTCATTTATAATAGGCATGAAGCATGGGGGTATTTTTGAAAGAATTGGTGTGCATGTGGGAATGGTGAGAGCAAATGTGCATGGGGGTATTTTTGGGATTGGGCACACATGTGCTTTAAATGGCGGTGTGAGGTGAGAATAAATTCAGATTTGGTTTGAGGGGTATTTTGGGTGTTTGGTTAGAAGAGGTTAGTTAGGGGGTATAATAGGTAAACTGGTTAAAAGGTTAATTAGGAACATGGGGTTTTAATTTCATTTTTGGTTTTGTTGGCTTTTGCAGGAGATAAGTCGTGGCATTTGGCTTTGGGTTAAAAATGAGGATAAAGGGAAATGGGTTTGTGGGTTTGTTTGGTTGGACACGGGCTGTGGTGGATGGGTTGTAAATGGGTATGGGCGGTTCCAGGTTGTAGGAGTTGAGTTGGGGTCGACCATGGCAAGGGGTTCAAAGCAGGTCGGCGCCGTCGGGTTTAGTCTCGGCCGGAGGGAGGCTGTAGGGACGCGAGGGTGGAGGTAGAGGCGTCGGGTTAGAGACCGGCGTAAGGGGGTTAGGTGGGTTGGGGACGACGCCGACAGCGGGTTTTTTGGAGCCGCCGGAGGTGGGCACCAGGCGGGTTCAAGTTGGCATTGAGGGTTTCGTACCGGAGCTGTTGTCGGTTAGTACGCCGCCGGAGTAGGGAGATGTCGCCGGCAGGTTGGGTTTGTGTCAGGAGCAGGGTCTCGGTCGCAGGTCACGGTTGCAGGTCCGGCGATCGGGGGTTAGGTTGGGATGGAGGTAGTGGTATGGTGGATATTGAATATGGGTTTCGTGGATGTTAATGGGGGTTTCTTAGTGGTGGTGTTGTGTTAATGGATTTTGGTGGGTTTAGAGGAGAGAGGAGAGAGGAGAGAGAAAGGGTGTGTAGGTGGAGAAGATGAAGTAGGGAGGGGTTGTGTGTGTGTGAGTGTAGGAAAAATAGGGTGAGGGTTAGGGAGGTGTAGGATAAGTGGGGTGTGTGTGGTATATGTGTGTGTATTTAATTTGAACCCCTAATAAAAATAACACTTAAAACTAATTAATAAAAATAAAATTATAAAATAAAATCCTATTAAAACTCTATTCTAAAATAAAACAAAGACTCAAATAAAATTGAAACTAAAAAAAAAAGAAATAAAAATAAAAATAAAATCTAATAAAACTTAAAAATTAAAATCCTAAAAAGAAAATGTAAAAATTAATAAATAAATGAAATCCTAAAAATTAAAATCCCAATAAAATAAAATAAAACTAAAACTAAAAACTAATAAATATCAATATAAAATAAAATTATATTAATAAAAAAATAAAATAGAAAAATAGAAAATAAAACCTATAAAATACTAAATAAATCTAAAATAAATCCTAAAAATAGAAATGACTCAAACTAAAAATCTAAAAAAATAATAAAATGACACAAACTAAAAATCTAAAAATTAATAAAAGAGCACAAACTCAATACACACACGGTTTGGGACAGTTTAGGCTAGGTTTAGGTAGGCTAGGTTACAGGATAAGGGTATTTAACTCCATAAAATGCACAATTGCCTTGAAATACGCGTTTGAACACCGCAACGTGCATTCGGCCTACAAAATAAACATTTAAGCACATAAGACCCGTATTGTCGAGAATTAGCAACTAAAGTACGTTTATTTGGGATATAAATTGTACAGTTTTGGATGCTTATCAGTTGACAATAAGGATTCTTCCTAAAGCATAATCATTCACAACAATGGCTCTAATAGATATTGATGGGGATCGATGTACGCGAACAAAAAAAATTAGTCCTAGAATCTTTGAATGCTTATGGAATAGAAATAATAAAATTGAAAAACAAGGTTCGAAAACAAACTTAGGGTTTTAAATACAATACATTTTCGGATCCGATAGGAAAAAAAGTATTTGATGATGATTCGGGGCTTCATTCTTTTTTAGAGTGCATGTGATCTAATGGACCAATTTATATAATTAAATTCAACACATACAATTAAATTATAATCAAAATTTATCTTCAATTAATTAAGGTGTGCATACTAGATGATTTTTAATTTTTATTTCCAAGCGAAGCATGCAAATAAACACAAGATGAGGCAAAATCCCTAAGAAGGGCAAAACCTTTTTATATCAACATTATTGAGAGTTTTGAATACAATGGACTTACAAAATACTTAGCTACACTATGTTAGATGTCCAGAGTATTTAAAACTTCAACATATACGACTCATCTCTAGAGTCGTCCCCCTCGGTATCTATCGATCAACCTCATCTTCTTTTTCAGTTTTGAAACCTCATTCCACAATATCAACAGCAGAGAAAAGTCTCTTTAAATTAATTTCAGCAAGAATTTTTCTTATGATAAGTAAAGTGATCTTGAATAACTCCCAGGGGTGAGGAATATGATATGAGGTATTTGATAAAAAAAATGAGAACTCAAAAGATATTTTTCCTTGTGAAAAAGAGTTCATGAAGTATCCTATTCAGACTCATTATAAAAAAGGTTGGATAAAAAGGATAATCATAAAACATTGGGGATATATATCATTAAAAAATCAAAATTTGCCCGGTCATTCGAATGAAATGGGATGTGATTCGAACGACACCATGCATCTTATTAGAACGACTTCGAATAAGGACTTCGAATGAGATTTCAAAGGACCAAGGAAAACTCTTCATTCGATTCTCATTCGAACAACTGTCAGCCTCATTCGAACGAGTCATCGTCTTTTCGACAAATTCTTCTAATAAAATTTAAGTTCCTTTATGTAAAAATAGCCTCATAAACAATAAGTAAAGTCCAAAAAATAAAAAGGACATTTTTCCAAACATGACCATATTCTTATTCCAAGATTACTGAGATGAACAAATCTTCCAATATCTATGCTCTTCAATAAAGTCCTCGAGTATCGAGAAGTTATGCTAGTGTCGTGTTTGTGTAATGGAATACACCAAAACTTTAAATTACGAGCAACAATAACACTTTCTCTTACACTTTTGGTCATCCAAAATCTTTCAAGATCACTCCCAAATGTTTGAATCTTCCAGTATGAATCACCCAAAGTTAGGTAGGTGTTTAGGCCCCTTCTAAAAGAAAATTGTTGCTTTTGAGTGAGATGTGTTCCTCTCTCTATCTAGGCTCCTCCACAAAAACATAAATAGTGTTTTCACCCTTCTCAAACCCTAGTAATGAATTATATATCTTACAACTTAAATCAATGTATACTAGCTTAAGAGGTGGGCTTAGGGCAAACTGAGTTTCTTTAGAATGTGGGCCTAACTACTTTAGTCATCAAATAACAACGTAATGACTACACACATTATTAAGAACACTATAAAAACGATGTCATGTCTCAAAACACTAAGAAAAAATCACGTGAAAATATGTAATGAATCGGTGATCCGGACATCTTTTATGTTCATCCATATATGGTGACAAAAAAATTACAAAACTTTTTTTTCTTTTTATCTAAATAAAATATTTTTGCCCTTTTCACCTTTTTCTTAAAAATCAAAAATCTTTTTGTATTTTTCAAAATTATCTAGAAAAACAAAACTATTTTTGGATTTAAAAAAAATCAAATGAAAAATATAAACACAATGATATCTCAATAATAGTACAATCTAGCAATAGGAATAATAAATATAAGAATGATAATCATCCTGTACAAGATAAACTACCCGAACTCGGTCAGTAGTAAAAATACCGAAAGATTTACTAAGATCCTCAAATATAAGTGCATCTAAAGGTTTCGTGAATATGTTAGCTAACTGATGATTGGTTCTCACAAAGCTTAAGGACATAACCTTCTCGTCAACTAGGTCACGTATAAAGTGCTCGCATATCTTAATGCGCTTTGTACAAAAATATTGGACCGGATTACGAGCAATATGGATTGCACTATTGTGATCATAAGAAATAGTCATCGTGCCTTGTGAAATCCCGTAATCCTCAAACATTTTCTTCATCAATAAGAGTTGCGTGCAATAACTCTCGGTGGCAATATACTCAGCCTTCGTCGTGGACAAAGATATAGAGTTTTTCTTCTTGATCAACCAGGAGATAAGAGCACTCCCAAAATAAAAACACACACTTGAAGTGCTCCTATAACCATCGACATCTCTGGACCAATCGAATCTCAATAGGTGGACAAATGGTCATCGGTATCAAAGGAATACCAAATACCAAATGAAAGAGTTCCATTCACATATTTGATGATACGTTTAAGTGCAAGTATGTGTAAATCTCTGCGGGACACCTGGTATCTGGCATAGACTCCAACACTAAAGGAAATATTGGGATGACTAGCGATCAAGTAGTGGAGACTATGTATCATACTTCGATAAAGGGTTTGCTCTATGTCCTTGCCTAAGCATCTTTGCTAAGCTTTATTGATATACTCATAGGGGTGAATGAGTTCTTAGCGGAGTCTAGACCAAACTTCTTCACAAGGTCTCTCGTATATTTGGATTGAGATATGAATATTCCATCATCAAGATAACAAACTTGGAGACCTAGGAAGAATGTAAGCTCACCTACCATGCTCATCTCAAACTCATTTTTCATCTACTCCTTAAAAGTATGAGCAAGTGGGAGCACTTGGATCCAAAATCTATGACATCCACATAGACTTAGGAAACCAAAATAGCATAACTCTCTCTCTCCTCAATAGATATATCTTATCCATTCCCCCTCTCATGAAGACACGAGCTAAGAGATTGGAAGTGAGCCTCTCGTACCAAGCATGGGTGCTTAATTAAAACAATATAATGCCTTTTTAAGATAATGGACGTGTCCTAGGTGCTTAGGATCTTCAAACCCTTTTGGCTGTTCCACATAAACCTCCTCCTGTAGAATTCCCTTCAAAAAAGAACTCTTGATATACATCTGATATAACTTGAATTGCAGATATATGATTTAGTGAGTTGTGAGTGGACGAACTCAAGACTAGCAATAGGAGCAAATGTCTCATTAAATTCTACACCCTCGATCTATGTTTAGCCTTGAGTGACCAACTAAGCCTTGTTGCGAACTATGGTACCATTTTCATCCAGTTTAGTCTTTAAAATCCACTTCGCACATATCACATTAGACTCGCTAGGTCGGGAGACTAACTCCCAGATATCGTTCTTGTGAAACTAAAGCAACTCATCTTGCATGGAAAAAATTCAATTCTCATCCTTGAGTGCCTCTTTCACATTCTTGGACTCAACTAAGGAGGTGTAGCACAAATAGCTAACCACATTTTCTAGTTGAGTATGAGTCTTTACACCTAGTGTGGGATCACGAAGGAGAGCGAAAGGGTCATGACTCTTTCGAACCCAAGATGGTATATCGCCTAAATTAGGAATGGGTTCCACCGAGGTAGCATAAGGAAGGATAGGATTGCCACCAGGGGGTGCATTATCCTCACACTGAGGGCTAGGAGCAACAAATGTTAGTTGCTTATCATCTCTAATCTTTACATTTGTTGAGTCCATAACTTTAGATCTAGTATGGTTAAAACCCCTATAAGCCCTACTAGTTTATGAATATCCTAAATATATTCCCTCAACTCTCCGTGAGTCAAACTTTCCTAAGTTCTCTCTATCTCGCAAGATGTATCAATTACTCCCAAAGATACTAAAATATGATAGGTTGGGATTCTTCCCTGTCCATAACTCATAAGGCAAGTGAAGTGTGTGCAGGTGAAGATATACCCTATTCACTGTATGGCATATGGTGCTCACCGTCTCTGCCTAAAAACGTTTAAGAACATTTTTCCCAAGAAGAATGGATCTAGACATCTCTTATATCGTTTGGTTATTCCTCCCAATAATCCCATTTTATTGACGAGTACAAATGATCGAAAACTCATGTTTGTTTCCCACTCCATCAAAATAGATATCCACTTTATCTTATTTAAATTTAGTGTCATTACCACTATGCATTCGATTAATAGTGACACAGCTTTGGTTTTGTAGGACATAACACATGATTTTAAGGAACTCAGCTGCATCAAACTTTTCTCTAAATAATCCTACGCTAGAGTATTTAGAAAAGTCATCGACCATCACGAGAATATATCTCTTACCACCTAAGCTCTCCGAGTGAGTAGAAATCATAAGATCCATGTGAATCTACTCCAAAACATGGGAGGTAGTAATGGTATTCAACTTTTGATGGGGACTTTGAATTTGTTTTCCTTGTTGTCAAAATCCACAAACTGAGGAAGTTGGTTTCGCGAGCGATGGTACGGCATGAAATAGTTCTTTCTTCATTAATCTCTCAAGATATCTAAAGTTCACATGACCTAGTCGTTGATGCCAAAAGTCCATCCATAGTGGAGACTATGGTACTTTAGTACACAAAGGAGGACATGGAAATAATCCCATAGCAATTATCTTCGGTCCTCACACCATGTAGTAGAAGTTCACCGGATTGGTCATAAACATTACATTCGGACCTGTTAAAATTTACCACAAAATTTTCATCGCACAATTGGCTTATGCTAATTAGATTTCCTTTCAACCCTTTTATGTACAACATGTTGTCTAGTTTAGGAAAATTGGGCATCTCAGTACATCCCCGCCCTAAAATACTAGGCATACTCCCATCTCCAAAAGTGACTTTACTATCCTTACGATCCTCATGGTGGGTAAAAAATGAGATGTCGCCAGTCATGTTCCTAGAGCACCCATTATCAAAATACCATTGGGAAGTATTTTGAACCTTGAGAGCAATGTGCACAACAAGGGATTTGACGTCTTGCTTCGATACCAGAGTGGAGGTAACCTTTTGTTTGCCCTTATCGGGGTTTGATCTAGTCGGATCATTGGAAGCGTCCTCAAATGGTAAAGACATCCTGTGAAATTCTTCCATTAAGGTTTATGAAGTCGCGACTAGGAACTTAACTTTCTCTCTAAGACTAGAAAATTCGCTAGAGCAATGCGTGGGAGTATGTGTACACCTAGTTCTAATTAGTTTATAGAAAACATCTCTAAGGTTCAAATATAGACTTTTTTAAGTCTACTTTGGTTCCTTTTCTTAGGTTGAACTTTTTTATGGTTTTAATTGAGGGCCATAAGGATTCACCACAAATTTAGGAATCCGTTTAGGTGCGGTATGATAAGTGAATGCACCTTCATAACCTATTCCATACCTCTCATCAAAACCTGAATCGGAGCCAAGGATCATCTTACCTACCTTATTTACCATAAAGATCGGCATAGGCACACTGTAGGTCACTCTCACTCTCATTTAAAACATCTTCCCCTTCACTCTCGCCGAAATGACAAGACTCATTGTCGAGGTATCCACGTTTAGTAGCTTTGTCATCAGCATGAGGTGCACTCGGTGTACTAATATGACTAGACATGAATGCGATAAAGTTATATCCATGATGTGATCCATCCCCTGAACCCACCGATTTTACCTCGCTATCGGTAAGCATGAAATTTAAGGAAGCTCCACCTTGTCATTATCTCGTTAACCTAATCAGACCCTCATGAGCTTTGTGACCCTTTCCTTCACACTCATAACATTTATCCTCGTCTTTCTTTGGGAAATCTTTCTTTTCATTTTCAAAATTTTTCTCACCCAATTTATATTTTTTATCTTTCTCAAAAAATTATTTTCTTTGGAAGTATTTTGCTATTTAAGTTTGAGAAACTTTTTGAAATTTTTAGCAAAAAGGACTAAGTCATCTAAATCAAAATCATACAGAATACAATGAAACTTCCTCTATCTTTTTAGATTGGGCTTTTAGTGCAATATCCTTTTCCTTAGGCTTAACAGTTTTAGGGAACATATCTATCTCATATATTTGAAGGTTTCTATGAGCTCTTCTAACCTAAAGAGTATCTAGAATCCCTAATGAATTTTGCACAATAACCTTAGGAATAAAACGGACAAGGAGCGATTTAATTTTTTCTTAACAACACGCGTTTCAGGTTTTCTCTCACCTAAATTAAAATTCTAGTTAACTATATCAGATAGTTGTGCGTAAAACTTATCTAACAATTCTGATTCAAGCATAGTGATAGTTTCAATTACGTGATGAGATTTTTCATATTAGAAGCTTTAATAGGATTGGTTCCCTTGTAAGTGAGTTAGAGGGTATCCCAAGCTTCTTTAGACGTGGTGCACATCATAATGCGATGAAACCCTTTAGGGGTGAAGGCTCTCGAGATGGCACTCAGACCATACGGGTTAAAATTTCTCCATTGAAAGTTGTCCTATGTCCAAGAAGAAACAGGTTTAGGGCGGACGACATTGTCAACAGTCATAGTGGGTGGTGTCCACCCTCTTTCACAAAGCAACTAGACATGTTCATGAATAGATTTCAAGGTTGACTTCACCATAGATTTCAAATATGTATAGTTTGAACCATTAGAAATGGGGATTCAATTATATAGATTATTCATTAAATCCAAAATTTTTAAAGATCAACAATTTTTTTTAAATTAATATCATTTTTTTTTTGCGAAAAAAGGATCACACGATATTTTGGTGTATCTGGCTCTGATACCAATTTGAGAGTTCAGATAATCTAATGGATCAATTTATAAGATTAAATTCCACACACACAATTCCATTTTAATCAAAATTTTATCTTCAATTAATTATGGTGTGCATAATATATTTTTTTATATTTATTTCCAAGCCAAGCATGCAAATAAGCACAAGATGAGGAAAATCCCAAAGAAGGGAAAAAACCTATCTATATCAGTAATATTGAGAGTTTTGACTACAATCGACTTACAAAACACTTAGTTATACTAAGTTAGATGCACAGAGTCTTAAAAACTTCAATAGATATGACTCAGCTCCAAAGCCGTCCACAGGTTGCGATCTAGCCTCAGTATCTACCGATCATATACGTCTTCCATGATTGCTGAGACGAACAAATCTTCCAATCTTTTTGGTCTTCAACAAAGTCTTTGAGTACCGAGAAGTTGTGTCAGTGTCATGTTTGTGTAATGGGATACGCTAAACTATAAAATTACGAGCAATCATAAAACTTGCCCTTACACCTTTGGTAATCCAAAATCTTTCTAGATCACTCCCAAATGCTTGAATCTTCCAATATCTGATCTACCCAAAGTTAGGTAGATCTTTAGGCACCTTTGAAAAGAAATCGTTCCTTTTAAGTGAGATGTTTTCCTCTCTCTCTACGCTCCTCCCCCAAAACATAAATCGTGTTTTTTCACCCTTCTCAAACCCTAATGATGAATTACATAGATTTTAAATTAAATCAATGTACACTAGCTTAAGAGGTGGGCTTTGGGACAACTGAGTTTCTTGAGAATGTGGGCCTAACTACTATAGTATGTGGACTATATTACGGACCCACGATAAATAATTAAATTGGTTTCCAAATAAATACTTGAAAATCCAAAATTAGCAAACCGTAATTTATTTTCTTTCTTTATTTAGTCATAAGTAATTCCACTAACTAATTATTACTGCAATCCAATTTAATTATCTCAGAATTCACTCAGATATAATGAGGACTTATTTGCAATGTTGATATTGGTGCACAATGTGATTCCTTGCGTTCAGCTTACGATACTTTCTTGGTCAAATCAATTTTCCTATAATTAACTTTAACAAACATCTAATAAATTCCTTGATTCTCAGACCTAACTTATGTTGCTACTCCAATAAATTATAAAAAAATTCGTTTATTAAGTTTAACTATTGGAAATAAATATTTTTAAGTCCCAATTCGAGGTATCCACAGACGCGAATTCTTCAAAATTATAATCTCACACAACTGTCACACTATATGCTAGGATCATTTGATTTAATCTAAGATCGAATCACATCTATAGGAATCAAAGCAACAAACATATAAGCATTTAAATTCTCATAATTCTCGAGATTAAGAATCTATACACCCTTTGCAAATGGTGTGAGATTACGTATTTTAATCAATAATACCCTTAGACTTATATATCATGGGTGGCCTATTCAATACATTCCTGGATATACCGATCACAACTCTTTTGAACTATCGTACATGTTCTTGAACCATTAGATAGGTTCCCTTAGTTTGTATAAACTACTAGGATTATATCGCAACTGTTCTGATAGTATGTCAACTCACTATCTAGGATGAGAACTATTCAATGGCACTAGAACCAGAATTCCCATCTCCCGTGATCAAGTCGAACCCAATTAATCGGTATTCCTAATAAGTAGCATTGATCGACACATGTATAAACCAATATATTTAAGACAAAAATATAAAGAATTACGACAAACATGATTATCATTTCAAAATGAATAAGACATTCCTTTATTAATGAAAATAAAATTTCTTTACATGATTTTAAGAATAAAACCCCAATATACGTATGGGTGCGAAAATACTTGGTATGTGTAACGGGAGGCTGTTAATGCGTATATGCCTAGGCATGAGAAGTCACATCTTGAGATAGTTTGAGAGTGGTGCAAAATTTCAGAGAGTGATAAAAAGGTAAGTTATGAGAGATAAGAGATGAAAGTGTTTATGTGGATACAACATATTAAGAGATATATTGTCATGTCTTGTGCCCACAAGAAGGACTCAAAATTTTGCCTAAGTACCCATGTAGCCACACTATCAAAGTATACATAGTTCCTTTTCTATGGTGAGACTCATGGGAAGGTTTTAACATGATGTGTGTGTAATTGTAATGATTATGTTTGAGAGGGGTGAAGATCTTTAGGAGACAGGACGTTGACTCCAATATGGGTTCACAATGGGAGTGGACCAAAATTCACTGATAAAGACATTCATATCTATCGAAAAGTCACTAACTCGAAGGTATTATTGAACCTTAAGGTTGGTTTGAATATACGAAGGATAAAATGTTTTAGATATTCTTCACTACCTGTGGGCCATGGCTAAATGGGGAGGGGTTGCGTTAAGGATGTCATGTTCTAAATTCAAATTATAGATTTAGCATGAAACTTTAGGATTGGAGTGTACTAGAAGCCACCAAAAAAGTTTTTTCTATCCCTTATCAAAATAGTTAAAATCCTAGAGGTGTCATACGACCTCGAACTGATCCAAAGTGATAGAGATGAGAAAGGGGGTTTGGATAAGAGATGGAGGCATCCTTAAATATAATAATCTAATACACATATTATGAGTCTTGGGCACACGAGTGTAGATCGGTATTGTGCCTACACCCAGGGGATCCTGGGATCAAAGCCAATATAGTTCTAACAGAGGGGCCATATTTACAGGTGTAGAGTGCAAGGTAACGCGTATAAATTATAGAACATTATGGTATTTATGTATCCTAGTCCATTGTATTGTATTTTTGTTAGGAGGAAAAGTTTTATATTCATATGTTAAAAATACATAATCAAAGATAGGTCTTTGATAAGTATTCTAGGAAAATAAAGATTCATGGGTGCCGCCATTGAGACTGGAATGTTCGCTCGAAGAAGTGGTGAAGAATATTTTAATTTCAGACTTTGATTTTGGCAAAGGTTCGGAGTAACTCGGTTCATGAAACCTTTCTTAAGAACAATTTTGAAAAGTAACTTTTCTTGTTGTACTTAATTGTAACGATTTTGATTAAAATTATTTAACACGTGAGTACCTTATCGGTGTTGGGTCAAAAACCAGACTTTAAATATAGACATTGTAAAATGCATACCCAGCCCCTTGACAGGGGCCGAACTAAGTTGTTCGGGTAGACATCTACATTTCTATATCATAATATGTATTTATGATATTGACCCGATTTTTTCCCAAGTTTTTACCCTTTTAGCATGAGCTGAGTTTTTTCCAAGAAAACGTCTCTTATGATGTGGCATCGTCGAATAAGGCTTTATTTGGAAGGTATCGTCTTCGTGGAATGTTGTGGACACCCTGATTTGTAATCGGGGTGTGGCTCATTTTATCCCACTAGACAAAAACACTATAAACCCAGCCCACCAAAGTCTCAAAGTTACAACTACCCAAAAAAGATACGAAAAGGGAGAAAGATCCATAAAAATAAAACTTGTTGTGGTTAAAGTATAAATTCTTTTATAGAAAAGTCCACTAGGACCTTCTATCGATCGGTGACAGTCCCTCTCAATCCCTCTACCAATAGGTTATACCCCTTCCTTAGGTAATGATTACAGAATCTTATCGAATCTCTTCTCTGCCGCCACGTCCCCCCAATCCAAAATCTATGGTTTAAGACCTTCTGCCATTTGGTAGATTGCCTGGCCCAGACCCCTATAAAAGGAGGTCCCCACCAACCATAAAAAAGGCACAAAACCCGACCTCGATATGACTTTTCCCTTTTTTCTCCCCTGAGCATTCGAGATACTCAAGATCATTCTGAAATTCTTGAAGATGTTCGTACTCCGCAAAAGTCGCTTTCACATCGAGAAATTTTGTACTTCTAGAAAGTTGCTTCAATCCCAAAATAGGTTTGTACTTCTAAAATGTCGCCTCTGAAAGGAAACCAAAGGTAAACCTCTGCGCGCATTCTTCCAACGTCTTCACTTCTAAACGAATCTCTGGCCGACTTAAATGGATATCTTCCCACCTCGAGTAACTCAAGAGGGGAAACTATCCCAGGAAAAATGTGATTCTTGCTACAAGGGTAAGGAAAATCTGTCCAAATTTTAGGTAAGAAAACTCTTATATATTAAAGAACCTCTTAACAAATTTCAGGTCAAATACCCTAATATGGCCAAGTGTGACCTCATCTTAGGACGAGGGTCCCTGGCACAGCAACCGAGCTTTCACAAGGACATCACTTAGGTCATTTCCATGACTCATCCAGACCGGGGTCGCATTCGTCACTCATAACCTCCACCATCGAGTAGACCAAAACCTCAGGGGAGCATTTTGTCAGTAAGGAGAACCTCATCCTCTTTACTAGCCGACACCAAGGGAGGACCTGTATAACCCGCCTTGACCTAATGCCTTCGGCCGAGACCACACTTCTCATCATAAAGTCATGCACTACATTAAAAAACTCATACTCGATCAGACCGAGACCTCTGTAGACGACATCTACAATACGAGTAGTAGAAGGTTCCAAAGGGTCGTGTCTCACGTGGATAATTCTATTATTACTAGATTATCCCCTCACGTGAGGGAATAATGCATCCTCATTAGTTACATGTGTTATGGGCAACTGTCATAATCCTATTTGGAGCCTTCATCACCACATGCTTACTGCATGCTTAGGGGATATATTACACCCCCTAAGCACTATAAATACTTGTCTTCTACTTCATGTAAATGGATGGCATATGAGAAACCCTGCTAAAACTTTGTCAAATTGATTGTTAGAGAGTGAAAGCTTGATTACATGTATTTATGGCCATTAGAGCTCATATTTAGAGGATTTCACACACTCATATAATGGACATAGGTTATTCAATGGCTGAACCACTTATATTAAGTGTCTCCTTCCTTTTTTCCTCATCTCTTCTTACTGTTATATTACTTATTTTCTACCATTGTTATACCTGTTTGAGCTCATTTTCATTGTCACCTGGTGGTACCATTTTTGTTATCATCAGTTTGGCTCCGTCTGTCAGAACGAGGATTATCATCTCTTCCCTTATCTAGAATATACTCGTCGAAGTCTCTGGTGGTGAACTAGTCCTCCCCTCTTGTGGAGTTCTTTCAGCATTAAAAGATCTCTTGTTGAGCTTCTAAGCTTATACTCTTCAGTTTACAGCTCATCCATCAGGTTAGAAACATGGCATCAGAATTTCCATCGCCAGTTGGTGTTCCTAGATATAGCCACGCGCCTTCTTAGTCGGAGATGGTAGAGGTAGCGGAGGCATTTAAGTCATTGGTGGCTAGTCAATAGGCGATGCACGAGAAGCAGGCTGCCTTCAGCCAAAATGTGTTCGTAAGACCTGCTGGAGTTAGTGCCAAAAATGATTACTCTGACAGCCATAGAATAATGTCCAGATTCTAGGGGACCACCCCAGGAGTCGCACAAAGAGTTGCCAATGTGCCAATGGCGAAGAAATGTTGCTGATCCTAGGCATCTACGCTTGGGGAGGCAAGGTCAACACTGCCCGGAGGATAATTACGATGACTATGAGGCTGAAGACTCTTAGGATGAATACTGGGATCCATATGAAATATTAGGAAACAGTATACGCCCCATTCAGGGTAGCTGAGGATACAGCAGAAGTGGGAGATCTCAGAGATCGATTAAGCATATGGTCGGCCTTTGAAAGGCTCGACCTAGTGGGAGATCTCAGAGATCGATTATCCAGGTCAAGGGGTAAAGGAGGCTCTAAAAAAGATGGGTAAGGGTGCTAGTCCCTATGCAGTCGAGACGAGGGTCAAAGAAAAGTAAATAGCAGATATGGGTCAGTGGTAAGGGAACCTTCTGTTCGACCAATTGAGGTGGCAGGGGATAACATCATCCGATCGAAGTTATAGCAGCATCTGAGAGGCCCTAAAATGACTCGATTCAAAGGTTGGAGGATAAAATTGGAGATATTCCCAAGAGTCTATATCCCTTATAGAGGGTCTATTCAGAAAGCTCTTGTAATACCCCGTACTTTTAAAGATATTTAAATTACAAAGGTGGGCGTAATTTGGTAAATTGAGGAATTACTGTGAATAGTAATTATGGAATTTATGAGTGAAATTGAATAAATTCAGAATATAAAGTAAATAGTAA
The DNA here is from genome assembly GCA_949130495.1 of Sambucus nigra. Taxonomy (NCBI): domain Eukaryota; kingdom Viridiplantae; phylum Streptophyta; class Magnoliopsida; order Dipsacales; family Adoxaceae; genus Sambucus; species Sambucus nigra. Next base: position 171,274,106 of record OX422218.1, on the reverse strand, counting down.
ATATTAGTTTGTAAGTGCCAGATTAATATTTACATGGATTATTTTTAATTACATGTCGCAAGTTGGGTAAAGCGACAAAGAAAATATTTTAAATTGGAAAATACGCATATTGAACATGTTGGGGCAAAATTAATGAATTTTAGTTAAGTACCTCGGATGGAGATTTCGACTGCGCCATTAGGTTCGGAATGGCCGAGATAGTCAAAATAGACTACCCGGGGGTAGTATTTGGGTTCCGGACATTTTTGGACTAGTAGGGGCTCGTAAACGGGTACACGAGTCATTTAACAATTGGGCATTTACCCAATTTCGGGTTTAAAGACTTAAGCAGCCCCCTTTCCCTTTCATTTCTGCCCTAAGAGAGAGAAGAGAGTAGAGAGAAGGAAGAGAAGAAGAAGAAGAAGAAAGAAAAGAAGAAGAAGAGAAGGAAAATCCGGCCAAATTCGCGGGATTCGACTCGAGAACGTCAGATTTATTCCATAAGGCAAGTGTTTAACTTGCATATTGATTTAGTGTGTTAATTTCTCATATTGTAGTTGGTATAAAACTAAAGATTTTTGGGTTGAAATTTCGTGGATCAAAGGGGTTTTCGAAAGATTAAAACGGATATAACTCGATTAATACCCAATTTGAGAAACTTGAAATTAATTGAAATTAATTGTTGGATCTGGGTTCTAGGATGATTGGAACCCTTTGAATGTGTGTATTTATGGTTATTTGAGGTTGAATGATGATGAGAGAGGAGATAAAAAGCTTGGATGTGTTTTAATGGAGGTTTGGATTTTTGGAGAAGAAGGTGAATAGTGACCAGCCCACTTCCGGGCTGTTTCGGACAGGAAGACAACAGATTCAGCTCTCGGTCAAAACACGACAGTTGTAGATAATTTCGATACGGTCGCGTGGGCACCGACCGCGTATTTTTCTGATTTTTCTTCGAATTGTTATGATTTTTACAAGATGGCAGTTCCGGGGTGAAATCACCAACACGGAAATGCACTCGGAAATTGGAAAAATAAAGGCTAGAATTATTTGGAGATAAATATTTGGGGTTCCTAAAAATAGTGTGGGGACTTCTAAATATTTTTTTTTAGTAAGGCGTGTACCTTGGGTTAGTTGAAAGTAAAATCCAAGATTTACCCAAATAGGAGTGTTCGTGAGGAAAAATACTTAAAGGGGTATTTAAGTGTGATTTGAATGTTAAATAAGGGAACATGTATTGGGGTAGTGTTTTAATTGTGTGAAGGCTTGTATTATTGTGAATGAGAATATTCGAGGTTATTGGCTATCGTTACGAGAGTTTGGAGATTATAGCCATAAAAGATTGAGAATAGATAAATAATATATATCGGTGTCGTTGGTATTGTCATCGTGCGGTGAGAAAATATCGGAAATGATGTATTGAGGATTAGTTAAAATTGATTAATGCGTAGGATATTCGAGAGATAAATATACTACGTGGGAAATTTATTATACGGGTTGTGCGTATGCTCGAATGTTATTATATACATGGGTTAAATAATTACCTATGGGGAATTATGTATAGGTGAGAGAAATACCTATAATTATAATATGGTTGTGTGAATACCAAACTGATGATATATGTATATAGGTGGAATGTGTACCTATATGATTTTTTATTATGTGTATGACATACCTACCATACTTGCTATCACGGGAGGTTGACGTTCGGAAGAGGACAATCTTATCCTGTGTTGCCTTCGGGGGGATTTTAGATTTGGTACCTCAAGAACATAGGGCTGTGAAAGGCTTATTTGTGAGTTGATAAGTCCGCTGCTTATGGGAGCGTAGGTATGTGCGTGACCCGTAGGTACGTGAACTATGTTCGCCTCCAATACGTGTGATTTGTATTGTTACAATTCCCGAGTGATGTGGAACGGGTAATCCTTTTTGTACGAGATGTACTTGGATTGGATAGCAGAGTATGAGTGCACCGCAGCTGAGGCTAGGGGTGCTATATATCTATATATGTATTGCGATTAACATATATGTGTACTTGAGATAATTCACGGATGCTTAGTAAATGAGAATGACAAAGCCACTTATATTATAGTTCGGTGGATGATTAATATACTTGTTGCGTATAGTATACTGTTGATATTTATGAGATGAGATATCATATAACCTAACCTTGTATAAAGTGAAAAGAATGAATAAAGTGTGATATTACTTCCGGTAGATTTATATCCGGATTTATATGAATGCGAATAATAGGTTCTAATGAGAACTATTAATAAATATGAGATGGTATAAATATGTTATGTACTGAAGGCCTAATGGATCCCGGTGATCAACATTGTCACGTAGTAGTGTATCGGGGGGGTTCCTTGTTTGGATTTCGCTTCGCAAGACACCCCACGCACGAACGTAACGTAATGTTGGGAATGGGGAGAAGTTTAGTCCTTAGTACCCGGATCGATGAGGTTTATTAGAAGATGGGTAATTACATTAGTTAGGTAGGGTAGCTTAACTAGGTTGTCTAAAATGGTATGCGCTAGTTGTGCACTGTTAGAAGAGGGGTGAGGTGTATCTCATGTGAGAGCGATACCAGTTTAAAATATGAGAAATAACATATTTTAAAATATGGATTTTATGCACTTGCTAAAATATTTTCAACAATCGGGCTCTGACCCATTTTCTCTACTTTTCCCCTCTCTTGCTATATATATATATATATATATATATATATATATATATATATAGGTGTCCAGACACAGGGACGCCTGGATAATAATTCATTCGAGTCAGACGTTTGCTGCAGCAGCTGTGGATGCAAGCAGGTTTATTGTAGACGCTTCCATCATTGAGATCTAGATAGGAGGTATTGTAGTCATATTCGGGCTAATGGCCCAACTGTACTCATTTATTCATTTACCGCCTTTTGTGTGGAATTCGATTTGGTTGTATTATTTGGACCGAGTGTTCAGTTATTTTACTTTATTTTATTTCAGTTGTTGCATATAAATTGTTGTCCTTATTTTATTTGGATGGTTTGGTTAAAAAGATTAGCTAATTTAAAATTTTGACGTCGGCCTAATAGGATATTAGTAATTAATTGGTTTTCGACAGTGATGTTAAGAATGAACCACATGAGACTCCTGTTTTAATTTGATATAGGAGTGATCGCCCGGTATTTTATTAGGCGGGGTGTCACAGGTGGTATCAGAGCATCAGGTTCTAGTGTCCTTAGGAATCTGTGCGGACGTACTACGCTTTCAGCGTTGCTTTTGATTTGATGTAGAGCATTATGATTAGGATTGTTTATATCCTCTTGTGAGATTTCGTTCTCCTGCCATTATGTAAGATTATAGTAAATCTTTTGCGCGCTCATTCGGGATTCGTGCGCTGATTGACGAAGGGCGACCATGGAAGTCCATTGTGAGGGCAGTAGGAGACGGGGCTTAGTTAGAGCTATAAGTTGATGTTGGAAATGAGGATCGCGGTAAAGGTCATTTTCCTTATGGCATTGTCATTGATTGCTGCAATGACTACTATAGGATAGTAGTTATAATTATCTATGCACCACTATAGTAGAGAATGATGCTAAACTTGAATTTCCCAGTGAAGTTAGATGGGGAAAAAGCTTAAGAGGTCTTTGATGAGGATCGTGCATTGAAGTTGAGTTAGGCGAAAATAGTGTAACTTCACTTCTAGGAAGTTGAAGGATCGAAAGCTTGGGCCTAGAGTTGGGTATGGAAATACCCATATGTGAAAATTTGAGGAAAAATTTTTCACTCGTTGGAGCAATGTGAAATAGTGGGAATGATGGTCACCATATATAGAGGAGCATAATATTTTGCTCATAAATTAATCTTACAGACGGTTTTAAAATGAAAATTCCCGTGATTTAGAATGAAGTGAATGAAGTTTCTAGGTTATTCACATAAGAATCGATCAGAGACCAACGGTGAATAAAGAGTGACATGGATAAGTGAAGTTATACCGGAGTAAGGTAGGTACAAGGGAGGAAGAGTCTTCTCCAGTGGAATGATAGACTCACTAGTAATTGGACTTATGTAGAGTGAGTTATAGTTATTTTAGTGCAAGGTGTGAAAAAAAAAATTAAAGTTGTGAGACTTTGTGATTTTAAGAGTCAAATGGGATAAAGACTCTTGGGATTCGAATTGAAATTTTGGATATAATTGGGATACGAGCAAGTTGTGATAGGCTTAATATTTATTTATGTTATAAGTAAGTGAATACTTATAGGATAAAAATCGAATATGTTTATTCGGGAAATACGGGCTAATGTTACGAGAGATATACACGATTAGCCGATTATATTGTATATATACACGAGCATATTGAGACGTATATGTGATATGTTTAAATATATATGTATGTTATTGGTATATTTATATGAAACATACCCCTCTAGTGCTATCATGGGAAGTTATGCATTTTGGGTGAGGCCCCTGGCTTGAGGAGCAGGGAGCGTATAGTCTCCAGCTCATAATGTCCATTTTATATTGTGTGATTTTTATCAGGAATGAGACGTGGTGGGTATGCTTCGTTCTCATTTCCTCGGAGGAACTATGATTGCTTCCCATTCATTGTGATTTGGTTTTTACCAAGTCGGTGCAATAGTCCGATCGCTGGTACCCAGGATGATGTGTGAGTAATTCCCTGGAAGATGATAGCATTGAGAGACTGCATCCATTGAGTTATAGCTCTGAGGGATGGTTATTTATACTTATATAGTGTGTGATATATAAGTATGGATATGCTTGATGTGTATAGTATAATGTATATATATTTATTTAAGATGTGAAACATATATATACGAACATAATAACGCATGGAATGCGAGATAAATGCTGGATGAGCTCGCCTTGATTACTTGTTTAGATGAAAATTTGATGAGGAGATGTTTCATTACCATGATTTGAATGCATGGGGACCTTATAGATACAATTTAAGGTATGCAGGCTTTATTATTGAGCTGTGAGTTTAAGCTCCTTGTTGTTTGGGCTAAGGACTTAGTGTTAGTACAAGCGCTTGGTGGTGTGGCTCCTGGAAAGAATTAAGAGTTTTGACCACATTTTGTCGATAGGAGAGATGGGATTATCCGAGTGGCATATTTGAACTAGCGAACCTCCACGACCGACAAAGTTAAGTAATAGTGTATAAGAGGGGTTCCTTGTTTGAATTTCGCTTGCGAGACGCTCCACGCATGAACCTTAATGACGTCGGGAGTGGAGAGATGTTATATAATGCAAGGATTCTAGTTTTGACGATAAGTCACCTAGTGTAGAGCAAACACTATCGAGTGAGATCCGTTTGATGACGGTATAATCATATAGAGTTATAAGTGCTACGGAGAAGCACTGAAAATTATTCTCTCATCGCAAGTATGTGGGTGAGTTAAGGTGAAGGAAATCGATTTGAGAAGTTTATTCAGGCCTTGAATAGAAGGAAAATTCAGAGGAAATACATTTTGGGTATAATGTTCATAGCGCTTTTGCAGAGAGTAGGTGCCCAATTAGTTAGATTTTGCATTTCACTAAGATGGAAGGATATAGTGGTAGAAGTACGCTGGTAGGTTAACGAGGTAAAATTTAGAACATCCCGTTGGTGTCCCTTGGACCTTTATATCTCGATGACCGACGATGCGAGGGAGTAGTGTAACGGGAGGGTTCCTTGTTTGGATTTCGCTTTGCGAGACGTCCCACGCATGAAACCGAGCAAATGTCGGAAGTTGAGAGAGGTCTTGGGCACTAGGGAAATATTTAGAATAGTACTCATATTACGTGTGTTAGAGACACCTTAATCTTAAGACTACCACGAAGTAAGGGCAATAAGGCACTGATATACGAAGACTATTGTAAGATAACCACAAGAAGATCGATGGGATAATCTTAAGAAGGATTGAATTTCCAAGTATCGGGTGAATTAAATTTTGAATTATTCGGGTTAAGGGATACCCATGTGTTAGTACCAGGCCAATGAAATGAGGCCCATTATTTAGAGTGAGTGTGATGTATCAAAACGTTTGCAATGGTGGTGCATATATGCATGGATGATAGGGGGTATGGGTACCCTGATTAGTAAATCCCAAAAATGTCCGAGATTGAAAGATGTGAAAATATATATGTATAATATATGCCTGAAGGGCGGCTATAAACAAGGTTAAACGGTATAGCGTATTGAATGTCGTGCGAGAATGATGATAATGCAAACATTTATGTGCAACGAGAGCTAACACACCCGAGATGGGATTGAAAGGTTGTGGAAAGTCATTTAAAAAAGTACCTCTTAATGAAAAGGTTACCCAATTTATTGTGAGAAAGTGGAGCGGGGTCTTACTCAAACGAGTATTGAAGAGTGGCTTGCGCGTGACTGTATGGTTAGCATACTCCAAGTAAAGAAGAAGTGTATGTAGTACCAAATTCCGGAAAAGTATATGATAGTTAATACTTTAATTATTCGGCATAGGGAATATACCTTGTAGATTACAAGAGAGATAGTAATCTGAATATTTATATAATACGTAGCGATGAGAATAAAACACATATGAGAAGTGTACAATTAGGATGGGAATATGCCTATGAATCTTAATAGGATGTGTGTATGCCTATTATGTGATATTATTATTAAGAGCACTAATGGGTGATAACCCCGGGGGTACAAGAACATTATTGATTAAGTGCGCTAATGGGTGTTAACCCGGGGTGCAGGATTAATATATATATATGTATAGGGATGATGTGACTATATGTGTATATATATGGATTTACGAATATTTCTACTGTGTGAGACTAGTAGATATGGTATTAATAATAAATACTTTACGCTAAGTGGTCTTAACAAAAAGGGTGCAAGATTAGGGAAAATATATAGAGATGATGAGACTATATATATGAGCATACGCCTTGAGATGGGTGGAATACAGTGAGAGACCATTGTGTTAGGCTATATCTAAATTTGGTTAAGCTAGGACGTAATGTATATACCGATCCTAGAGTAGTGGTACAGGCTATATCTGAATTTCGAGGACGAAATTCTGTTGTAAGGGGGGAAGTATGTAATACCCCGTACTTTTAAAGATATTTAAATTACAAAGGTGGGCGTAATTTGGTAAATTGAGGAATTACTGTGAATAGTAATTATGGAATTTATGAGTGAAATTGAATAAATTCAGAATATAAAGTAAATAGTAAATATTAGTTTGTAAGTGCCAGATTAATATTTACATGGATTATTTTTAATTACATGTCGCAAGTTGGGTAAAGCGACAAAGAAAATATTTTAAATTGGAAAATACGCATATTGAACATGTTGGGGCAAAATTAATGAATTTTAGTTAAGTACCTCGGATGGAGATTTCGACTGCGCCATTAGGTTCGGAATGGCCGAGATAGTCAAAATAGACTACCCGGGGGTAGTATTTGGGTTCCGGACATTTTTGGACCAGTAGGGGCTCGTAAACGGGTACACGAGTCATTTAACAATTGGGCATTTACCCAATTTCGGGTTTAAAGACCTAAGCAACCCCCTTTCCCTTTCATTTCTGCCCTAAGAGAGAGAAGAGAGTAGAGAGAAGGAAGAGAAGAAGAAGTAGATTAAAGAAAAGAAGAAGAAGAGAAGGAAAATCCGGCCAAATTCGCGGGATTCGACTCGAGAACGTCGGATTTATTCCACAAGGCAAGTGTTTAACTTGCATATTGATTTAGTGTGTTAATTTCTCATATTGTAGTTGGTATAAAACTAAAGATTTTTGGGTTGAAATTTCGTGGATCAAAGGGGTTTTCGAAAGATTAAAACGGATATAACTCGATTAATACCCAATTTGAGAAACTTGAAATTAATTGAAATTAATTGTTGGATCTGGGTTTTAGGATGATTGGAACCCTTTGAATGTGTGTATTTATGGTTATTTGAGGTTGAATGATGATGAGAGAGGAGATAAAAATCTTGGATGTGTTTTAATGGAGGTTTGGATTTTTGGAGAAGAAGGTGAATAGTGATCAGCCCACTTCCGGGCTGTTTCGGATAGGAAGACAACCGATTCAGCTCTCGGTCAAAACACAAAAGTTGTAGATAATTTCGATACGGTCGCGTGGGCGCCAACCGCGTATTTTTCTGATTTTCCTTCGAATTGTTATGATTTTTACAAGATGGAAGTTCCGGGGTGAAATCACCAACTCGGAAATGCACTCGGAAATTGGAAAAATAAAGGCTAGAATTATTTGGAGATAAATATTTGGGGTTCCTAAAAATAGTGTGGGGACTTCTAAATATTTTTTTTTAGTAAGGCGTGTACCTTGGGTTAGTTGAAAGTAAAATCCAAGATTTACCCAAATAGGGGTGTTCGTGAGGAAAAATACTTAAAGGGGTATTTAAGTGTGATTTGAATGTTAAATAAGGGAACATGTATTGGGGTAGTGTTTTAATTGTGTGACGGCTTGTATTATTGTGAATGAGAATATTCGAGGTTATTGGCTATCGTTACGAGAGTTTGGAGATTATAGCCATAAAAGATTGAGAATAGATAAATAATATATATCGGTGTCGTTGGTATTGTCATCGTGCGGTGAGAAAATATCGGAAATGATGTATTGAGGATTAGTTAAAATTGATTAATGCGTAGGATATTCGAGAGATAAATATACTACGTGGGAAATTTATTATATGGGTTGTGCGTATGCTCGAATGTTATTATATACATGGGTTAAATAATTACCTATGGGGAATTATGTATAGGTGAGAGAAATACCTATAATTATAATATGGTTGTGTGAATACCAAACTGATGATATATGTATATAGGTGGAATGTGTACCCATATGATTTTTTATTATGTGTATGACATACCTACCATACTTGCTATCACGGGAGGTTGACGTTCGGAAGAGGACAATCTTATCCTGTGTTGCCTTCGGGGGGATTTTAGATTTGGTACATCAAGAACATAGGGCTGTGAAAGGCTTATTTGTGAGTTGATAAGTCCGCTGCTTATGGGAGCGTAGGTATGTGCGTGACCCGTAGGTACGTGAACTATGTTCGCCTCCAATACGTGTGATTTGTATTGTTACAGTTCCCGAGTGATGTGGAACGGGTAATCCTTTTTGTACGAGATGTACTTGGATTGGATAGCAGAGTATGAGTGCACCGCAGCTGAGGCTAGGGGTGCTATATATCTATATATGTATTGCGATTAACATATATGTGTACTTGAGATAATTCACGGATGCTTAGTAAATGAGAATGACTAAGCCACTTATATTATAGTTCGGTGGATGATTAATATACTTGTTGCGTATAGTATACTGTTGATATATATGAGATGAGATATCATATAACCTAACCTTGTATAAAGTGAAAAGAATGAATAAAGTGTGATATTACTTCCGGTAGATTTATATCCGGATTTATATGAATGCGAATAATAGGTTCTAATGAGAACTATTAATAAATACGAGATGGTATAAATATGTTATGTACTGAAGGCCTAATGGATCCCGGTGATCAACATTGTCACGTAGTAGTGTATCGGGGGGGTTCCTTGTTTGGATTTTGCTTCGCGAGACACCCCACGCACGAACTTAACGTAATGTTGGGAATGGGGAGAAGTTTAGTCCTTAGTACCCGAATCGATGAGGTTTATTAGAAGATGGGTAATTACATTAGTTAGGTAGGGTAGCTTAACTAGGTTGTCTAAAATGGTATGCGCTAGTTGTGCACTGTTAGAAGAGGGGTGAGGTGTATCTCATGTGAGAGCGATACCAGTTTAAAATATGAGAAATAACATATTTTAAAATATGGATTTTATGCACTTGCTAAAATATTTTCAACAATCGGGCTCTGACCCATTTTCTCTACTTTTCCCCTCTCTTGCTATATATATATATATATATATATATATAGGTGTCCAGACACAGGGACGCCTGGATAATAATTCATTCGAGTCAGACATTTTCTGCAGCAGCTGTGGATGCAAGCAGGTTTATTGTAGACGCTTCCATCATTGAGATCTAGATAGGAGGTATTGTAGTCATATTCGGGCTAATGACCCAACTGTACTCATTTATTCATTTACCGCCTTTTGTGTGGAATTCGATTTGGTTGTATTATTTGGACCGAGTGTTCGGTTATTTTACTTTATTTTATTTCAGTTGTTGCATATAAACTATTGTCCTTATTTTATTTGGATGGTTTGGTTAAAAAGATTAGTTAATTTAAAATTTTGACGTCGGCCTAATAGGATATTAGTAATTAATTGGTTTTCGACAGTGATGTTAAGAATGAACCACATGAGACTCCTGTTTTAATTTGATATAGGAGTGATCGCCCGGTATTTTATTAGGCGGGGTGTCACAGCTCTCCCTTCGTGGCTAGTACCATTAATTTTCTAACCACGACTAAGTTCAAGCCACCAATGGTCACTCCCAAGTATGATGGGAGCACCAATCCAGTTCACCACATCGAGATGTACCAGTCAGCTACAAGAATTCACTCAATCTCAGATGAAATGAGATGTCTAGCCTTTTCAAGCAATTTGACCGAAAAAGCCTTAGATGGTTCATCTCACTCCCAAAGAGTTCAACTGATAATTTCAAGCAGCTCCCGTAGATATTTATACATAATTTCTTCTTTAGGGTGAGGCCCCAAAAGAAGACAACTCACCTATTATACATCAAGCAGGGGAAGAATGAGAGTCTTAGGGAATATATTATGAGGTTCAATAAGGAAAAGGTAAAGGTCAAAGAGTATGAGCAGTACACCAAAATTATGCTACCAGGAGGGGTGGGTCCTGAATTTTATTTATGACCAAATCGTGTGTGACCAATTACGCTGGTCACGGCCCAAATCCATGACCCAGAGTCTGGTCACAGATCCATCATATTCACAGATGTGGTCACAACCCACAGCCCTGACCCTAATTGCATGTGTGGTCACGGCCCAAATTCGTGGCCACATTCAGATTAAAAAACCATTTAATCATGGACTTGCACCGTGACTAGCAATCTGTGTCATCCATATTTGTCACGGCTTAAGACCGTGACCAGTTCTTTATGCCATCCATATTTGTCACGGCTAAAGTCCGTGACCAAACTTAATGTATGTATGATATTTTCACGACTTAAGGTCGTGACCATCCTTGCTGTGCATAAAATATTGTCACGGATCTTGGCCGAGATTATACTTACTGTGTATCAAATATTGTCACAGCTTTAAGTTGTAACCAATTTTAATAATAATTAAAAAACTCAAATGGGGAGGCTAATCGATCAGTTGGTGCAAGTGCTCCTTGGGTGACCTCAAGGAGGTCCTGTGCTCTCAAATCGGGGGTCTCGTGCTCTCAAATCAAGGGGTACCATGACCACGCGGTCACGGGACCCGTGTGGGCATTCTAAAATATGGATCATGCTCTCAAACTGGGAGTCCCATGGCCATGCAGTCGACTCTTGTGGGCTATGTTGATCCTGTGCGAGGTGTTAGCGCCGCTTACGGGGCCGTTTGGGGGTCGCTAAGGGGTTTCGCCCCCCAACAACACATTTTCAGGCCTAAGTGTGGGCATTCTGAAATATGGGACGTGCTCTCAAACTGGGGGTCTCGTTGCCACATGATCGGATCCTACAGGCTACGTTGCATGTGAGGTATTGACGCCACTCACAGGGCCGTCTAGGGGCACTAAGGGGTTTCGCCCCCCGACAGCACCTTTTCAAGCCTAAGTGTGGGAATTCTGAAATATGGGCCGCTCTCTCAAACCGGGGGTCCCGTGACCACGCGATCAACTCATGTGCGCTACATTGGTCCCATGCGGGCAATGTTGGTCCTGGACGCGGTGTTGGCACCGATTATGGGACCGTTTGGGGGGCGCTAAGGGCTTTCACCCCCGACGACACCTTTTCAAGCCTCAGTGTGGGCATTCTGAAATATGTGTCGTGCTCTCAAATTAGGGGTCCCATGGCCACGTGGTCAACTTGTGTGGGCTACATTGATCCCGTGCGAGGTGTTGGCGCCGCTCACGGGACCGTTTGGGGGCGCTTAGGGGTTTCACCCCCGACGGCACCTTTTCAAGCCTAAGTGTGGGCATTCCGAAATATGGGCCGTGTTCTCAAACCGGGGGTCTTGTGGCCATGCTGTCGGCTCGTGCGGGCTATGTTGGTCCCGTGTGAGGTGTTAGCACCGCTCAGGGGCCGTTTATGGGGCGCTCAGTGTGGATATTTTCTGTTATGGGCCATAATCTCAAACTGAGGGTCCCGTGACCATGCGATTGGATCCTACCACCTACGTTGGACTCGTGCACTGTGATGTTTGGAGGGCAATAAGGGGTTTCCCCTCTAATGGCAGGTTTTGAAGCCTAAGTGTGGATTTTCTAAAATTATCATCATATTCTCAAACCGTGGGTCCCGTGACCACGCGATCGGTTCCTGTGAGTTACATTGGTCCCGTTCGTTGTGATCGCTCCCCTAAAGGGGACGCTTGGGGGTGCTAAGGGGTTTCGCCCTCTAACAACACTTTTTCAAGCATAAAATATTAATTTTCCCAAATTATCGTCATTTTCTGGAACCAGGGGTCCCGTGACCACGCGGTCGGTTCCTGCGAGTTAAATTTATCCCGAAATAGGTGTTTGCACTTCTCACGAGGCCATTTGGGAGGTGCTTTTGGTTTTTGCCCTCAAAAGGCATGTTTGGTAAGAAATCTGAACACTCAATGCACGGGAACACTAGAATCATGATCTGAACAGTCTTTGGAGTTTTGTCTGGACAGTTTTTAGACTAGAGAAGCCACATAGTCTCCCACGAGTGAATATCTAGCTTTTTACAACTATAACAAGTGTTCCCATTAATGATTTTAGATGGTGGAGTACGATTTTATTGAGTAGAGTCAGCAGTAATCTTCATGTGTGGCCACCTTGTAATGTTGAGTTCCCTACACCTTGAAATTAATCCCTTTTAAACATTACCTCTCACTCTACTCAACAAAATCGAACTCCACCATCTAAAATCAATAATGGGAGAACTTGCTATAGTTGTAAAAATCCAGGGATTCACTCGTGGGAGACTATGTGGCTTCGTTGGTCCAAAGACTGTCCAGAAAAAACTCCAAAGACCGTTCAGATCACGGTTCTAGTGTTCCTGTGCCATGACTGTTCAGATTTTCTTACCAAAAATGCCTTTTGAGGGAAAAAACAAAAGCACCTCCCAAACGGCCCAGTGAGAGGTGCAAACACCTCTTACGAGATCAATTTAACTCGCAAGAACCGATCGCATGGTCACGGGACCCCTGGTTCCAGAAAATGATGATAATAGGTTAGTACCGTATTCTTTGGATTTTTATCGCTTCTGCTAACGATACAGGTGGTCAATGCAGAAATTAATATTCCACTAGTTTGCGTCAAAAAAATTTCCTCATATGGATATGAAATGAAATAAAAATCGTTGGTGCGAAATTTCTTAAACTCTTTCACATGAAAATTAGGGCCTTTTGCTAGGCGTGTAAGCCTGGAAGAGACATCACCTCTTTTTAGAAGTTGCATTTATTAATTAATTTTTATTAAGGCATGTTTTTATCACACACGAATAAATAACTGCACACATAAGATGTGCAGTTTACCTCTTTTGAAACCCATGGCCTAAAATCAATTGTCGTGCAATTTCTCCTTTGATTTTGAGCAATTTCATTCTTGTACTTCGTACGGGTAAATTGTAGAGTTTAGATCGTAAAATATAAAATACATATAATCAGAGAAGAAGAATTCAATAGATACTCACTCTCTCCATTCTTCGACTTCATCTTGCGATTCGAAGACATAATGAGCTGCTTGATCGTATTGTATATTTATGAGTTTCACCTCTTTAGGGTTCCCTAATGGTACTTTATCCTCAAACTCGTCAGGTTCCTCGATCACTCTTCCTCTATGAGGATTGAACCTCCTCACCTCTTGTTTTGACATATATTCCCTAGCATATAACGATGATTCCACATTTACGTATTCTTCAGCAATTGACCCTCCAATATACCGTGTATTCTTTATGTAATCTTTGAAAGTTTTCATCAAGCGCTCAAAAGGATACATCCAACGATACCTAATGGGACCACATAATAAAGCTTCATCACATAAATGCACAAGTAAGTGGATGGTGATATCGAAGAATGACATAGGAAAATATTTCTCTAATACACAAACTTCCTCGGCTAAAGTTGATTTTGCAGCTCTAATATGCCTTCTGTTTACCACTTTTGCATAAACTAGGGTAAAACACTAACTGATTTGCATAATTGCCCGACGGAGATCTTTGTGTTCGGAGAAGCAATGCCGACATAACAGAGTGATTAATTGGATGATTACATTCCAGTCATGAGACTTGCACTGTTTTAAGTCATTTGCTTGGTAGTTAACGACCCTATGTAAATTAGCAAAATAACCAGTTGGATTCTTCAAGTTGAACAACATGTCTAAGAGGATCTTCTTCTCCCTAGTAGTCAAAGTGAAAGCAATCGGAGGGGTAGAAATTCTTCCTGTTGTAGGATCATTTTTTAACCAGAGTTTTTTTCATTAGCTTCATAGCCTGTAGATCTCGGTGGGCCCACTCTCCATCTCTGGAATAAAATCCACCCAGATATGTTCCTATCAGATGTTCTGCAATATTCTTCTTTATGTGCATCACATCAATTACATGCCTTACACGATGATCTTTCCAATACGTCAAATCAAAAAAATTTGATCGCCTGGACCATGGTTTTGCTTTAGTAAGGTCGTTAGGATCTCCCCTTGCTTTACCCTTCAGGTTTACAAACTTGGGTTGTTTGCCTATGTACCTATTCCCTACAGTTGCAGTCGCCTCCTTCTCCTCGATCTGCTGACCAGAAAGTCGAGCAGGTTGCATCCGGTTCTCGTGACCAATAGGATAAAAGTTAGACTTGTCATTCCTAAAAGGGTGACTGGTCGGCAGAAATCTATAATGACCCGTGTAACTCATCTTACTACTATGTTGTAGACAAATGGCTTCAGTTTCCTCCCCACATATGGGACATACATAATAACCATGAACATTACAACCGTATAAGTTCACATAAGCAGGAAGGTCGTGGATCGACCTCATCACCATTACTTTAAGTGTGAACTCTTTACCCTTGTGAGAGTCGAAAGCCATCATGACTTTATCCCACAACTCTTTAAGCTCTTCGATTAATGGGGCTAAGAATATATCAATATCATCACCCGGATCCTTCAGCCCGAGTATCCATAAAGATAATAATATGAACTCCTTTCTTATGCACAGTGTCAGAGGGAGACTTAAAGGCGCCATTAGAATTGGCCAATAACTTTCACTAGTACATAAATTACCAAAAGGTTTAAACCCATCAGTTGAGATTGCAAGACGAACATTATGTGGTTCTTTTGAAATTTCATGGTGTTGTGCATTTAAAAGTTGCCATATGAGTGAATCAACCAGATGACGCATCATATTCCCACCCACCTCACATCGAGTGTGCCATATCATGGCCTCCGCTATCCACTATACACTAAAAAATCATTTTAACCGTGGCCTAAGTGCAAAATACTTCAAAACCTTTTGTGTGACTTACGAGCTCTTTTAATATTTTGCAGGTTTGTCATTTACCTTCTCACAAACGACATATCAAGGCTCACCGCAGACTGGCCATTCATCCTTCTCTCCGTGTTCATTACGATACAATATGCAATCATACTTGCATGCATGAATAGATTTTTATTTCAATCCCAAACCCTTCAAGATCTTCTTCATGGTAGGATAATTGTCTGGTAACGTTTTCTCTTTGGGGAGAATTTCTTTAAACCACTTAAGAATTCTGATTACGTTGTTCCTAGACAAGACAAATTGACTCTTCAAGTTATGCAAGCCAATCATTGCATATAATACCGAATGATATTCATCGCAAGCTTTATACAACGGTCTACTCGCATCATCTTTCATCCATATATACTCTCGGTCTCCTGGTAGTTCAGTATCAAATTGTTCATTGTGTTCATTATCTGTCTCCATAGATTGGCAGTTTTGGTCGTGGTGGACTACGTAAACATCGTCAATTAGGTCAGTTAATGGATGATGTGTTGGCGAATTATTTACTACTTCCACTCATTGGTAATCTGTAATGTGGTCGGTTACCGGTAATTCTTTGGGAACATAAGGTACATGTTTTTCACCATGGTATGTCCAGTTGTTATAATCTTGACAAATTCCCCACATTATTAAATGTAACTCAACATCTTCTAAAGATTTATATTTTTCGTTTTTACAATGGGTGCACGGATATGAAATCTTCTCACTTTTAAGGTTCTTAAAAGCCTATCTAATAAATTCTTGAACACCTTTAACATAACTATTAGGTATTCGGGCATTCCCCCCCATCCCTGTGTTAACATGATAAAATAAATATCATGTTTCATAAATAACATATTGCATAGTAAAGCACTAATATAGTATCAAAGCACTAATATAGTCAATAACGCACCAATCAATCAAACTATGCAATAACTTAAATATAATAACGGGCCAATCAATGATACTACAAAACCACTTAAACTCAAATTAAATAAATTTGTCTACTGATATTATTACAACATAAGAAAATTGTTACTACATCTTCATCAAGCGATAAACTAGCCAAGTGGCAACAGAGTCTACATAATTTTTCAAAAAATTCCCTTCCCCACTCTTGATGTGCGCTGGATCAGTTTCACAACCCTCACATACTATATCAACAACGATCTGACACTTACCTTCCTGCAAAGGTTGATTATGTACTAAAGTTCCTACGACAGTGGACATGAGCGTGCATATCCCAACGATAAATTTACCGCTCAGGTCCTCTATATAGTATTTCTCGCCATAGTCACCGAGGGTTGTTGACGATGATCCAAGAGATGTGCCATGTTGAGGGGTTGAGAAAGGGAATATTGAAGGAGGAACCGAAATGTGTGGGGGGAATGGAGAACGAGGAAAATTTTGAGGAATCCCTGGCATTTGTGGAGGGAAACCGAGATGCATTGGGGCCTGCAGGGTAATACGACCGGTTAAAAGGCACACAATTTGTGCAAGTTTATCATTCACACTTACCAATTCATTTTGAAGCCCCACTATATCCCCTTCAGTCCTAGATTGACGATCATCGTTAGACATAAGACATTTATTAACAGAAGAAAGCATGTCAACGAGAGGTGCGGTGTGTTTGAATCTTATTTTTGACATATGCGACCCAAACCTCTCATCCTCCCTCGGTGGTCCTTCCCCAAGGTTTTTGCAATGGAATCATTGTTAATATCCTTAATCGGGATTGAATATGACTGACTACTAATAGAATCTATTGATTCTAGAGTCTTAGCCAAGTGAGGAGGGAATTTATTATCTTTGTCTCGTCTAGCATGCACGTACAAGTTGGCCCTATTCAGTGTCTTTCGTTCATCCGAGGTACCTTTCATAATGGTCGTCCACTCGTTCTTCAAATATTCATAAGATTTCGAGCCAAGCCGATGGACATTAGTTTTTTTGCCCTATTCCGCTTGTTTTTCTCCCTTTGCAGTAATTTGGAGTCCTTCACCTCATTCTCCAAAAAATCATTCCATTGAGAGACTGGAATCTCAACGGTCGAAGGGACTTTATCTTTGAGCCCCAAAATGTAGGAGCTTAATGCTCCCTTAGGGAAATGCTTCTGCCTAAGGTTTCTCTGATATGTTCAGAGTTGTTCAGCAACCCGAGAAAGCACCTTATTTTTTAAGTTGGAGTAAAATGAAAACCATTTTCTGAGTTGCTCATAGATGTCATCTTTAATAGATTTATCTATGAGGTTCCAAATTGTCAACTCCTCCCACTCCCACATTCATTTTTTCCAATGACAAACACTCGGCTTTAAACTATTGAACGTGATTCTTATCCCCCATGGGGTTATTTCCTAAAAGAGAGAACCTAATGGGCTTCTTCTTAACTGACTTAGCAGTTTCAGGAGCGTTGGGCATGTCTGTTGGATTAGTGGGAGGAGTACCTTGCCTACTGCAACTTGGAGTAGGGGAGTGAAGAGTTTGTGGAGAAGGGGTCCAGTGAATAGTTGGTGGAGTTGAGTATTGCTCACCAATTGGTGATGAGAATTCTCCTTGTGGTTGTTGGTTGTTGTTTGTTGGAGCGTTGGTTCCATTACCGCCCGACATTATCTACAAAAATAATAAAAGTTAAACGTCTATCTATAATAATAAATGAATAATTTCAAAGGTCAATATGAAAATATAAATAACAAAATAAATTTTTTGACCATATATTATAATCTACCTGTTCATGGTAAGACTTTAACAGAAGTTCAATGTGTCTAATCTCCATCCATTATAGATTTGTGTTTAAAAACCTACGGATTTTTGCACGTGGACAATTAGGAGGAAGCGTATATATAATGGATGTATAGATGTCGGCAACATGAAATCGAAATATCATCCTCTTCAGCCTATTGGCAAGATCGAGTTTGACGTGCATATGTCATGAGACATCACAGTCTTCGTCAATGCTCTTTGTACGTAATTCTATCCATAATGGGTGAATTTTTTTTTGGCCTTGTCTAACAGCGTAAGCAAGGTCAGTGCTCTATCGGTATTATGTATGCGATATACATATTGTATAGCTTCATCCCAACATTGTGGCAGGGAAAACAGAATACGATCGAATAAATACTCTTGCTGGAAATGAACTTCACGGTTTACAAGGTAGTTAAATTGTTCGATCTTCCTATTCCCATACCAATAAAGTGGAGTACCCACTTTGTGAGGATCATTAATGAAAGAGGTACGAGTGCGGACCAATTGCAACCTTTCATACTCTTGTTTCCATCGATTATCACCGTGACTCATGAATGAATGAGGGCGTGAATATGATTCCTATAAATAATGGCTTTAATGAATCATTAACTAGTTATTGTGTACGAGGGCGTGGATATGATTCATATAAATAATGGCTCTAATGAATCATCAACCATTAATTTATTATGTTTTGAATACCTACTTTTGTCATTTAACCCAAGAATCCCTAAAATTAACCCTTATGTTTGGTATTTTTTAATGGAGAGGTATTTTTTTATATTTCAGGCCCAAACTTAAACCAACAATATCTATAAAATTAAAATTTGCTCTAGTTTGAAAATTAAACCAACAATATCCATTAAATTAAAATTTGCCCTAGTTTGAAACTTAAACCAACATTAATTATATACATGTATTTTTTTCTAGAATACAGGCACAATCATAATGATAATTTATACACACCTACATATACACAACACATAATGATAATTTATACACACCTATGTACACAATACACACACGTATACACGTACACAGAGAGAAATACACACACGTATACACACACAGAGAGAGAAATACACACACACAATGAAATAAATAACAAGGGTTTGGAAATATACACACATAATGAAATAATTAATAAGGGTATGAGATTATATACACACGTGTACACATATAGAGAGATAAATACACACATATATACACACACACATATACACACATAAATACAATAAAGTAAATAACAATGAAATAACTAGGGTTTGGATTACCTTTAGAGAGTGAGAGAATGAGGGAAATGAAATCGCCAGAGAGAGGGAGGGAAATCGCCGGAGAGAGGGAGGGAAAAGTGTTTAGAAGTTTTTGAGGGAAATGAAGACATGTTCTGTGTTTTTTAAGTATAAAGACCATGGTCACGGCTTAGGGCCGTGACCCCATGATGTGGCCCCTTTATTTTTAGCACGTCAGCGTGGAAATAAGACCATGGTCACGGTAAAAATCCGTGACTCAATCCTCATAATGGTCACGGTCCTAAGTCGTGACTACAGTGGTGTGTATTTGGGCATCTGGTCACGGTTTAAGCCGTGACCCCATCCATGACCACACTTGGCGAGAAACTTGGTGCCATAATGGTCACGGATGGGTCACGGTTGTTAGCCGTGACCACCTACAAGTCGATCCATGACCACACTGGGTCTTGAAATTGGTCACACTAATTTTGCATGTAGTCACGACTTTGGGTTATGACCCCATTTCCGTGACCATTTCCGATTTTTGGTGTTGTGGAGGAAAGCGTTTCAATGATAGCTTTCATAGGAGGTTTGTGGAAGGGGAAGATACTCTGGAAGCTTGCTAAAGACCCACCGAAGTCCATGGCCGAGTTATTGGCAATGGACGAAAAGGTAATGAACGCCGAAGAAGCTATGGAAGCAAAGTATGAGGATGAGAAGGCTACTAGCAGTGGGGGAAAGTTCCAGAAAAGAATAAAGATGGAAACAAGAGATCAGCAGACGATACGTTTGCTGACTACACTCCCCTCACGATCAGTTATGAGAACATCTTGAATAAGATCAATAATGATCGGTCTATGATGTGGCCTAAAAAGTTAAAATCTCCTCCTCATAAGAGGAACAAAAGTCTGTGGTGTGAGTTCCACTAGGACCATGGGGCACATGGCTGACAAATGTTTTTCTTTAAAGGATGCAATATTAAAAAATTTAACGGCTGAAAAGCTGAGGAAGTATGTAGACAAGAGTGATATAAGGGGTGGCCGAGATGACACCCAGAAAAAGAAGAAAAATGACAAATGTAGTCCAAACGCAATAGCCAGCCGAGACGATGATGAGTCGAACGACTAAGATGAAGACGACCCTGACCTCCCTCCTAAGTTTTCTAATCTGAAGGGTCGCCTCAATTTGATCTCGCATGAGGTCAAGATGATCTGTGATTGGCTTGCTGGAGGAGGAAAAGAATTACCTGATAGGAAAGAACATATAGCAAAGGCTAAGGTTCTCCTACCAAAGCCTAAGACTGTCAACTCAGCTGGAATTCAACCTATCAAAGGTAAGAGAGCCAAGGTTGATATGAATACTTTAGTAGTTAGATTTTTAAGGTTAGACCCCTCCACATGATGAACCTTTGGTCATAAATACTCTAGTTCATGGATACGAGGTTCCAAGGATTCTGGTAGATGGACGCAACCCAGCCAACGTTCTATTTTGGGATTGTTACAAAGGTCTAGATCTGAGCAAGAAGAGGTTGATTCCATATCACCAATCACTCATCGGCTTTAGTGGCGAGAAAGTACAGTCCCTGGGCATATATAAAATGGAAGTAAGAATGGGGAATAGCTGGTCGAAATGTCTTACAAGGAAGATCAGCTTTTTCATCATGGATTAAAATGTCTACTCGACCTACAATACAATTCTCTAAAGGGTAGCCCTCAAAGAATTTGAGGTTGTGCCCTTAACAGTCCACCATATGATTAAATTCTTGACCCCATAGGGAATAGGGAAAGTTCAGGGGGACCAAGTTGAGGCACGTGAATGCTACTTCAACTCAACTGAGGAGACAACAGCATACGAAAGGACCACTATAAACTATAACATTAATACCTTAGACCCTAGAGATGAAAAGAATCTAAACAAGGGTGAGGCCATTGAGGAGGTAGAATCCATCATCCTCAATGAGGAAGAGTCGGAAAAACCATCCAAATTGGTAAAGTCCTAAGGAAAAAGGTCAAAAAGGAGTTAGTTAAGCTCTTAAGAAAGAGGCAGAGCATCTTTTCCTAGATCCATGAATATATGCCCAGCAGTGATCCAAAAGTTCTCTGTCATAAACTCAACGTGACCGATGATGAGAAGCCAATCCTATAAAGAAGAAGAGTCTACTCGCGAGAGAAGTATGATGTCATCCGAGAAGAGGTGAAGAAGTTAGAGAAGGAAGACTTCATTAGAGAGGTCATTTACCCAGAGTGGTTGGCCAATACTGTCATCGTCACCAAAGTCAATGGCAAGTGGAGGATGCGTGTTAATTTTATAAATCTGAATAAATATTTCCCCACAGATAGCTTCCCATTATCGAGGATTGATCAAATGATAAAAACTATCGCCGGACATAAGTTGATGAGCTTTATGGATGCCTACTCAGGCTATAACCAAATATTCATGGATCTGGTCGACGCAGAGAAGAAAGCCTTTATGATCGTCATGCCCTTTGGGTTGAAAAATATCGCGGCCATATACCAATGGTTGGTCAATAAAATGTTTGAGGACCAGATCGGGAAGACAATAAAAGTGTATGTCGACGATATATTGATAAAGAGCCTCAGAGCCGACTCCCACGTGGCCGATCTGGAGCGTACTTTTAACAAAATGGATGAATATAAGATGAAGCTCAACCCCACCAAGTGTGTCTTTAGCATCGGAGAAGGCAAGTTCTTAGGATTCATAGTGAATCAAATGGGGATCGAGGCTAACCCCAAAATGATTAAATCTTTGCTGGAGATAAAGACTCCCACAAAAAGAAATGATTTGTAGAGACTAATCGGAAGAGTGGCAGCATTAAACAGGTTTGTGTTTAGACCCACTGATAAATGCTTTCCTTTCTTTAAAGTATTGAGAAAAGATTTTGAATGGAATGATGAGTGTGATAGAGCCTTTAAAGATTTGAAGTTCTATCTCGACTCTCCACTCCTATTGTCCAGACCAGTTTAGGGAGAGAAACTGTATCTATATTTAGTAGTGTCAAAGTCAGCCATTAGTGATGCAATTGTAAGAGAAGAGGATAGAGTTCAAAAACCAGCCTACTTCTTATAGCAAGGCCCTTCAGGGGGCCGAGCAGAGATACCCCAAAATGGAAAAGTTGGTCTATTGACTGATCCATGCCTCAAGGAAGATGAAGCCCTATTTCCAGGCACATACCATGGTGGTCCTCACAGACTCACCCCTCAGACAGGTCATTCATAAGCCTGAGAAGTCAGGAAGATTGATTGCTTAGGCAATTGAATTGGAAGAGTACGATGTCACCTACCAATCGAGAACGGCCATTAAGGGGCAAGCCCTAGCTGACTTTGTAGCCAAGTTCACCTAGGATGAGGCCGAGACTGAAGGTGTTGCAGCTATATCTTGTGAGGAAAAGATTAAAGTGTGCCCTCCCCCAGTCGAGTCCCAGACAAGTTCTGCTAAAAACAAAGTGTTTGAGAATGAGGAGGAATGGTATCTTTTCAAGAATGGAATCCTGGAAGAGGGTAGTTTTTCACCAAATGGTACTGTGTGGAGCCTCTTTGTTGATGGCTCTTCATGTGATAATGGAAGCGGAGCATGATTGATAGGGTCAGTGCCGGATGGGACCGATATTGAGTATGCATTGAGGTTAGACTTCAAAGCTTCCAATAATAAATCTGAGTACGAGGCCCTCCTAGCAGGCCTCTCTCTTTCTCAGGCACTAAATATTGGCCAACTCCTTATCTATAGTGATTCTAGGTTAGTTGTTAATCAAATTCTGGGGGCATACGAGGCTAAAGATGAAAAAATGACAAAGTATCTGGGAAGGGTTAAGACATCATTGAAGCATTAGACTTAAGTAAAGTTAAAGAGGATACCTCGGCTTGACAATGGGCGAGTCGATGCTCTTATAAGGTTAGCTTCAACCACTAGAACTAAAATTAGAAGGATTGTCCCATTAGAGATTCTCCATCGACCGATGATCGAGGGAGAAGAAAGTACTATGGAGTTTTATTTTAATGTGAGTATGGGAGCATCTTGGATGGATCCCATGATCCTCTACATCAGACATGGGGAGATGACTGAGTCAAAAGATGAGACAAAGAAGTTGAGGTGTAAAGATGCCAAGTTCTCCCTCATAAGAGACATCTTATACAAGGGGTTCCTTCTCCCTCTACTCAGATGTGTCCACCCATATAAGGTAGAGTATATCTTAAAGGACGTTCATGAAGGGTCATGTTTCAACTATATTATAAGAAGGCTGCTGGCTAAGAAGATCATTGCCTAGGTATATTGGTGGTTGATGTTGGCCAGCGATGCAGCTATATATGTCAAGAAGTGCAACAAATGCCAGAGGTTTACCACCATACCCCATCAACCTCATTAGCCTCTTACTTCCATTACATCTCCCAGGATTTTTGTGGTATTGGGGATTGACTTGGTAAAACCATTGCCAAGGGCCGTGAACAATTATCATTACTTGATTGTGGCGATAGATTATTTTTCAAAGTGGGTAGAGGGCGAGTCGATGATAATAATCACAGAGAAGAAATCCTTCTACTTTATATGGAAAAACATCATTTGTAGTTACGGCCCACCCAATACCTTGATTTTTGATAATGGGACACAATTCAAGAACATCTCTAGGGAGAAATATTTTTAACGAGTTGGAATTAAGAATTTTGTCTCCACTCCTGGCCAACCTCAGGCCAATGGGCAGAGAGAAGTAACAAATAGAACGATCCTTGATGGAATCAAGAAGATCTTGAAAGATGCCAGAGGGAGATGGTTTGCTGAGGTATATGATATCCTATGGGCTTACAAGACAACAAAAAGTGATCCTACCGGAGAAACTCCATTTATGTTGGCTTACAGATCAAAGGCAGTAGTTTCGACAGAGGTAGGCATCCCTACCCATAGGGTTCCGACCTATGACCCTGAAAAAAATGTTATTAAATGAAGACTTGATTTGGAACTTATGGAAGAAATGAGAGAAGATGTTGAGGTTAGGCAAGTGGCCTACCAGCAAAGGACAATAAAGTTCTATAATAAGACAGTAAAGGCACGTCCACTGAACGTAGGAGACTTGGTATTGAAGAAGATAAGGAAGAAGCTTAACAAGCTTCATCTGAATTGGCATGGTCCATAAAGAGTGATTGAATAGGTGATCCTAGGGATGTATCGATTAGAGAATATGTAAGGAGAGCCATTCTCCAACTCGTGGAAGGTCGACCACCTCAAAAATTATTACCAGTAAGATTTCAATTTTGATTATTTCTTTTCCCTCCATCATAATACATGTATATGAGGTTCAAATAAAGAATGAAATGTGAATAAAATTCTTTGTATATTTGTTTGAATATTTATTGTTTGCTTGTATCAACTCATCTTAAGCAATAAAACACCATTCGTAGTGAAGTAACCTTAAGTTGCTCCCGGTGATACGACAGTCCAAATGGGGTTGACCTCATCCATAGACTGACAATAACATCAAGAGGGATTTATTATTAAACATCATTAACTCGGTGGTTATGCTCTATCGGTCGAGATGACAGTGCATGGACGAGACAACACTCATCCATACACTCTCAAAATTATGAGAGGAGACTTGTGATAAAACATCATAATTTGGTGGATTCAAATTTAAAAATCACTTTGTGATGGTTCATTTATTAAACATCATTAACTTGGTGGTTATACTCTCTCGACCGAGATGACAGTGCATGGATGAGACGACATTCATCCATACACACTCAAAATGATGAGAGGGGACTTATGATAAAACATCATAATTATGTGGATTCAAGTTTAAAAATCACTTGGTGATGGTTCATTTATTAAGCATCATTAACTTGGTGGTTATACTCTTTCAACCGAGATGACAGTTCATGGATGAGACTACACTCATCTATACACTTTCAAAATGACAAGAGGGTACTTATGCTAAAATACCATAATTTGGTGGATTCAAATTTAAAAATCACTTGTTCATAGTTCATTTATTAAACATCATTAACTTGGTGGTTATACTCTCTTGGCCGAGATGACAATGCATGGACGAGACGACACTCATCCATATACTCTTAAACTGATGAGAGGGGACTTGTCATAAAACACCATAATTTAGTGGATTCAAATTATGATTCATATTCATTAGACACCATTAAGTTTATGAAAGCATAGACAAGACTTGTGTCAATTCAAATAATTCTACTAAGGAAAAGATCAGAGAAATCACAACACACAGAATGATAGAAACAAAAACTTCATTCACTACAAAAGAGATTACAGATGTTCAGTATAAAGAAAAAAGTACAAAGCCATGAAAGGCCAACTGTCATAAACTAAAAAGAAAAAAGAAAAAGTAACAAGAGATCAATCTTGTAAACTCCTATCACCACCTGCCTGAGTTGCCCCATCAACCCAAACATTAGTAGTCTCGGTCCCATCATCATTAAGGCCAAATTCAGCTACCTTTCCATTAGTCTTTGTGACCTCAATAGGGTTGGTATCTACAGGGTTAGCTGGGTTTTCTACCTCGTCAAGGGTAATTTCAAGGAGCGGATCGGAAATCAAGGCCCAAGAAGTCATCAGGTGGTAGAGTCTCGGACTCAGCATGCTTTAAAACAGCCCATCAGATAGCAATCTTGATTCCCCATTCGAGTTATTCGATGGCATAACCTCCAAATTCATCAGATTCTTTGAAGTCGGCTATGTCTTGCGCCTTAGCCTTGTCCAAGGAAGCTCAAACTGCAGCATCAATTTTGGCCTATTTACTCTCGGCCAGGGTCTTCAGAGTGTTGGCATGCTCAGTCTTCAGTTTGGTGACCTGATTTGTCTCCTCCTGTAGGGCCGACTTGGACATCCGAAGCTCTTCCCTCAAACTATTCTACATGGCTGCAACAACTCTCCCTTTTTGAATTAAGGGCAACCTCGTATTGATCCAGTCTCCCATACGGTGAAGAGAGACTGCACTCTACAAAATAAATGGGATAAGTCAATAAGAGACATAAATAAGGAAGAGACTACACATAAGAAGTTTTTGAAAAGTACCTGAATAACCCTATGAATAGCATATTCAGTTAATAGAGAGATGTCCATTAACTGAAGGAAACGCCTGTCAGACTTAGAGACGAGAGAGTCGATACCGTCTATGGCTTTCTTTCCATGGCCGATGACACTCTCGTCATCAATTTTTAGTTGTGACAGACGAGAAGCCAAAGCATCGTCAGTCGAGATCGAAATAACCTAGTCAGAACAACCATGCTTCGTGGGATGAGTGGTGTGGTGTTATTGGCTCGGCCTTTTCTTTTCTTCCCAGCATCATCGGCTCTGCTGGGATCACTTGCAGTGGTCTTTTTAGTCTGAGCAATAGGGGATAGTCTTTTTGTGCTTACTAACTATCTTGATCAAGTTAGGGGCCATCATGTTCCAAAACTCATTTGATATACCTTCTAGACGATTTCCAAGGGGTAAACCTCAGAGTTAATTATGGGCAATTATAAAGTATGAGACAACAGTTGGCAAGGATAATTAATTACGTAGCTCGGCTAGGGGGTCAACCTCCAGACCTGTCTGAGCCAAATAATACGGAGAAATTAAATGTTAAAACTTCACAAGACGACCATTTTCACCTTATTTACGAAGCTTATTAACCTTTTCAAAGGCCTCATGGTTTAATCCCGAATCAAGTTTGGCCGATGCAGAGACTTTGGCCCACCTCAGAGAGGTCCTGGGCTCAGAGGTCCCACAGGCTTGGTTAGGACCGAATTCCTAAAACTTGGAGATAAAGAAGTAGCAGGGTTTCCAACTATGGTTTGAAGTTTGGGTAACCATCAAGACCTTCTTCTCAGACTTCCTAGCTATGAGATAATAGTAACCAGGCTGAGTCTTGGAGACTAAGGTGTATAGCAGGCAAGGAATATATTAACTGGAGGTTCGATTTTATGGACAACCTTCCAAAGGGAAATAAAGACAAGGATAACCCTCTAAGCATTCGTAGAAAGATGAGAGGTGGCAAGTCTTAGATGTGCTAGAATAACTTGTATGGTTGGGTGAATAGGCAGACGAAAGCCAACCTTAAACATTTGTTCATAAATAAAAACTTCATCCTCTCAGCCATGAAAAGCTCTCTCGTCCTTAAGAGGATTTCTCATGGAGATAAAAGAATCTATGGCGTAGATATGCCTACATACCAAGAGGTAAACTTTAGATACAGTGCTCTCATATTCTTCAGCAACAGATGTGTCAAGTTCTCTCTCCTCACCACTATCTTCTGGTGCCTCGACCTAAGGATTGGTAGGGTCACCACTAGGAATTCTTTGTGCAAACTCGACCCTAGTTTCAGTCAAGAGAGGAATTACGTTTATTGGAGGAGGGATCGCTACACTAGGCCTAAGTATCTGAACAGAGTCAAATTGAGTCGGTGACTCAACCCCTTGGGAAGACGAGACACGAGAGGAAGCCTTGTCCATCTCAGACCCCTCAACTTGGGATATAGGATATTCCATGGCCTCCTCGTATGAATCAACACTCTAGGCTTGTTGATAGGTAGACATAGGGTCGTCGGATGATGAGGACGACTCAGACATGGGGTCACAAGGCTCGGTAAATTAGGGGTATATGACATCTAGGGTGGGTGGATAAATTGGACGAATGGGAAAGTCCTCAGACTTACTACTCTCGGCCTCCTTAGACTCTACCCTCCTAATTTCTTTAAAGTACTTTTCTCTTAGGCTAGGAAACTCCTCGACTAATTATACAACCACCTTAACATCAACAGGACGAGACTCAACTTGTGTGAAAATTGAAAAAAAGATAAACAAACTAACAACTTTGACTCCAGTTGACCAAAGATCAAACAAAGGAGGGTAAATCATTTTCAATGAAGAACACCAAGAACACAGTTTGTAGCTAGCCAAAGAAGAAGATCGAAGGTCACCGAAAAAAGCCAACAATGGCAGGAAAGCCCCAAAAAACTTGTTAAGATAACCCTAACCACCACTAGAAGCCTACAACAACCCCACGGGTGGTTCATTTTACCCCTAATCTTCCCAAAGTTTCTACTAGAAAACCAAACCCTCACCGAAAAAACTAAAGCTGCAAGAACTCAGTTATCATAATGAAATGAAATAGAGAAGAAGTAAGAAAAGTTACCTGGGGATAATTTCAGTCAAAAATAACCTATAGGATGGTTAGGAGTCGCTTGAGAATGGAGGAGTAAGACGATAGAAAGAAGGTTTTGGAAACTCTAGAGAGAGAGAGAGAGAAATAGTGGGAGTTTTTAGGTAAAAAATGAGAGAGAAAATCTTATAGGTTTTAGGTAATAAGAAATGAGTGTGCCTACACACCTCATCATTTGATGCGCGAGACCCAAAGCTCTCGGTCGTCGAATCAATCTTGAGACAAACTCCACCTAACCAGAACAGTGACATTTGCCACTCCATTATTTATCAAGCTATATCCAATCAATTCATCAGAGACGTATCATCAAATTCCTCATCAACTCGTACCCCTCAGCCTTTTACCCACGCACAAGACCAAGGGCTAAGGGTAATTGATATGACCAAGTGTGACCTCGTCTTAGGACGAGGGTCCCTATCACTAGAAGTTGGGCTTTCACAAGGACCTCACTTAGGTCATTTACAAGACTCGTCCAGGCCGGGGTCGAGCTCCTCACTCATAACCTCGACCATCCAGTAGACCGAGACCTTAGGGGATAATTTCGTCAGTAAGCACAACCTCGTCCTCTTTACCAGTCGACACCAGTGGAGGAGTTGTATCACCCACCTCCGCCTAATGCCTTCGGTAGAGACCACACTTCTCAGCAAAAATTCATGCACTACATTAGCAGCCTCATACTCGGCCAGGCCGAGACCTCTATAAATGACATCTACATTATGAGCAATAGAAGGTTACAATAGACATATTATAATCCAATGGACATATTATGAGTCTTGGGTCACGAGTGTAGCTCGGTATTGTGCCTACACCCAAGGGATCCTGGTAACAAAGCCAAATAGTTCTAATAGAGGGGGCATATTTACAGGTGTAAAGTGCAAGGTAATGCGTACAAATTATAGAACATTATGGTATTTATGGAGCCTAGTCCATTGTATAGTATATTCGTTAGGAGGAAGAGTGTTATATTCATATGTTAAAAATACATAATCAAAGATAGGTCTTTGATAAGTATTCTAGGAAAATACATATTCATGGGTGTCGTCATTGAGACGGGAATGTTTGCTCGGAGAAGTGATGAAGAATATTATAATTTCAGACTTTGGTTTTGGCAAAGGTTCGGAGTAACTCGATTCACGAAAACTTTCTTAAGAACAATTTTGAAAAGTAACTTTTCTTGTTGCACTTAGTTGTAATGGTTTTGATATGAATTATTTAACACGTGAGTACCTTATCGGTGTTGGGTTGAAAACAAAACTTTAAATATAGATGTTGTAAAATGCAAACCCAGTCCCTTGATAGGGACCGAACTAAGTTGTTTGGGTAGACATCTACATTTCTATATCATAATATGTATTTATGATACTAGCCCGAGTTTTACCCTTTTAGCATGAACTGAGTTTTTCTCGAGAAAACATCCCTTATCATGTGGCATCTCCGAATAAAGCTTTATTTAGAAGGTATCGTCTTCGTGGGATGTTGTGGACACCCTGATTTGTAATCGGGGTATGGATCATTTTATCCCACTCGACAAAAACACTATAAAACCAGCCCACCAAAGTCCCAAAGTTAAAACTACCCAAAAAAGATATGGAAAGGGAGAAAGATCCATAAAAATAAAACTTGTTATGGTTAAAGTATAAATAAATTACAGAAAATCCACTAGGACCTTTTACCTATTGGTGAAAGTCCCTCTCAATCCTTCTATCGATAGGTAATACCCCTCCCTTAGGTAATTATTAAATAATATTATTGAATCTCTTCTCCCTTATCACGTCCCCCTAATCCAAAATCTATGGTCCAAGACCTTATGCCATTCGATAGATTGCCTAACCCGGACACCTATAAAAGGAGGTCTCCACAAACCATGAAAAAGGCACCAAAACCCGACCTTGATATGATTTTTCACTTTTTTCTCCCTCGAGAATTCAAGATACTCAAGCTCATTTTTAAATCTTGAAGAAGTGCGTACTCCGAAGAAGTCGCTTTCCTATCGAGAAAGTTAGTACATCCAGAAAGTTTCTTCGATCCCAAAATAGGTTTGTAATTCTAAAATTTCACCTCTAAAAGAAAACCAAAGGCAAACCTCTACGTGCATTCAACGAATGTCTTCACTTCTAAACGAAGCTCTAGCCGACTTAAACGGAGATCTTCCCACCTCGAGTACCTATAGTAGGGAAACTACCCTAGCAAAAACTTTATTCTCTCTATAAGGGTAAGGAAACTCTGCCCCCCGAATTTTAGGTAAAAAAAACTCTTATATATTAATGAACCTCCGAACAAATTTCTGGTCAAATGCCCTGATATGACCAAGTGTGAACTTGTCTTAGGACGAGGATCCCTGACCACCAACTGAGTTTTCATAAGGACCTCACTTAGGCCATTTCCAAGACTCGTCCAGACCGGGGTGAGCCTCCTCACTCACAACCTCATCCATCTAGTAGACCGAGACCTCATGGGAGCATTTCGTCATTAAGGTCAACCTCGTCCTTTTTGCCAGTCGACACCCAGGGAGGACCTGTATAACCCGCCTCGGCCTAATGCCTTCAATCAAGACCACACTTCTCATCATAAAGTCATGCACTACTTTAGCAACCTCATACTCGGTCAGGCCGAGACCTTTCCAGACGACATCTACGATACTAGTAGTAGAAGGTTCCAAAGGGGCATGTCTCATGTGGACAATTTTGTTATAACCAGATTATCCCCTCACGTGAGGGAATATTGCATCATCATTCGTTACATGTGTTATGGACAATTGTCATAATCCTATTGGGAGCCTTCATCATCACACGCCTGCTGCATGCTTGGGATGCACATTACACCCCCTAAGCACTATAAATACGTGTCTTCTACTTTATGTAAAGGGATGACATATGAGAAACCCTGCTGAAACTTTGTCAAAATGATTGTAAGAGAGAGAAATCTTGAGTGCATGTATATATGTCCATTAGAGCCCATATTTAGAGGATTTCACCCACTCACAGAGTGGGCGTAGGCCATTCAATGGATGAACCATTTATATCTGGTGTCTCCTTCCTCTTTTCCTCATCTCTTCTTACATTTATATTAATTATTTTCTACCATTATTATACCTATTTTATCTCATTATCATTGTGAACTGGAGGTACCATTTTTGGTATCATCATACCCCACATATATATTGTGATAAACTGTCCGTATTAGTTTATCACTTTTATCCCGACCCCTATTTAAAGGACCGAGTATGCACTTTAATGCATTTATATATTAAACCTTGTTTATAACTCAACACCTCTATTAATTGACTTAACATGCTCATATGTTAAAACATTGCAAATCAAAGGCCACAATGACCATTACAAAACATGAAAACATACTTTTCAAAATCATACTGAGAAAAGTGTCCATGAGCCGAGTGAGTCCAAAACCTTACACTAATACAAAGTCTAAAATCCAACTACTCCCATTGCTTCTCCAAACGAACAAAACCCATTCCCACGGTGGCACCCCAAATATGTGTTTTCATATCAAATACTTGTCAAATGTTAGCCTCTGATTATATATATTTTTAGCATATAAACATATTAATTTAACACAACAAAAATTCTATATTAAGGACTAGGCTCTATAAATACCGTTATGTTGTATATTGTATACCGGTATCCCATCACCTACACCTTTAAATATGTATCGTTTGTTGGAACTACATTGTCTTTTATCCCAAAACTCCATGGGTGCATATGCATTGTACAAACTAAAAGGCTTCATATTACATATCTTGGTGTATTATATATTAGGGATGTATCCATCCCCAGTCTAAATAATAAAGTAATCATCTAGAGGATTACAACACCCTTAGGATTTTAGCCATATTGATAAGGGATATTTAGATCTCTCTCGGTGGCTTCTAGTCAACTCCTATACTAAGTACATTATCCCCTCTCCCTATACACCTCCAGCCTATCCCAAGGGTTGAAATGCATCTTTTAGTTAGTGATCACCCGATGGATATAGAGGTCTTTGTCGGTGATTTTTAGGGTCAACTCCCAATCTTCCTCCATGCACAACCCTCCCCTTCTCAATCCAAGTCCTACACTTATACAGACATCATGTTGTAACATGTGTAAAACTGAGCTATGTATTCTTTGATCTCATTACTACATAAATGCATTGGCTTAAGAACAAGTCCTTCCTGTTAACTCGAGCCTTAGTGACATGTTTAATGATGTGTTGTACCCATAGAGATGCACCCATCTATTGGGTTTCATCCATTACATAAATAACTCAAAATGAGATATCAAACTATCTCAAGGAGTGATCTTCCAAGCATACCCATACAAATTCTCTAATGCATACATCAATACAAAATCGAACTACTTATGCTTTAATCTCATGGTAGCTCAAGCCTAAAAAATATGTCTCTTAATGTATTGTCCCCCACCGAGATGCACCCATCCCTCACCCCTCGCCCATTTATAATCCAAAACAAGTATCTATCTCTAATATATAATCCATCATATCCACTACAACACACGAACTACGTAGGATTTGATATTGTAGACACATGAGTAGGTAGACGTAATATCAAATCCTTACCTTGAGCTCGAGCCTCTACATTATGTCTCGTGATATATTATCCCACCAAAATGCACCCAGATCTTCTCCCTCATATATTACCTTTTTTAACTCAAGCTACATATTAAATATCTCAGAGTATCTATCTCTTGCGCATCCCTACACTAGCACACACATAATGTTGGAACACGTGAACATTAAAACTACATAGGCTTTGATCTCGTGACCACATGAGTACATAAATGCAACACCAAGTCCTTCTCATGAGCTCGATCCTCGATAATATATCTCATGATATATTATCCTTATAAAAATGAAATCATCTCTCACATGTCTCTTACACCCTCTTTCATACATATTACAAACGAGATACCAAACTATCTCAAAGTCACAATCTCTAATTGATATGACTAAATTATACCTGCTAGCTTGGAGGCACAACCTCGGCATGGATGATGGCCGAGGTAACAATGAATCAAGACTGATAATCAGTAATCTCGTCCAGCTTAAGGTCGGACCCAACCGACGTTACTAGTCACCCCTCAACTAGGCAATATCCGAGGTATGCACGACTCATGGGGTGAGTTATCCATCAGGTCATCCACAACCGACATCACATCTACCTCATACATCAACCTCGGTAGGGCATCTGCCGAGGCCAGCGAGGACTAATGGCTTCAACCACCTTTCAGCATCATCGTCGTCCATAGCCGACATTGTAAGCGCCACATGAGAATTAGTAGCCCTACAGGCTCAGCATCAATTGTCAGGACAATATCGGCCCTGGACGATGTTCCGCATATCTAACCTCGACTGGCATCTCAGCCAAGGTCATCACATAATTCCCAGCCAAGGCAAAGGTCGTACCTCACCAACCTCATACTCACCTAGGCTGAGGTTGGTACCAAGCAAAGAAAGCCGAGCTTCTATGCGTACATGTAAGGCTTGAAGCATGTGGTAATAACTGATTCTTTCCCTCGACGTAAGGGAATATTGAGGTCATCATTACTTAGTTGAAGATTAGCCAGGTGGCATCTTCTCATTGGCTAGTTCTCCATGCACATGCTCATTGTATTCTTGGGGGGTACACTACACCCCCAAACACTATATATAGAGGTCGTCATCTACCTTGTAAAGGGATCCGAAATTATAACCCTAGCTGAAAATCTGTCAAATTACACAGTAGAGAGAGAAAGCTTGAGAGATTGTATCCATGGCCATTAGTGCCTTATTTTAGTGACCTTACTCACTCACTTGCACAGTGGATGTAGGCCTAATTAGCTGAACCACTTATATATTGGTGTTCATCCTCTTCTCCTCATCTCAATCTCTTATATTTAGTATACTCTTGGGCTGCCATTGTTGTCACTGGTTTGAGCTTGCAAACACCTTAACGGGTGGTGCTGTTTCCAGCATCATCATTTTGGCGTCGTATGTGGGAACGGGAAGACATAACTCTTCACTTCCTAGCAAAACCTCATCGAGACTCTGGTGGTGAACCAGGCCTCACCCCTTGCATGGAGTTGTTTCACCATTGAAAGAGATCCTTTAAGGTACTAAGCTCATTTTCTTCACAAGCACTTTAGTTTTAGCATATGGCACCGGAGTTTCCACCACCTCCTCCACCATTTGGTGTTAGAGGACCTAGTTCTAGCCAGGCACCACCCCAGTTCAAAATGGCAGAGATGGGGGTAGCCTTGAAG
This sequence comes from Sambucus nigra, assembly GCA_949130495.1. NCBI lineage: Eukaryota > Viridiplantae > Streptophyta > Magnoliopsida > Dipsacales > Adoxaceae > Sambucus > Sambucus nigra. The sequence continues at coordinate 171,239,154 of OX422218.1, read as the reverse complement.
TCCTTGGCTGCAACACAACAAGCGATGAAGGAGCAATTTGCACAGCTCAGTCAAAATATGATTAGGCCACCTGGGGTCTCATCGGAGATGATTACTTCGAAATCTATCCAACCCCATCCAGAAGCCAGGGGACCACCCCAGGAATCGCAAAAAGACCAATCTACTCCTCATCGAAGGAGGGACGTTGCTGACCCTAGGCGTTTATGCCTGGGGAGGCAAGGACACCCTTATCCTTAGGATAAGTATGATGATATGGAGGCAAAAGATGCTCCAGAGGGCTGCTGGGAGTCGTATGAGGTTTTGAATAACACGGTATATCCTATCCAGCAGAGCAGAGGTTATGGAGGCAGAAGAGATGAGGGTGCACAACAAAGAGGATCAGTTTTTGATCACTTGAGCAGAGGGTCGGCCTTTCAAAGGCTTGGACCAGTTAATGGCCTAAGACAAACGTTATCCAGGTTACAAAGTACCTCTGGCTCTCGAAGGGAAGAGGGGGGACCTCGGCCTCATCAGGGACGACCTCATCAAGGTTGAGACTATGGTCAAGAGGTCAACAGACGACGTCGTGAAGCAGCTGGGGAACCCTCTGTTCACCCCTTGGAGGTGGCTGGGGACAACCTCAGTCAGGCCGATGTTGCAAGACCATGGAACGATTCTATTCAACATTTTGAGGAGAAGATAGGGGACCTCATCAAAAGCCGATACCCACTACAAAGAGGGTTCTCAGAGGGCTCCCCATTTGTGGCAAAGATAGTGAACTTCCCAACCCCTTCCAAGTTCAAACCACCTACAGTGTCCCCCAAGTATGATGGTAGTACCAACCCTATGCATCATATCGAGATGCACCAGTCTGCAGTGGATATTTATGTAATCCCGAATGAGATGAAGTGTTGGGCCTTCTCTGGGACTCTGACAGGAGCTACACACATTAGTTTACCTCTCTTCTGAAGAACTCAATTGAGAACTTTAAGGGCTTGGCTGAACGGTTCATTCACAATTTTTGCTTTGGTTTAAGACCTCAAAAGAAGACTACTCGTCTGTTGTATGTCAAACAAGGCAAGAATAAGAGCCTTAGAGACTACATTTTTAGATTCAACAAAGAAAAATTGGAGGTTGAAGATTACGAAGAGAATATAGCCATGACAACCCTCATTGGGGGACTCCAGAAGGGAAAGTTGTTATGGAAGCTTGTTAAAGACCCTTCCAAGTCCATGGTAGAGCTATTGGAAACTGCAGGGAAGGTCATGAATGTTGAAGAGGCCATGGTCGTAAAGTATGAGGATGAGAACGAAAGTGGCAGCGGGAAGTTCCAAAGAAAGAAATATGGAAAAAAGAGGTCTGTAGATGACAAGTTTGCACATTATACTCCTCTAACTATGAGCTGCGAACACATCCTCAATGAGATCAAGAATGATCGGTCCCTGAGATGGCCAGAGAAGCTGAAGGCTCCTCCGCATAAGAGGAATAAGAACATGTGGTGTGAGTTCCACCAAGACCACGGGCATGTGACAGACAAATGCTTCACCTTAAAGGATAAAATCGAGAAGATGTTAAAGTTCAAAAAGTTGAGGAAATATGTCGACGACAAGGCTCCTATGAGGGAAACAGACGAGCCTAAAAAGAAGATAAATGACAGGTGTCGAGATGAAACCCCAGCGAGAAGAGATGAGGACTCTGATGGTGATGACGAGGACGATCCAGACCTCCCACCAAAGGATGACAATGCCCCTATGAAGAGGGTTGGAATGATCTCCTTCGGTGTTAACACCTTATATGGAGGACTAGTGATAACTATGCTTTTTGTGTGTCATTGTTTGAAAGTCAAGTTAGTCAAAACCTCAAATACCTACAAAATAATATCAACTCAAGTGTAGCGGTAAGTAAGGGTATCAATCCACTTCCAAGGGGGTAAGCTAGAGACAAATTCAATTGTAATTCACTTTTATTTTCTTTTTGGAATTTTTCTTTTCTATTTTTTTTAGCTTTTCAAATATTAAAACAATAGGGTCATGTGAGGTTTTAAACTAAACTAAATAAAAGGGGGTAATCAAACTAAAAGTAAAATGTGAAAAATATAAACATGTGTGTGATAAAAGTGAGTGGAGTGCAACTAAATGAGAGAAAATATTCAAGGGACGGAAAATCCACCCTCAATTCACACAAATTTATCTAACTTGCACAATTTTAATTTCATCAATTTCCAAAATATCCATTTAATTCAAAAGCTAATTCTCATTACACTAATGAATTAATTGAATATTCTTTAAGAAAAGTAAGTTTAATCCCCACAAGCACTACTCTAAATGAATTAAATCAATTAAATGAATCACCCGCTAGGATCGATTCACCAAACTAATTTTAATTAGACAAAGTAAAAACAAGAGTAGATAAAAATTATACTAACATTTAAATCAAGTGATAAGCCTATCTCTAGTTTGAATCAAATGATCAAATGATAATAAAATTTTCAATCCTTTCTCAAGGATGATTTTCCATTTCTCAATGTGAAAATAATTAGGAATTAAATTTACTAATCAAAGGAAACTAACAAAAATATAATTGACAATTAAACCAAATTGGATTCATGAGGGTATTCAACCCTTGAATGGGATGATTAGCCCTCCATAATCATCATCCAATAAAAATTTGAATCAAATAAGAGCATAAAATGAAAATTAGAGAGGAGTAATCAAACCAAAATTGCCTTCAATTGCATTAATTCTTCAATTATTCATTCATCTCAATTAATTAGAACACTCAATTTATTGAATTTTCTCTCTAATCTAAAAAAATAATAAATAAACAAACTACTAAAAAATAAAAATGGTGTTTCTCTATCTACTTCTCTCTCTAATTCCTATCTAAAAAGCCTCTTTTCAAATGGGGTCTTCCATCCTTTAAATAGTAGGGATGGAGCATGGGGGTAAAAATGGGAGGACAAGGGTGTATGGGATATGGAAGGTATTTGGGTGAGCGTATCTAGGGAATTATGCACACATGTTCATGGGTAAGAGGTGAGGTCATGTGGGAAGTGTGGTGGCGAGGATAAAATCAGATTTGGTTTAGAGGGTATAATGGGAATGGTTTAAAGTTAGCAGTAAGGGGGCATTTTGGGAATTGGGGGTTAAAGGGTTAATTAGGCACATGGGGGCTTTTGAATTTGCTTTAGTCTTTGGTTTGGCTTTGGTTTGTTAACTGGTGATAGAAATCGTGAGATGCGTCTAAAGACTTTTGGGTTTGTAGGTTGGGTACGATTTTTGAGCAAGGGGCATCAGGTCGGAAGTGGCGGCACGGGTTTTGGGTTGTCGGCATCCGGGTTGGAAGGTCTAGAGGTTTGCTGGCTTAGGAGAGGGAGATCGAGGCTTCACGAGTTAGTAGCTGGGCAGGTGATGGGTCAGCAGGATGAGGGTACGGGTTGGAGAGGTGAGTTGAAGATGGTTTACAGGCGGGTTCTGGTTCGGGCCGAGTTCACGGGTAAGGGAGTCGGCACCGGACTTGGTGGAAACGCCGGTGGGTTGGTTTGAGCAGGGGTGTCGCCGCATCGGCTTAGGCTCGCTAGGAGAGGGCAGGGGGTTCTGGGTTTCAGACGAAGAGAGAGAGAGATAGGCCGGAGTTAGGGTGCTGCCGGAGGTGCGATCTTAGGCAGTGGCAAAAGGCTGCCCGGTTTGGGGTTTAATGGTGGATGTGTTGGGTTTGGAGGTGTGTGATGATGGTGGTAAGAGAGAGAGTGGTGTGGGTTAGGAAGATGAAGGTGGGTATGGTTGTGTGTGGTGAGGGTGTATGGGAGAAAGGTGTGGGTGAGTGAGTGTTTAGATTTGGTGTAAATGGGTGTAAGAAGGGTTTGTGTGTGTTAATTTGTGACTCCTTTAAAAAATTAATAAAGACTCAACTAAAATTAATAAAAATAAAAAATAAAATCTAACTAAAAATAAAACAAACCAAAAAAAAAATCCTAAGCTTATATAAAAACTAAAATAAAACAAAAGAAATTTAAAATCTAAATGAAAACTAAAGTCCTAAAAAATATAAATATAATAAACTAAAAATAAACTCCTAAAAACTAATCCTAATAAAACTAAAAACTAATAAAAATCAAAATAACATAAAATTACACTAATAAAATAAAAATGGAAAATAAAACCTAGAAATTCTAAATATTTCCTAAAAATAAAAATGACTCAAACTAAAAATATAAAAAAATATAAAAAGACACAAACTAAACACACACAGGCTTGGGGTGATTCTTTGGGCTACGTTTAGGCTCGGGTTCGGTTATAGGATAGGGAATTAGCTCCATAAAATGCGCATTTGCCTCGATATATAGCTTTTGACACCGCAAACGGACGTTTGACCTACAAGATAAACATTTAAGCATGTAAGATCAATATTGTCGAGAATTAGCAACTAAAGTACGTATATTCGGGGTATAAAATGTACAGTTTTTGGTGCTTATCAACTAGTAAGGGTGGCTCTGTAGTAGCCGACCGTAAATCTCATGTGGCAGAGGCTAAGGCAGTGACCAAAGTGGAGGTTGTGAATATGGCATCTTCACAGGCCAAGCAGAAGAGGAAGAAGGTAGATATGGATACTCTTATAGTTGGATTCTCCCAACTCGACTTCAAAGGTATCTTAGCTCCGCATGATGACCCTTTGGTAATCACAACAAGGGTTCATGGATGTGAGGTACAGAGAATTCTCGTAGATGGAGGAAGTTCAACAGATGTGATGTTCTGGCCCTATTTTAAGAGCCTAGGACCCAGCAGAGCAAGGCTGGTACCCTATCATCATCCGTTGATGGGCTTTAGTGGTGAATGAAGAACTTTATACCCTTGACTCACTTGAGTCTGTATTGTATAAGTGTTCATCTAGTTTGGAAATTGTGACAAAATTATGTCTATCCTAGAAACCAAAGAACCTCAGAGATTGGTTTGCAATTTTATTCCTCTTGCTTGATTGATCTAGATACTTTTACCAACACTCACACACATTAGAATTGCATTCATACATTTCATATTGCATATAATTGTGTGTGTATATGTTGAGTGTGTTTAAATCCCTAAAATTGATTTTTAATATTTTTTGGGAAATTTATAAACTTTTAAAATAAGGTTTTTATTAATTAAAAATTGGTTTTAAAAGTATTGGGGTCAATCTGCTATTTTGGATTGTTTGTTTTATTGGCTGAATGTTCTCTTGGGTAGAATCCGAAAGCGCCAAAGACTATAAGTCATGCTGGGTAATTAGTTTAGACGCGCGTGTAACAACCAATCATTTGCCTACACCTGTCAAGCTATAAACGACCTAATTGTGTTTTCTCTGTGAGACGATTGTTGTGCGTTGTTTCAAACCTTGGATTAAGTTTAATCAATGATCTGCATGCGTTCTTATACAATCCTGGTGAAACCAACTTGAGCCAATCAGAAGCATTTTAATCACCGCCTCTGTTTAAACCATTGGATCAAAGTCAATCCTGCAAGACCAGATCCTATCCCTTAATTTTGGTATGTATTCTCGAATCTTCTCAGCCTTCTATAAAAGGAACCCTACCCTCAGCCATCGGAGACTTTTGCCACTTTGTTCATTCGAGTGAGAAAGAGAGAAGAGAGAGAAGAGAGAGAGAGAGAGAGAGAGAGAGAGAGAGAGAGAGAGAGAGAAACCAGAGTTAGGAAACCCTAACCCTAAATCGTCTAAAACTATATTCAAACCATAACCTCTTTCAAAACCAGTATATACCAAACATAACCATGAGTGTTTGAGAGATTTTTTGAGTGACTGGTTTGTTAGTTTTGTTGTTGTAACCTCTTCGTTCTCAGATCTTGTTATCAACTTAAACATCTGTTTAGATCTGTGTTTCTACTTTTATAGAAATCTTAGATCTAAGTCATTGCATGTTATATTACACGTAGATCTACATATTTAGTTTCTCATCTTGAGAAAATATTTGTTGATTTGTTTCTGTATATGTTTTTAACTTCGAAATCAACAAAAACATTTTTTGTTTCTAGTTCTTTTTAAATAAGACCTTTGACCTAGTTAAGAATCGCACTTGGTGATTTTCAATCTCAAAAATATTTTCAAAACTTGAGATTGATTAAGATCTTGATACGTCTTCCGAGCAAGATAGCCATGGATTCTGGGATTATAATAAAGGTCAAATACGGTTAAGTTTTCTAAGAAGAGAGAAATAGAAGATCACAGCATATAGATCTTATATGTAATTTGATAGGACTATTTGTATAAAATAAATGTGTGTGTGTGTGTGTGTGTGCATGCATGTGTTAGAAAGAACCTCCACAAACACTATCACCCTACCACACTAAAAGTGTTGGTAGTAAGATCTCAAGAACAAGAGTCGACGTAAAGAACTTGAACAAATTGGAAGTTAGCAAATTGGGAGAACAACATCAACAAACATAACTGCAGAGAAGTTATAAGGACACCAGTGGGTACATTCCTAAACTTGTATAGGTATGATTTGTATGCATGTGTGTTATATAGTTTGTAACTGTTATAATTTGTTTTAGTGGAATTTTGGTTTACTCCGTAGAGGGAGTCGTGGATGTTTCCTCAGTTGGGTGAGGTTTTACCACGTTAAAAATCCTTGTTCTTAATATTTCTATATCTCCTCATCTAATTCTTAGTTGTGCTGAGTTTAAAGTTTTGAAACTGATTTATCAAACCTGTTTACAAATCTTGAATAGATCTCGTACATATTTTTGTTAAACACATCTTGTGATTAATTTTATTTGATTTTAAGAAAAGAGTTTCTTCAAAAAATAGTTCGGAGTTACTTAAATAGTTTGATTTTATATTAAACGGCTTTAGTAACGGTATTTCAATTGGTATCAGAGCCTTGTAAATTTCTTTTAAAAGATTCTCTGTTTCTGAAATTGTTTTCTGAAAATCAAACACGGACGAGAAAAATGAAAGATTTGGTAACTTGACCAGACCTCCTATCTTTGATGGAACCAATTTTGCTTACTTGAATATAAGGATGATTTCTTTCATTCAAGGAACTTTTGGAGATGATGTCTAGGACATTGTTGAAAATGGATATAATTTTCCTACTAAACCATCCACTGAAGGAAGCAATGAGAGAGTTAAGAAAGTGTTAAGTGAGTTCACACAAGAAGAGAAGCAAGTTTCTCGCAACAATAACAAAGAAAAGAATGCCATATTTATGTCCATAAATGAACATGAGTTCAAAAGAATCTCATCATGTACCACTTCTAAGGAAGTTTGGGACACTTTGGTTACTGCTCATGAAGGTGACACTAGAGTTAAGGCTGATAAAACACAAATGCTCATTCAACAGTATAACTCGTTAATTATGTCTGACTCTGAGTCATTTGATGATTTTTATATGAACTTGACTGATATTGTGACCAAATTGCATGCTAATGGGATAACATATGACAGATATGAAATTGTATCTAAAATTCTGAGATCATTACCACAGAATTTTGACAACAAAAGATATGCTATTGAGGAAATGTGTGACCAAAATTTTACTCCTGAATTACTCAGTAGTAAACTAAGAACTGTGGAAATGGAAATAAAATTTAAGAAACAATTAACCCAGTCCCATAGGAAACAGACTAGTTCCAATCTGAGTTTTTCTTCTAAGTTGATTAAGCCTGAGCTTAGCATTCCGAATGATGACTCTGATGAGGAATGCGACATAGAGAGTTTGGACAATCAGATTGCCTTAATGTCAAAACAGTTTAAGAAAATTATCAAGTTTAGAAACAACATGGCAAACAAACAAGGCAATTCCAATTATCCAACTCACTATAATCACAAACCTCATGAGAAAGGTCAAGACAAACATCACAAGGACATTCACACTAGACCTAATAGAGACCTTAAGAAGATTGAATGCTTTAGATGTGGAAAACTAGGACATATCTCACAAGACTGTAGAGTTAATTTGAACACTCACAATAAACACACTAGGGCCAACATCAGCAAGACATGGGATGATTCAAGTGACTCTGAAATTGAGGAACCTAAGTCATCTGATGCTTTTGATCCTTGCATGTCTTTCTTTACTAAGATAATTTACAATGATGATATGACTATGTATGAGAATGATGATAGTATCACTACTCATGTTGTTGTGAATCATGCTACTACTTGTTTAGATGCTTTACTTTCTGAGAATATTGTTAGCTCAACCACGGGGTGTGTGAGTCAAAGGGAATGTGATAATGACGATGTCCATGGGTGCGTGAGTTCAAGAAATGAAGCCTTAGGGGTCACTTCACACACCACACTTAGTGACTCGGACAATCAAGACCTCCCTGATATTCACACACTTTATGCGAAAACTCTCAAGAAAGCACTAGACTAGAGAAGATAGTGAAAGATCTCACTAAGAAACTAGAAGATTTAAGTCTGATAGTCAAACTTAATGCTGAAGAGTATACTACCCAATGTCTTACTCATGAAAGTGAAATCGAAATGTTTGATCAAAAACTAAAAAATTTGACTGAAACAAATGAAACTCTAGAGAAAAAATACAAATGGACATTGTTAGAATTGGAACAAATAAAAGAAAAGACAACAACTATTTTCAAAAAATTTACAAAATTTGAAAATAACTCAAACTGTTTTGATGGATTTGTTGCTGAATCAAAAACAAATTCTGATGATCGAACTGGAATAGGGTTTTGCCCCAATTTAAAGACACAAACTAAATCTTTTGAACCTATCAAGTTTGTGTCAGGAGGCAAAAGAGCTATTGAAACCTGCCCAGACTTTCATTTTCTAAAAATTGAGCTTGATTCAAAACATCAAAAATTTGATATTGGGGAACCAAGTTACTCTAAACATGAAAGTTCACCTAAGGCTAAATATGTCTGCCCCTCAATTAGGAAGAGTGAATCTACAATCAAAACTGTTCTATCTAGAAATAGGGTTCAACCTCAAAATTCCTTAAAGCCTATGTTTAAAGACTTTCCTACGGAGACTCCAACTTTGAGCAATCTTTATTGCTCCTACTGCGATATATACGGTCATTCTTTTGATAGCTTCTATGCTAGAAGACTAGTTAAATCTGTCTGTAATTATCCTATTTATCAAAACTTTAACTATTTTAGGAGAAGCCGAAATAATTATGTTCTGCCTAGACAACCAGATAAAAACTCTAACTATAGGAAGAGAAAGACCAAACCTAAAAGAACATTCCCTAGAAGGATTCCTAAACACTTGCCTAAACCAAATGCTCATGTGTTTCATAAAATTCAAAATCATGCGCAAAACATTTTTCAACAAAAATCGAATGCTCGCAAATTTTATCAATTAAGAGCTAATAAGCGCAAAATGAAAACTAGAGCGATTTGGGTTAGAAAAGATGATCAATTACCCCAATTGAAGTGTAACATTGTCATTACTGCTTTAAAAGATGAACCCACATCTTCTGGTTGGTATTTAGATTCTGGATGTTCAAAACACATGACTGGTGATGATACAAAACTCTTAAACAAAACCAGCTTTGCTGGAGGAAAAGTTATTTTTGGTGATGGAGTATCATCTCAGATCATAGGTAAAGGAACAGTCCAAGAAGAAGGACTTCCTGTTCTTGAAAATGTTCTTCTAGTTAAAGGTCTTAAGGCCAATCTAGTTAGTATCTCGCAATTTTGTGACTCAAATCATACTGTTACCTTTTCAAAGAACAATTGCAAAATTTTAAATGAAAAGGGTGGATGCATAATTACAGGATTCAGGACTCCTGACAATTGTTATACAGTCATGAATAGTTCTGAAATCTATAATGTTGCCAGAATGGATGACAATGAGATATGGCATAACAGGATGGGTCACATAAATTACGATAATCTTAGTAGATTGACTTCTCTATAAATAGTTAGGGGAGTTCCCAAAATCAAACCCATTTCTAATATTGTCTGTGGTTCCTATCAAGAAGGAAAAATTGTTAAGGCACCTTATAAGAAAGTCAAAGATATCCTTACCTCTAACCCCTTGGATCTCATCCATATGAACCTAATGGGTCCTTCCCGAACTATTAGTCTCTGTGGACATAGTTACATTCTTGTTATAGTTGATGACTTCACTAGATTTACTTGGGTAGACTTCTTAAAACAAAAGTCTGAGACTTTTCAAACCTTCTTAAAAATACTTCTTCGGATTGAAAATGAGAAGGACACTCAAGTAAATAGAATTCGTAGTGATAGAGGTGGATAATTCAAAGACACTAGTATAATAGAGTATTGTGACTATAATGGTTGCAAACACGAGTTTAGTGTTCCTAAAACCCCTCAACAAAATGTTATCGCCGAGAGAAAGAATCGTACTCTTCAATAGATGGCACGTGTTATGTTACGTGTCAAGAGTTTACCTAAATATTTTTGGGTAGAAGCTATTCGTACTGCATGTCACATTATCAATAGGGTCTATCTTAGAAAGAATTTTAAATAAACTCCTTACGAACTTTGGTATAAGAAAAAGCCCAATCTTAAGTACCTTAGAACCTTTGGTAGTACTTGTTATGTTAGCAAAGATAGAGAAAACTTATCCAAATTTGAGAGCCGGGGAGATAAAGCTATTTTCTAGGATACTCGCCTAACAGTAGGGCCTACCGTGTTTATAATCTTCGCACTAAGACCATGATGGAATCCAAAGCTAATAAATTGGTCAAAGACCTTATAGTGGGAAAAAATCTTCTCAGAGGCATCCTCAAAGGCAGATTTCAATATAGCATCAATCTTTTGTTGAAGAACGTCGTCCTTGGCCTTTAGGGTAGAGGTGTTATCCTTCTGGAGCTTGGCAATGTCCCTGTCCCTCTACTTCACCTTAATCTCAGATTCATCCAAGGCTATCTTCAGACGTTCAACCTCAACATTTAGAGAGGCCTCCACCTTCTGGGCCTCTTTTCCCTTCTCAATTAAGTGAAGCTTCCTCAGGGTCCAGTCAATAAATTGGTGCATGGACAAGATACCCTGCAATGTAAAGTCAGATGTATAAGTGCAAACTTTAAACCAATAAAAGTCGAGGTTAGACTTGGAATAAAAAAGCAGAAGTTTACCTGAATAGACCTATGAAGGCAAAACTCGGCCAGCAGAGGGGTATCAATTGAGCGTAGAAAATGCTTATCTGCATTGATCATCGCAGAATCAATGGCATCCATCGCCTTTAGATCGTGACCTATCAGGGTGTCATTGCTCTTCAGCTTCTCCAAACGACCAATCAATGCATCATCAGACCATATTGGGATGGCTTTTTGGTTCTTACTCGGCCTTTGATCCTCTGAGGCAGCAGTGGTGGATTTCCTCTTCTTCGTAGCATCAGCCTTAGAGGTGCCGATGTTCTGCTTGGGCGGGGGAGGAGGAGGTGCATTGAGTCCAGCTTTCTTCACCAACTTGATAAGGCTTGGTGCAGACATCTCCTACAGGTCATCTGAGATTCCTTCTGGGCGCTCTGCAAAAAATATATCTGAGTCAGTATAGCAGAGAATTGAAAAATTAGAGGTTAAACTTTGCAAAATAAACAATTACGAAGCTCGGCTAAAGGACTTCCCCTAGGCCAGTCTCAGAGAGGTGGTAGGGGTTCATCAGATGCTCGTACTTAACCAGCCAACCAAGCTACCCCTGATCTTGAAGATCTTTGACCTTTTGAAGGTTATCCTGGCTTAACCCAGGGTCAGCTTTAGCAGCTAATGACAATTTTCCCCACCTCAGAGGGGTCCTTAGCTCTAGTGATGAAGAGGGAGCACAGGTACCAAATTCCCATGCCTCTGAGATGAAGAAGTACCATAGTTTCCAGTTATGATTTAAGTTCTGGGTGACCAAAAGCATCTTCTTATTAGACTTCCTAGATAGGAAGTGGTAGTAGCTCGGGTGGTTTCTGGCAGAGGATGGCACATAGCACCCTGTAAAGACCCTGACAGGAAGGTCGGAGTGATGGACTGCCCTCCATAGGATGATGGCTCCAATCATCATCCTCCAAACATTGGGGGATAGTTGGTAAGGGGACTAGGTAATATGGGATAATATGGCTCTAATTATTGGATGGATGGGGAGACAAAATCCTAACTTAAACATCTGCTCATAGACACAAATCTCACCATCTCGACCGCCAAAGGCCCTTTCATCCCTCAGAGGTCTCCTAAGCTTAATAGAGGGAATTATAGCATAAAAGTGCCTAAAGTCTAATAGATCAAACTCAGTGGCAGTACTCTCTATCTCGGCTGCCTCTGAGGTATCAACATCACTTTGATGACCATCATCCTCATCCCTGGTAACCTCGGCCTGGGTAGGCATAGGAACACCATCAGGGAAGCTCTGAGAGAACTCAACCCCTGTGGCAACTGACAGGGGAATATCATCAATAATTGGTGGTATGGCCACACTCGGCCCCACAACTTCAACATCAAAAGAATTTTGTGAAGAGCTAGCACCGTTGTGTGACGAGGCACGAATTTGGACCTCGACCTTATAAGGGACCTGATCTTGCCTTATGGATAAGTCCATGGCCTCTCGAAATGAATCCACAGACATAGGGTCTGAGGTAGATGACTCAGACATTAGATAGGGGTCAATTGGATCCTCGGCTGGCTCACCAGGCTCTGTTGGCTCAGTGTAAATCACCTTAAGAGGTGGAGGGAAAATAGGTATGAGGGGGAAGGCCTCAGCCCTATGATCTTCCTCTTAGGCTAGTTTTATTTTCCTAATTTTCGCAAAGATCTTATCTCTAAGAGAGGGGAAATCTTCTATGAGTTTACAAAGAGGTCTGGGCGTATGAAGACGACCTTACACTTGGGACCCTAAACCAAAGGCAAACAACTGGACACAAGCTAAACTAAGGATCAAAACTTGGTTTTGGTTAAGTTCAAACCAAGAATAGTCAAGAACAAGAGAAACGAAAAAACTCAAGGAGTCACCAGAAAACTCATACGACCACCAGAAAATTCAACTATCGTCGAAAAATGCAAGAAATAGAAAAATAAGGCTGAAAAATGTCAAAGGGCAAGTTAAGAATGATACCTGAAGGATTGAGAAATGAAGAAGAAGGGAGATTTAATGAAAGAAACCCCAAAATGCAGCATGAACTCTTGAAGAGAGAAAAATTGCAGAGGAAAAGCGCAGGTGGGAAAGATGGTGAGAAATGAAGAAAAAAGATAGAAAAGGGTTTAAACCCTCAAAATATTCTTGCACGCGCCCCAAGGCCCATCATTGCCTTGGGATCCCAAAAGACCATAATCATTGCACTTGACAAGCACGAAACATACTTCATATGTTGACATTTATCAAAGAAATGTTGGTACGCAAGGGAATACAGCCTTGGACGTGTATACCCATTAGTCACCTACTCACATAGGTAACTAAGGGTTAGGGGTGATTGATATGCCCAAATTGTACCTTCCAGCTCGGAGGCACCAACCTCGGCCTGGATGATGGCCGAGGTAATAATGACTCAAGACAAACGATCAGCAATCTCGTCCAGCTAAAGGTCGGCCACGATCGACGTTACTAGCCACCCCTCAACTAGGCAATATCTGAGGTCTGCACGACACATGGGGTCAGTTATCCATCAGGTTGTCCACAGCTGACATCACATCTACCTCATACATCAACCTCGGTAGGGAATCAATCGAGTCCAGTGAGGACTAATGGCTTCAACCACCCTTCAGCATCATCGTCGGCCATAGCCTACATTGTAAGCTCCACATGAGAATCAGTAGCCCCACAGGTTCAGCATCAATTTTCAGGACAACATCGACCCTGGTCGACGTTCCACATATCTAACCTCGGCTGGCATCTCAGCCAAGGTCATCACATAATTCCCAGCCAAGGCAGTGGTCATACCTCACCAACCTCATATTCACCTAGGCCAAGGTTGGTACCAAGCAAAGATAGTTGAGCTTCTACACGTATATGTATGGCTTGAAGAATGTGGACAAATTTGTTATAACTGATTCATTCCTTCCACGTGAGGGAATATTGAGGTCATCATTACTTAGTTAAAGATTATCCAGGTGTCATCTTCTCAATGGCTAGTTCTCCATGCACACGTGCCCATTGTATGTTTGGGGGTACACTACACCCCCCAAACACTATATATAGAGAGGTCATTCTCTACCTTGTAAAGAGATCCAAAATTACAACCCTAGCTGAAACTCTGTCAAATTACATAGTAGAGAGATAAAGCTTGAGAGATTGTATCCATGACCATTAGTGCCTTATTTTAGTGACCTTACTCACTCACTTGCACAGTGGATGTAGGCCTAATTGGCTGAACCACTTATATATTGGTGTTTATCCTCTTCTCCTCATCTCAATCTCTTATATTTAGTATACTCTTATGCTGCCATTGTTGTCACTGGTTTGAGCTTGTAAACACCAAGACGAGTGGTGTTGTTTCTAGCATCATCACTTACGCACCCCCATACAAATGCTCAAAAGCATGCATAAAATACACAATGAACTATATGATATTTGATCCCAAATCGTATTGGGTACGCAGGCAAAATAGCAAGTCTTTCTTATGAGTATGAGCCTTGATAATATATCTCCAGACATGTTGTCACAACAAAGATACGCTCATCTCTCATGTTATCTTCCTATCTCTCCTCAACCTAAAAAAACATGATGAACTATCTATGTCAAACATAAAGGGGCCGTTTGGAAGCTCTTTGGAAGCTCTTTGGAAGTTCGTTGGGATGAAAAATCTTATTCATTCGAAACACTTGAGTTTCGTTATAAAGAAGTAAGTCTTTCATTCAAACGAACTATAATTTTTCATTCAAGCGAGATTTGTACCTTGAAATTTATGTTTTACTATTTAAGGTGTGCTTGACTTAGATTTTTTTTTTTAATCTTATTTTTACCAAAGTTCCAAAATCCTAGTTTCACCAATTGAGTTTAAAGATCCAAGTTTCAATATTCTTATGCTTTGAGATCTTTGTGTTACGAACCAAAGTTTGTTTTCATCATCTTGGATTGAGAAAAGGTTTCGTGTGATGGACTTCGCACATGTGGTTTATTGGGTTGTGATAAAGAAGTGGTGATTCCATGTTTCGATTTCATACCCGGTCGTTGAGCCTCATCGGTGGATATCGAGGTGTGTGTGGATTCACATTTATGAGAATTTGTGTGGGTGGAATCCTATGATGCACTGTGGAGGATAGGTTAAAGATAGAACGTCAAGGCTTGCAAGGGAGACGAGTCATTGAGTATGTTTACTGTTTAGTCTTTGTAAAACCTTATCATAGTAATTTATTTTGATGGGTCATCTGAGATTTTTTTGTTGTGGGTTTTACTCGTACATTAGCACGTTATGCGATTATTTTACTTATTTTATCTTCTTATCACCAATATGTATGTTTTAGGTTAAAAAGATCAAATTGGGTATATCATTTTTACAAAAAAACTCGATTAAAATTGGTGAACATGTTTTTATTGGGTTTAATCTATTAAAGGTTTTATTCTTTAAAATTAAAAATTGACATTTTGTTATTAGTACCATCCCTGCCTAACCCATTCAGGCCTTCTCAAAAGTCACCAAGAGCTGGGGGAGTGCAACATAGAGTAAGGCATTCGATATTCTCTATAAGGTTTAGGGAATCCCAGACCCCACCAACAAAGTAGAATATCTCCCTATTGTGTTTGGGATCATTGGAATTCTCATTGGTAAAGACCACGAGGGCTTTGGCGGCAAAGTACTTCAAACCTTTGTCTTGAGCTTTTCTTCCCTTGAAACTTGTACAATGTGAAGAACTGAACTAGGGAGATATCAAACTTTCTTTTGCTACCCTCTACACAAGCTAAAATGTAGACTTCAAAGGCCTCTAGGCATTGGCCACAATTTTTTCGGGGGATAACCCAATGAGCTTCAGAATCTCCACCATTAAGCGATGAAGTAAAAACCCTCAATTCATGATTCTTTTGTAATACCCCGTATTTCTGCATATTTAAGATTTAATTAGTTCGATAATTAAATTGTTTATTTTAAATTACGCGAGAGAAATAAATAAATTAAATCGGATAATGATGTGATTATTATATATTAATCGAGAGTGAAATAATGATTAATATTATGAGTTATATTTACTGAGTGAATAGTAAATAATTGATGATTAGAAATTACGCCATAGCGAGTGATATGGGCATAATAGAATTTTATCTCAAACGGGAGTCGCGGGTAGATTAACTTGGGGTCGAGATGGAATATTTATTTAGAGTGACTCAGATGATGATTTCGAGGTCACTAATGAGTCCAGAAGGGTCGAATTAGTCAAAAAATTATACCCGTGGATGTCGATTGAGTCATGGGACAATTTTAGACTATTGCGGGACTATATGAGGGTATTTTGGTCATTTTATATTAGGGGGTTGAGAGGCCTACGAATTTACAAACTCTATATCAGCTTATAAGGGTTGGAGGCTAGGGTTTAGAGGTTAGAAAACTCAAATAATCCATTAAAGAAAAAGAGAGAACAATTGTGAAGCTTAAGAGAAAGATTTTGAGGAATTTGGAGTGCGATCTTGCACCATTAACAAGTTGGGAGTGAAGCTTGGAAGGGAAGACACACCATTCAACATCTCATTCACGAAATCTGAACATCTTAATCAAGGCAAGTGTTTATATACAAATTTCTTGAAGTTATAATACCCATGTGCCTAGGGTTTGATTTAATTGTGAATAAATTGATGATCTTGAAAGGAAATAATGGATTAAACTCATGTTAAGGGCATGATTTACATGTAGTTTAATTTGATATTGTAGAGAATTTGAAATCAATAGATATATGATTATCCCTACGAAATAAATCTGGGTTTATGTTAAAATATACATCAAGAACATGAAAACCTAGGGCTTTTGATGATTTAATCTATTCTTGAGAATGAATCTTAATGTTTTGATGTGGAATTTACGTTAGAAATCATCCTAAGATATGTAGAAAAGGTTGATATGGTTGGTTTCGATTTTGGTAAAGTACCATGTAAGACACAAGTGTAAAAATGGTGAAAAACACATGAAAACCAACGAAGAAGACGAATTGTTCTAAACCGAATCGATTCGGCCAGCGAATCGATTCGGCTTCCCAGAAAAGATGAGATTTTTCCTTTTAAGCCTAGAATGGCTAAATTATTATCGGGAAAATGTTTGGGACTTTGATGCAATATAATGTGGGATTCTTTATATTACAGTAGGCCTATGATAGAGTAATGGTCTTCTACTTATTGTGGGGATTAAAGTGATGTTTAAATAGGCTTAATTGTGACATAATTTAATTCGAGAACAGGAGAATAAAATTACCGGAAAGCATGAGAGAGATTAATTGCATAGACCAGTAAGGTAAGGAGGACTTAGCTACTGAAATAAAGAAAGGGGTAACTAGGGTCCTTAGAGTAGAGATTAATACTCGGATAATATGATAGTGAGTTAAATAGTAATGTAACAAGTGCAGGGAGTATGTGAGTGAATGATTCTATGTACGAACGATGATAATTAGGTTGTATGAATATCTACTGAATATGTATATATATAGGTTGTGGGTTTGCATACCTACGTTGCTTGCTATCACCGGAGGTTCTCGAGTAGTGGGCTATCCCACCTTGACGATTCTAGTGAGGACTGGATTGGTGACCCAGAACATAGAACTTACAGCGTCTCTCTATGTGATGTGTATTATTGAGACCTGCATGTCATTTGGGTACATTAGGTATGTGCGTAGCCCAAAGGCTTAGAACTATGTTCACCTCCATCGTTGTTATCTGATTTAGGGTTCGAGGAGACATGCAGAACCAACAGTACCCATTTAGTACGAGAGGTACTTGGACTGATAGCAAAGTATGTCTATTATTTCACGGTGGTCCTATTGAGAGACACCGTATATATATATATATATATATATATATATATATATATATATATATATATATATATATATGTGTGTGTGTGTGTGATTTTCATTATTCTACTTATCAGTGACAGTAGACTGATAGATAGTGTATATCTAAAGAACGAATTAAGTAGTGAAACTTAATTATTGAATAAATGAGAAGATAAATGAAACGTTAATTTTGACTCTTAATATAAGAAAAATGTTAATACGGATAACGTACTGTATGGGTGGTATGGGGACTTAGAGATGTGAATAGTACAGATAGTTACTTATGTCTAGTTAGTTTGGGTAGCACAACTAGGTGGGCTAAGTGGAGAACGTTAGGTGTGCATAATAGTTAAGGGGTGAGAAAACTCAAGAGAGTGTACGTGAACCTAACATGTGTAATCAATAACCAATTGTGAATTGTTATAAACTCTTGCTAAATATTTTCAAAATGTTTTGAGTACTAACTCTTGCTATAAAAAATATTTTCAAAACCTTTTTAGTGTCCAGTTATAGGGACGCCAATCTTGACATTCTCTTCCAAGGAGACACATCTGCAGCACAGGTGGATGCTTGTAGGAGTTTTGTTTAGACGCCTCATTTCCTCACTTCATAGTGTAGGATATTATGGCAGTATTATAGTTTTCATTTGGGAATGTTGCCCCATTCAGATTTTATCCAGGTTAGACTTATATTGGTTTCACTTAGTATTATGTTGGATTTACTTAGTTTGGTTTTAGCCGATGGTTTATATGGCAATACTTTATTTATCTATATCTTGTGGTGGTTTAGAATCTATTGGTGTATAGATTATTGTGATTTTTTTCATGTTGTTATCTGTTTTAATGAAAGATAAAATTGGCATCGGTTTAATTAACTAATTGGTGATTAGTAATTAATTTGGTTTTCGATGGTTATGCTAAGAATGAACCAATTTGGAAATCCTAGTGATAAGAAGCTTTTTGGGTATAGTCGTTGTCTTCAAAAGTCACTCTCAAAATTTCCTTGAGTACCTATAAAACTTGTCTAAAAATAACTCATATTGCGGTAAGTACGGGTATCAATCCTACTTTCAAGGTGAAACAATTAATGTGAAAACGTGCAATTCCAAATTTTTTTTAATTAAAATCTTTTTTTAAAACAATTTCAAGGGAAAAATTAACCAAACGCTAAAAATTATAAAATGACTAAAATATGAAAAAAAATGTGCAACCAAGTGTGAAATATGTGAGAAGGTCAAGAGATGGGATTACACTGCATTTTCAATTATTTTAATTTCTCAATTTATTAATTTGAAATATTTCGAGATAATATTAAATCGATAATCTAACTCTCGTTATAATTATAAATTTAATAAAATCTTTTTCAGAAAATTAATTTAAAAATGTCACACAATGAAAAATTAGGACTACACTATTTTCAGAAAATTACCCGTTAGGATCAATTTAACGAAAACAATAGCAATCTTCAAATTTCAACACCGAATTAATATTCAAATTTCGAAAAAAACCTATCTCTAGTTCGATTCCTAAATTTAAACATTAATTTCTTCAATTAATTTACTAACTCTCGTTACATAAATTAATTGGTGACACTTAAAATTAATTTACCTAAAAATATAAAATTAATGAAACCAATTAATTAAAGTAACATCATACGCAGTGCATCCCACCCCTTGAAAGGGGTGTTTAGTCAAACATTCTCATGTGTGCATAAACAACAATAGATAATATGTCAAAAAGGAAATAAATTGAAAAGAGAGTATAGAAATACAATACGCAATTTTTTTCCCAAATTTCTCTTGAAATGCGGCTTGACATGCGTCCAACTTCGTCACAATTTCCAGCACTTGATTACACCAAAAAGAATAAAAAACAAACCTAAAAATTTATTCCAAAGCTAAACTAATTTTTTTGTATTTTTCTGAAATTTTTTTATGATCCTACTACGTACATATTATACATTGTCTCTCTCTCTCTCTTTACGTCTCCTCTTTTTTTTCCTGTTGAGAGTCTTTTATGACTTTCCCTACTCTTTATTTTATAACCACGATGATACTTTGTTAAGAGAGATTTTTGTGGGATTTGAATTTTGGCCAACAATAGAAGCATGTGGGTTTTATGGTTTAAAGCTTGACAAGTGTGTTTGTAGCTTAGAGTTGGCTCCGATTTTGTTGGGATACATGAGGCTAGATCGGAATTTTTTTTTTTTTTGAAGAGGACTGGTGGTCTCGATTTCGGGTCAACTGGGCAGGCCGCAAATGGTTCGGGCTGTCTCGCCTGGGTCCGGCGCAGGTGGGTTTCGGTTTTGGGTTGGTCAGTGACGGTGGTGAGTGAGGTGGATCGGGCTTGCGTTTTTTTTTTTTTACTGTTTGCAGGTCGGGATCGGGTTTGGTTTTGAGCTCGGTGCGATCGCGGGTTGGTTCAGCTCGCCGGAAAGGGAATGGGGCAGCGCCGGCGTGGGGGGGAGGTTGGTTTCGAGTTTGGTGGTGGTCATGGCGGGTCAAGGTGGGTATGGAGATAGGTTCCGGTAGGAGGTTATGCCGGAAATGGGTCTCGACGGTGCGGTATGGTCGCCGGAATGGGGTTTGACAGGTGGGGTTTTTTTTTGGTGAGAGGGGAGAGAAAAGATTGTTTGAGGTTGAAGATGAGGGGGTAGGAGTTAGTGTGTGTGTGTGTGTGTGGGTGTATGGGAAGATGCGTGAGGCTTAGTGTGAAGGATAGTTTAGTTGGGTTTAGGATAAGTGTTTAAGTTATGGGTTATGTGTGTGTTAGTGTATTAAATTTGTGATCCTACAAAAAATAAAATTAATTAATAAAAATAAAATTATTAAAACTAAAAATCTAAAAATTAAATTTCTATTCTAATAAAATAAAGAGTCAATTAAAAAAATGAAAATAAAAAGAAAATAAAAAAAATCTATTAAACTAAAACTAAAATCCTAAAAAAATGTAAAATCAGATAAAATAAATAAATGAAATCCTAAAAAAATCTAGTCCTAATAAAAGTAAAACTAATAACTAATAAAGATAAAATAAAAATATACTAATAAAATATAAAAATAGTAAATAAAACCTAAAAATCCTAAATAAATCAAAAATAAACCCTAAAAGTAAAACGACTCAAAACAAAAATCTAGAAAAATAATAAAGGTACAAACTCAACACACACCGGGTTTGGGGAATGGTCAGGGATCAGTGTAGGCTCAGGTTAGGGCTACGGGACTGGTTCGGGGCATCGGATCACATCGGGGCAAGCTCAGATTGGACTTCTCACTTCGCGGTCTCTTTGGATTTCTTCGATGCACGCTTTTGACCGCTTCTGCATCGCAATTGCACTGATTTAGCTTTATTTGTACCGGAACTGCGTATTGACCTGAGAAATAAATAAATACGAACATAAAGTCATTTGTATTAAAAACGAGCAACAAAAATGCATCTATTCAGGGTATAAAATAGACACTTTTGGGTGCTTATCACCTAGTTTGATTTAATAAAGGACTAATCACCCGATATTTAATTAGGCGGAGTGTCACAGATAGTATCAGAGCATTAGGTTCTACAGTCCATAGGATCTGTACAGCTTACTATGATTTTAGCGTAGCATTCTTTTGATTTAGAGCCCTATTATTAGAATTATTGCTCTTATCTTACGTATTTGATATTTACGTACTTCTACCATTTTATTCGTATAAACTGTGAACTCATACAATTTGATTTGTTTTCATATGCCACCGAGGAAACAACGAGCTGAGAGGGCAGCAACCAAGGATGAGGCGAGGGAGGCTCATCAGGAGCCACAGGAGGTGCCTCAGCCACAACCACCACCAGAGATGATTTCGACTGCACAAGTGGCAGTGATAGTGGCCCAAGAGGTCGACACAGCCATTTGAGCTATGGCAATTCATTTCCCTCAGGCTCCAACGCCAATGGCACCCGTGATACAGGTCCATCTACTTGGAAGAGAGTTAGGGAGAACTTCCAGAAGGGCCACCCGCCCGAGTTTTAGGGCAGTACTGATGTAATTTCGACATGTCAATGGAAGAAAAATATACAGCGCCATCTGCGCATGGTAGAGTGCGCTGAGGTATAGAAATAGATATTATCTACATTTTGACTGGCCTAAGCGGCATTAAAGAGGTGGGAGTCGGTGACCACCGCTGAGGAGAGAGATTTGATGATCATTACTGAGTTTTGGGTGAAGTTGTACCATAAGTACTTTTTGCCAATAGTTGAGTCAGGGATGCAAAAGAAATTTGGGGAAGTGACACAGGGTGACCGCTCGATAGCTAATTACGAGGAGGAGTTCACTCGTCTGGATAGCTTTATGCCAAATGAGGTGAGCAATGAGGAGAGGAAGAAAGCTAAGTTCATGGATGGTTTAGCCTGAAAGATTAGTTAGCACTTGATTGGTAATCCTGCATTGGTGACATACATTGATGTCATCAATGCCGCACTTGTACACTGTCAGGATCATCCCTTCCATGCGTAGGGGAGAAAGAGAGGTGTAGATATGATCCAACAGGGCAAGGAAAATGGGTGTGGTGCTAGTGGAGTACAGCATCGGCAGTAGGAAGGCTATCAGCTGTCAGCAAGGGCAGGATTCTCGATAGGAGGATCAAGCTAAGACGTTTAGGACTAGGGGACGTCGTCCCAATGGGGGATTTAGGCAGGGACAGTAGGGTCCCCAGCAGTAGTAGTTTTTGCGAGGTCGGTAGGGCCAAGGGAACTAAGGAGGAGGTCAACAGGACAGAAGCTACTAGGGCAATGTCAGGGCTAGTAGGTCCAGAGACAGAGGGTGTTCCTGGGGAAGTGCCAGAGACAGCAGGGTCACAAGAGGAAGGATTTCCCACAGCAGGTTGGAGCAAAATAGTAGGGTGCTCAGTAGGGATAGCAGGCCCCGATACCTCTTGCACCACCAGCAGTATGAGGGGAAGATGCACTACGAGCGTGTGTATAATGTTTGGGATGTAAACAAGTCACCAGCACCTCAGGCGTCACCGATAGGAGAGGGTACATTTCCTATTTATGGGCTTGAGGGTAGGATTCCATTTGATACTGGGGCGTCGCACTCTTTCATTAAGACCAGATTTACTAGAGTTTTCGGTTTATTGGAGATAATCGATAGTCTCCTTATGTGTGTAGAGTCACCGATGGGTAGTGGTTCACTGAAACACTCAATTTGTAGAGGATTTGATATCGTTATAGGGAGATTGAGCTTAGCAGCAGACCTTCTAATGTTAGATATGGAGGGTTATGATGTGATTTTGGGTATTGATTGGTTGGCGGGCTATAAAGCAACGGTAGATTACTATGAGAGGACCATTTTTTTTTTCATTCTGGGATAGGAGATGTTCATCATAATGATGCCTCTTCTTGAGGGAGGATCGGTCACACACTTATATTATATTGAGGAGGAGACCTCAAAGGAGATAGCTATACCATTAGACTCGATTCCGATTGTGAGGGAATTCGAGGAAGTATTTCAGGAGATACCAGGGATACCATCCAATTGTGAGATTGAGTTTGTTATAGATATAGAACTGGGTTTGAGATGGATTTCCTGAGAACTTTATCATATAGCCCCTTCAGAGATGCGTGATTTGAGAGAGTAGATTCAGCAGCTCTGGGGTCGGGGTTTAATTTGACGGAGCACATCGCCGTGGGGTGCACTGATATTATTTATGAAGAAGAGGGATCGTTTGCTTCACTTGTGTGTTGACTATAGGGATTTAACAAGGTCATGATATGGAATAATTATTCGTTACCGAGGATCGATGACCTATTTGACCAGTTGAGGGAAGCGGATTACTTCAGCAAAATTGATTTGAGATCTGGGTATCATCAGTTGTGCATTTGAGAGGAGGACATTCCTAAGACCACTTTTATGTCACGGCATAGATCGTACGAGTTTAGGGTGATGTCGTTTGATCTCATTAATGCACCAGAAGTATCCATGGATCTCATGATCAGGGTATTCAGGGAGTTCTTAGACTGGTTCGTGATTATGTTTATAGACAACATTCGGGTCTATTCTCGCACCGAAGATAAGGACGTAGAGCATCTGCATATGGTTCTACAAATGCTATGAGACCATCACTTGTACGCCAAATTAGGGAAGTGTGGATTTTGGCTTTGAGAGGTGCAATTTTTAGGCCACATTATGTCCGATAGGGGCATAGCTATTGATTTAAGTAAGGTATCGATGGTGAGGGTGAGAGAGTGGGGATAGCCCACGACACTGACCGAGATTCGTAGCTTCTTGGGGTTGGTCGAGTACGGAACGATACATAGAACAGTTTTCTCAAAGTGTGTTACTTGTCATCTTGTAAAAAATTTCCATTAGAGACCTTCAGAGATGCTACAGCCACTTGATATTCTCGTATGGAAGTGGGAAATCATTTTGATGGACTTTATCACTGGCATCGCAAAGGGGTCACAATTCCATTTAGGTGATAGTGGATTGGCTGACCACGGTGGACCATTTCTTGCCGATTCGCACCAATTACGAGACGAGTCAGTATGTGTATTTGTTCATCGCTGAGATAATGAAACCGAATGGGGTGCTGATTAATATTGTATATGATAGAGACAATATCTTTGTTTCTCACTTTTGGTAGAGTTTTCAGGAGGCCATGGGCACAAACTTGCGATTGAGTATCGCTTATCATCCACAAAGAGATGGGTAGACTGAGAGGGTTAATCAGATGCTGGAGGAAATGTTAAGGATGTGCATCCTAGATTTTGGGGGAGGTTAGGAGCGATACCTTCCATTAGTAGAGTTTGCGTATAATAACTCTTAACAATTTACCATCGGTACGGAACCATTCGAGGCACTTTATGGGAGGCCTTTTTGTTTGCCCGCTAGCTAGTTAGAAATGGGGGACAACAAGTTATTGGGTAGGCAAAAGAGCCATGCTGATGCCAATCGGAGGCACATTGATTTAGACATTGGAGACCAAGTATTAGTACGGGTGTCTCTCGTGAAAGGGGTCATGAGATTCGGTAAGAAGGGTAAGTTAGCACTGAGGTATGGGATCGATAGCATGTAGATTGGGATTCTCGAAGCATCTTCAGTGGATACGCGATGTGTTCCACGTGGCATCACTGAAGAAGTACATGAGGAGCGAGAGATTTTCTGGTACGTTCCACTAGAGGAGATTTATTTACATTCAGACATCTAATATGAGGAGAGACCCAGGCCTATTTTGGATCGCAGTGAGCGAAAACTACAGTCAAAAGTGGTACCTCTAGTCATAGTTTAGTGGGGGCACCACGGTGTTGATGAGCCTACATGGGAGCGAGAGGATGACATGCGAGAGCAATATCCAAAGTTGTTTATCGCAGGTATGTCTTATTTCGGGGAAAAAATTCCTTTGTAGGGGGAAGTATGTAATACCCCGCATTTTTGCATATTTGAGATTTAATTAATTCGGTAATTAAATTATTCATTTTAAATTACGCGAGAGAAGTAATTTAATTAAATTGAATAATAATGTGCATTAGATATTAATCTAGAGTGAAATAATGATTAATATTATGAATTACATTTACTGAGCGAATAGTAAATAATTGATGATTAAAAATTATGCCATAGCGAGTGATATGGGCGTAATAGAAATTTATCACAATTGGGAGTCGTGTGTACACTAACTTGGGGTCAAGATGGAATATTTATTTAGAGTGACTCGGATGATGATTTTGAGGTCACGAATGAGTTCAGTAGGGTTGAATTAGTCAAAACAGTAGACCCGGGGATGTCGAATGAGTCACGGGACAATTTTAGACTATACCGGGACCATATGAGGGTTATTTGGTCATTTTATATTAGGGGGTTGAGAGACCTACGAATTCACAAACTCTATATCATCTTATAATGGTTTAAGACTAGGATTTAGAGGTTAGAAAACTCACAAAATCCATTAGATAAAGAGAGAGAACATTTTGTGAAGCCTATGAGAGAGATTTTGAGGAATTTAGAGTATGATCTCGTACCATTAACAAGTTAGGAGTGAAACTTGGAAGGGAAGACACACCATTCAAAATCTCATTCACGAAATCTGAACATCTAAATCAAGGTAAGTGTTTATATAGATATTTCTTGAAGTTATAGTACCTATGTGTCGAGGGTTTGATTTAATTGTGAATAAATTGATGATCTTGAAAGAAAATAATGGATTAAACACATGTTAATGGTAGGATTTCCATGTAGTTTAATTTGATGTTGTAGAGAATTCAAAATTAGTAGATATATGATTATCCCTACGAAAAAATATGGGTATATGTTGAAATATAAAGGAAGAACATGAAAATTTGGGGCTTATGATGATTTGATGATTTAATTTAGTCTTGAGAATGAAACGTAATGTTTTGATGTGGAATTTATGTTATAAATCATCCTAAGACATGTAGAAAATGTTTGGTATAGTTGGTTTCGATTTTGGTGAAGTACCATGTAAGCCACAAGGGTAAAAATGGTGAAAACGCATGAAAACAAACGAAAAAGACGAACTATCATAAATCGAATCGATTCGGCCAGAACCGAATCGATTCATTAAGGCGAATCAATTCGGCCTCCTAGCAAATCGATTCAGCTACCCAGAAAAGATGAGATTTTTCCTTTTAAGCCTAGAATTCCTAAATTGTTATCGGGAAAACATTTGGGGCTTTTATGCAATATAATGTGGGATTGTTTACATTACAGTAGGCCTATGATAGAGTAATGGTGTTTGAATTATTATGGGGATTAAAGTGGTGTTTAAATAGGCTTAATTGTGATGCAATTTAATTTTAGAAGATGAGAATAAAATTATGGGAAAGCATGAGAGAGATTAATTGCATAGACCAGTAAGGTAAGGAGGACTTAGCAACTGAAATAAAAAAAGTGGTAACTAAGTCCCATAGAGTAGATATTAATAGTCAGATAATATGATACTGAGTTAAATCGTAATGTAACAAGCACAGGGAGTATGTGAGTGAACCATTTATGACACCCCGCCTAATAAAATACCGGGCAATCAATCTTGTACCAAATTAATACAGGAGTCTCATATTGTTCATTCTTAGCATCAGTGGCGAAAACCAAATTAATTACTAATAACCTATGTTGATACCAAATTTAATCTGCTGACGTGGACCAATCATACGAAGACACCTGGCTATCTACATGGCAACAACAGACCTCTCCGAGGAACTCACAGGCTCCGAGGAACATACCTCTCCGAGGAACTCATAGGCTCCGAGGAACATACCTCTCCGAGGAACATACCTCTCCGAGGAACTCTTGAATACCAGGAAAATCAACATACCCGAGTTACTCAGACGGTCCGAGCTGCATCTCGGCCACAGCATTGATTGCCAGATAACGAACAGTCCAACTGGTTCATTAAATGATTATCCTTGACGCACAAGTCTAAGGGCATTAAATGTATTACCCTTTCATATGTATATCATTTAATGTATCGACCCTTTCATGTACAGCCTCAAGGCTATAAATACCTTGTATCACCCTCATTCAAGAGGACCGGAACTTCTTGAGAGAACTTGTAATCAAGAATTCCACAAACACTCAGCAATAACATAACAGTGGACGTAGGCTTTATTCCTAGCCGAACCACTTTAAAAATCTTTGTCTCATATATGTTTGATGTGAATGTTTATCTTCATCTTCAATCTCATCCTCATCATTTATCTGCTGTTGACGCCACTAAAATGGCAGTGGCCATTTTCTGTCTTCAACAGATTGGCGCCGTCTGTGGGAACGTGTTACAAGCGTTGTTCTCCACCAAAAGCTAAGTTTTTATTTTCTCTACGTATAATCAATTATACATACATCTTTTGATTCGATCATGATTTTTATGTTTATATACATAAATTAATTGTCCAATTTGTATCTGCAAATTGTTGCATATCATGATTTTTTAATCATAACTGTTAGATTTATCCTTATTTAAAAATCTGAAAAATAGTAGATTTCATAAATCATAATTCTTTGCTTGATTCTCAAGTTCTAATTTTATATCATGAAATAAATATGTTAAATGATTACATATGCCAATATTTACGACGGTGATAAAATTTGATCATTTTCATTGTTGATTTTGAAATAAATTTGGTAAGATCTTTGAGGTCTATTCAAATTCCTGTCATATTTTTAATAAAAGAATGGGAAAAGGTTAAAGACAATGAAAAGTCTTCTCATGGAAATCATGACCCATATATATTCTCTCTCTCTTCAAGTTTGAGACTCTTTGCATTCATTTTTATGAACTATATAAATAATTGGTTCATCTTCCATCTATGTCAATAAAGTCAAATTGATTGATTTTTTATTTGGTAATAACTTTAATCATTCACCATATTTTTATCTCTCCAAATTGGGAATATGAAGGGATCAATATAAAAAATAATTTTTTTTATCACCTGAAAAATCATTACCCACCTCTTGTAAAAGAGGATCAGTAAAACAAATCATGACCATATCAAGACTCTGGGCACAAATTTGATATTTTGGCCCCTCGTTCATCACATCACAAGGTTTCTTTGTCGAAATCACACGATCTAGTGGGTTATATATTTATTCATTTAATTAACATTCTTAAGGCTTAAATTTTACATTGAATGTTATTTTTTGATCTCAAGATTCGAGATATTCTAGTCATCCAACCATATATTCTATAACTTGAGATATCCTTAAATGTTGGTCGGCAACATCCATGTCGTTTGTCGGCAGCAGTAGAATCTTGGGGTATTAAAAAATACGAAGCATCCCTGATATTTCTTTAAACACGAGTTCGGCTTGGGGACAAGCAGGGGGCTTAAGTCTTTTTAACTTATGATCACCCCAAAAATATTTTTAAATAGCAACTAATACCTGAATTGGTTGTTGGAGATTAAATAAATTTACAAAAAACTTTACGTCTTATTTATGATGCATATTTGATAATAATTTGTCCATCTCACACACATTTGGCATAAAACATATTATTTCATATTTTGAAATTTTTATGCTGATACATATCATATATTGATTGGATGAGTAAATTATTCTCATGACTAATCAATTCAGCCTACACATATGGTATAGCAAATTATTAATTTTTACAGGCATAAGATTCAATGCCGACGAATGCTGAAGCACAAATTATTCTATATCCGTACGGATTCATATTTTATATTTATCTCAGCATGGAGCTCGAAAAATTTCTTCTCTCTATATATATTCGGCTCCGAGGAAAAGCTACAACAGTTATTATATTTCACCCCCAACGGATAGTTGGTCGGGGTAATTCTTATTTATATTCGGGCCCAGATATCTGCTCCAGCACAAATGATTCTATATATATCCCTTGGGATTCATATTCTATATTCATCTCAATATGGAGCTCGGCGAGATACTTATTATCATATTCAGCTCTGAGGAGAACTGTAACATTTATTATATTTCACCCCCAACGAATAGTTGGTCGGGGTGATTCTTATTTATATGCAGGCCCAGCAAAGTTCTCGGCCATATTCTTATATTCTGGAAAATATTATTCTTATTCGGCATTCTGCAATTATGCCTCGACAAGATACTTATTCAGCTTTAAGGAGAATTACAACATTCATTCGGATAATTCTTATTTATATTCAGGCCTGACAACGTCCTCGGCCATATTATTATGTTCTGAAAGATCTTATTCTTGTTCGGCATTATATGATTCTACCTCGACTGATCGGCGAGGCACTTTATTATTTTTAATTATTCTTTATATCTATTTGGATGCATATTCTATTCTCATTTCAGCATGGAGCTCGACAAATATTTATTATATCTTATTCAGCTCCAAGGATGTCTCCAGCATTTATTATATCTTATTCCCAACAATCTGTTGGTCATCATCAAGGAGGTATCCTGCATTTATCTTATTCCCAACAATCTGTTGGAGGTATCCTGCATTTATATTATTCCCAACAATCTGTTGGTCATCGCCGAGGAGGTATCCTGCATTTATTATATCTTATTCCCAACGAATCTGTTGGTTAGCGCCGAGGAGGTCTTCAGCATTTATATTATCTTATTCCCAACGAATCTGTTGGTCATCGCCGAGGAGGTATCCTGCATTTATTATTCCCAACAATCTGTTGGTCAGCGCCGAGGAGGTCTCTAGCATTTGTATTATCTTATTCCCAACAAATCTGTTGGTCAGCGCCGAGGAGGTCTCCAGTATTTATATTATCTTATTCCCAACAATCTGTTGGTCAGCTCCGAGGAAGTCTTCATCATTTATTATCAATTACCACCAACTCTGATCGGTAGATAAAATCCAACTCCGGTTGGTAGACAAAATCCAACTCCGGTTGGTAGATAAAATCCAACTTCGGTTGGTAGAAAAAATCCAACTCCGGTTGGTAGACAAAATCCAACTCCGGTTGGTAAATAAAATCCAACTTCGGTTGGTAGAAAAAAATCCAACTCCGGTTGGTAGATAAAATCCAACTCCGGTTGGTATTGGTCGATAAATCTCATTCAAAGTTCACATTCCACAGTTGGGGGCTTATATTACAGATATATTTGTTCATTTGGTGGCACATTCTTATATCATCATGCAGTCGAGCATCAAATTCAACCCCGACTAATCATCATTCAGGAGTTATTTTTCTCAGGAATTACTTTTGATATTGAAGTTCAGGAGGAATATTGAAGTTCAGGAGATATATTGAAGTTCAGGAGATATATTGAAGTTCAGGAGGAATATTGAAGTTCAGGAGGTATATTGAAGTTCAGGAGGTATATTGAAGTTCAGGAGGTATATTGAAATTCAAGAGGTGTATTCAGAAGTATCACGACATGATAAAAAAAAAAGCGACAAGTATTCCACCGAGAAACTCTGTCAGACCAGAAATTAGAAGACAAATTGCCTATATGGAGGCTATATGTAGATGGCTCATCTTGCACAGCTGGTTGTGGAGCAGGGATTGTTTTAAACACCCCAGATGATATTGACATGGAGTATGCCTTGAGATTCCAATTCAAAGCTTCCAATAATGAGGCTGAGTATGAGGCTATGGTAGCAGGTTTTCATTTGGCGAAAGTCAGGGAGGCACGGCAAGTAATTGTTTTCAGTGATTCTCAATTAATCGAATCAAATGATGGGAATATATGCAGTGAAGGGAAAGTCGATGGTCAAGTACCATGCAAAGGTGATGGAGTTATTGACAGAATTTGATGCTATTCAATTGGTGAGGACACCGAGGATGGAGAATGCTAGAGCAGACGCATTGGCCCGATTAGCATCAGCTACTTGTACCGAGTTACGAAGAACGATACCAATTGAAGTATTAGAAAGTCGGAGCATATATTGAGGAGGAACAATTACCGGAGGATAATCTCGCTGCCTAGAAATGGAAGTTTAAAGCTGCTAGGTATGTATTAATTAATGGTATTTTGTATAGACGAGGAATTATGGCAGGTTTGCAAAGATGTGTACATTCCTCCGAGGTGAAAGAATTGGTTAAATAGATCCATGAAGGGTCCTGTGGAGCCCATGTAGCAGGTCGGACACTTTTGCAAAAGGTGATGACGCAGAGATACTACTGGCCGACGATGAGAGCTAACTATATAAGCCTATGCCAAGAAATGTGACAAGTGCCAACGCTTTTCCTCCATCCGAAGAATTCCACAAGCATTGTTGACACCCATAACTCCCTTTGGCCATTTGCCATATGGGGATTGATTTGGTTGGACCATTGCCGACGACTCGAGGAAGATTCAAATACCTCGTCATCACAGTAGATTATTTTACTAAGTGGATAGAAGCTGAGCCACTTATTGACATGACATACGAGAAGAAGAGCATCCAGCCCCGAGAAGAATCAAGCTACACAAGAGGAAATGAAGACCGAGCCAGAGAGAGATCTAGATCTCCTTGCCGGGTAGAAGAAAAACAATAAATGGAGAATGTGTGTTGATTTCACCGATCTCAACAAAGCAGTGGATGCTACCTCGGGACACGAACTGCTCATGGATACTTACTCTGGCTACAACTAGATTAAAATGAAACCTGAAGACATAACAACGGCTGATGAATAAGGTTTTTGCCGAGAAAATCAGTTGCAGTATGGAAGTCTATGTTGATGACATGCAAGAAAGCTGCTGATCATTTGGTTGACTTGAGTCAAACTTTTGATCAACTGGATAATTATCAAATGAAACTCAACCTGACGAAGTGCACATTTGGAGTACGAGAAGGAATGTTCCTCGAGTACATCATCAACCAGCGAGACGTTGAAGCAAATCCAGACAAGATCAAAGCCCTTTTAGGGTTGCGATCCCCAAAAACGAAAGAAGAGGTGCAGAGATCGGATACCCAAAGCTGGAAAAATTGGCAGTGGCATTAATTAAAGCAAATAGAAGAAGGAGGCTGTGTTTCCAGGCCCATACCATGCATGCCGACATGCCATTAATACAAGCTATAGCGGAGTTTACTGATCCTAATACTCTCGAGGAACAAAAGTTGCTTGCTGATCAACCTGTGGATGTTACAGGATGCAATGCAGAAATGGTTGGGAGGATTCCTAATACTCCCGAGAAACAAACATTGCTCGCTGATCAACCTGTGGATGTTACAGGATCAACCAAGAAGACTGCTCTAAGGAGCCAAGCTCTACGGAGCGCTCTACGGAGCGCTCTACGGAGCAAAAGTGCTATAAGTAGCCAACCTCCTTTGGTTAGGAGGATAAGCTCTCCGGAGCGCTCTACGGAGCAAAAGTGCTATAAGTAGCCAACCTCCTTTGGTTAGGAGGATAAGCTCTCCGGAGCGCTCTACGGAGCAAAAGTGCTATAAGTAGCCAACCTCCTTTGGTTAGGAGGATAAGCTCTCCGGAGCGCTCTACGGAGCAAAAGTGCTATAAGTAGCCAACCTCCTTTGGTTAGGAGGACATGCTCCAAGGAGCCAAAAAGTTCGAAAGAACCCTACTACTCCTTTGATTAGGAGGTGTATACCAGCATGATCAACTACGGTTGGTAAGACTTTATATACTCTCGCATTACAACTTATGTTGGTCGGGAGGTAACATTATTACAAAAAGTTCTTTAAAGAACAAAATATTCCAAACTATACCAAGTATGGTTGGTCGGGGATAAAAACCCACTAACTGTAGTTGGTCGACAAGCATAATTTAACAACCTTGATTGGTTGGAAAAATTCTAAACATTTTTTCATTACTTTATTATTAAGTGATCAAGCAACATTGATACTTGTAACTTTTTTGGTCGATGAACCATACAATATTGTTATGCAAGCACAAATAATAAAGTGTTTGATATTTACAAAACAATAGCAAATTCAAATTTGCGAACAAAAATGAAATTCTTTCACTGAATTCAAAATGAATTATGCAAATTTATTACATTGATATGAAAATGTATACTAACTATTACATTGAGATTCCTATTCTATTGGTTTCTTTTCCCTCTTCTTTTAAAACAGGTTCCTCACCAGCAGGAGGATCATCCAAAGCATAAGGGGAGTGTATGAAGTTAAGATCTTTCAGCATTCTGATGTTCATCACAAATGGTCTGTCCGAGCAGCTCTTGCTCGTCCCCGAGAAACTCGTGCTCGTCCCCGAGCAGAGGTAGAAGTTAAAATCAGCATCTACATCACTGAGATCTTTGCTACTACTGTCTCGACCAACATCGAAGAAGAAGTTGCAAGAAAATGTTTCAAAGTCCACCACTAGCTCACAGAATGCAGTAGGTCGGCTAACAAACCAATCAACATACTTGAAGATTATGATAAGCTACAAGCGGCATCATATGTCGTCCAGGAGATAATGCCCTTTATGTTCAACAAATCAAGAAGGTAGATCAAGAATTTCACGAGCACCGAGCAACACTGCAAAATAAAATACTCCATCCTTTCAAGTAAACCATCAAGCATGAAGCATTGGGGGCTTCTGTTGATACCAAATTTAATCTGCTGACGTGGACCAATCATACGAAGACACCTGGCTATCTACATGGCAACAACAGACCTCTCCGAGGAACTCACAGGCTCCGAGGAACATACCTCTCCGAGGAACTCATAGGCTCCGAGGAACATACCTCTCCGAGGAACATACCTCTCCGAGGAACATACCTCTCCGAGGAACTCTTGAATACCAGGAAAATCAACATACCCGAGTTACTCAGACGGTCCGAGCTGCATCTCGGCCACAGCATTGATTGCCAGATAACGAACAGTCCAACTGGTTCATTAAATGATTATCCTTGACGCACAAGTCTAAGGGCATTAAATGTATTACCCTTTCATATGTATATCATTTAATGTATCGACCCTTTCATGTACAGCCTCAAGGCTATAAATACCTTGTATCACCCTCATTCAAGAGGACCGGAACTTCTTGAGAGAACTTGTAATCAAGAATTCCACAAACACTCAGCAATAACATAACAGTGGACGTAGGCTTTATTCCTAGCCGAACCACTTTAAAAATCTTTGTCTCATATATGTTTGATGTGAATGTTTATCTTCATCTTCAATCTCATCCTCATCATTTATCTGCAGTGGCGTCAACAACCTATTAGGCTGGCATCAAAATTTTATTTAACTAATCTTTTTTTAAACAAACCAAACAATTTAAATCATCCACACAGTTGTAGTATAAATGAAACTGAGATGAAATAAAATAACCAAACACTCGGTTTAAACATAATACAACCCAATTGAATGCCGCACTAAAAGGCGGTAAAAGAATAAATAAATAAATAGAGTTGGGTTATTAACCCGAATGTTACTGCAATGCTTCCTATCTAGATCACAAGAATAGAAGCGTCTAGAGATAAACCTGCATGCATCCACAGCTGCTGCAGCAATCGTCTAACTCGAAGGAATCATCATCCAGGCGTCCCTATGTTTGGACACCTATATATATACGTAAATGTAGCAAGAGAGGAAAATATAGAAACGGGTCAGAGCCTGAGTTATGTTTTATCTCATATTTAAATTGGTATCGCACTCCCATGAGATACCCCCCACCCCTCTTCTAATAGTTCACACCTATCGCATACTTAGAGAACAACCTAGTTAAGCTACCCTTCCTAACTAATCCTTTTTACTCAAAACTCTAAAAATCGTAATTAACCTGAGTACTAAGGGCTAAACTTCTCCCCATTCCCAACACTGCTCTACGTTCGTGCGTGGGGTGTCTCGCGAAGCGAAATCCAAACAAGGAACCCCCCGATACACTTCTACCTGACATTATTGAACATTGAGATCCATTAGACCCTCAACACAAAATGCATATATATACTCATATAAATCCATACATAAAATACTCACTTTAATATATAAATCACAATTTAAGTCCGGATTGATAATAAATTCTTATTCATTTTTCTCTTTATACTATTTAGAGATATATGATATCTTGTCCTCATATACAGGAAATATGCTATACACAACAAGTATAATAACCATCCCATTGAGCTATAACTCGAGGATGCGGTCTCTCAATGCTATCATCTTCCAGGGAATAACTCATATACCATCCTGGGTACCAGCGGTCGGACCCTCACACCGACTTGGTAAAAACCAAATAACAACGTATGGGAAGCGTTCATTGTTCCTCCCTGGAAATGAGACGAAACATACCCACCACATCTCACCCCTAATAAAAATCACACACTATAAAATGGACGCTATGACCTGGGGACTATACGCTCCCTGCTCCTCAAGCCAGGGGCCTCACCTACATCGCGCCACTTCCCATGATAGCATTAGAGGGGGTATGCTTCACATAAATATATATTATTCGCACAGATATATATTTATTCCTAGTATCTCATATATATTGTAATCACATTGTATATATATATATATATATATATATATATATATATATATATATATATATATATTCTACATTAAGGACACAAATTTACAATTGAGTCCTTTGTAGTTTTGTCTCAATTCCGTACAAAAACGTTTTAGTCATAGGATAGAGTATATTGATCATCCTTCAAGCCTATGACGTGTTTGTTGAAGACATAGCGGCCAAGTGTATAAAGCTTCATCAAAATGCAGAGTTTAAGTGCCTCGTTTCTACGTCATCAACAGTGGTTCCATGCTCCCAAGGTATGAATGCATTACATATATATATAGGAGCTTGGAACAGTTTATATTGGGTGAACGTTTATTTAAAACTGTTATTTATTTTCAGAAAGTTTTTTATTAAAACTTCAAAACAAAGTTTATAAAGTTTCTGGGCTAAAAATGAAAATTTCCAACTTTTTGGAAGTTCGTTCGATATGTCGTTCGAACGAGTTTTTCGTTCGAACCAAATGTCATTCGAACGAGTTTTGCCAACGAGTTCCCAATTTGCCCTTTGTAACTTCGTTCAAAATGTCGTTCGAACGAGATGGATGTTCGAACGATATTTCCAACGAGATTTCTAACAAGTTCATTTTTAAAGACACTGGAACTTCATTAGAAGGCCGTTCGAAAGAGACATCGTTCGAACGACAAATCTCGTTCGAACGAGACTAGGCGGGAACAGTTAAATGACAGTTTTTGACAGTTTTCACCCACTTTCCCATTATCTTTCCCCACTAACTTTTGACTGATTATCTAAGTGCGGGAAGCAACTTTAGAAAGAAAACTTTTTCATACACATCTATCTCCAAGAGAGAGTTTGAGAGCAAAATATAAAGAGAAAAAGTTCATGTTTTAAAGTGTTTATTTTTCAAAGAAAAATTCATTCACACTTTAGTTTTCACCCATATTGTTTATCCAAGCTTCCATATATATATATATATATATATATACATTTCTTGGAGTTTTGGCACCGGTTTTTCATCTCTACCATTTGAAGAGACGTTTGGGTTTGCTTCTAAATCCCACAAAGAAGAAGAGGTTTGCGTTGATTTACCCACTTAGAGAAAGTCTCCTTGTTCGGGTGACGGTGACCATATAAAGTCCGATCGGTGGATTCCGAGACAGCAGTGGAGCTCCGTGGTTATTCGCTAGGGAGAGGTTGATAAAATAAGACACGTCGGGGCTTGGGAGGGATCGAGTTGAGTGTTGTAAGTCATCTTTCTTATATTTGTAAATTCTGTACTTAGTGAATTTAAGGCTAGGGCCGTCCGAGGTTTTTTTCAGTTGTGGGTTTCTCCTCGTACATCGCGGCGTAGTGATTTATTGTTTATTTTATCTTGCTATACTCACCTAGAACGCATGCTTAGGTAATTCAAGATAAATTTTGGTTTTAATCACTACATGTTTAATTTGGTGCTAAATTAATTTTGGGTAATGTTTAATTAATTCAAGTCATTAATTTAATGTGTAAAAATTTGGTTTGGCCTAATTTGTTAAAATTGAGAAATATGACTTAGGCAAATTTTCTAGGACTTGGGTAAATTAAATTGGTTTAAGTGAAATTTAAATTAGTGTGTGTGTTTTTAATCATATTTCACTTGGTTTAATTTTAATTTGAAGTAAATTAAAATTTGGTTTTTTTTAACCATCTTACGCTTCCGCATATCTCAACAAGGAAATTGATTTTAAAATTTTAAAATTGGGGGTTCCACCGCTTTTCAAATTGGTATCAGAGCCAAAGCGATAAATTATTTTGTTAAGATCCTTTATATAATTTTTGGCTAAAATGGAATTTTCCCCATTCTCAAAATTTCCTATTTTCGATGGTTCTAATTACGCTTATTGGAAAGCGCGAATGAAATCGACGAGAGAGTTTGGTTATCGGTTGTTAACAGGTGATCTCCACCAACTCATTTATTAGATAATGAATGTGTTCCCAAACCAGCCGATAGATGGAGTGAGAATGAGTTTAAACTTTCAAATTTTAATTCTCGTGGTTTAAATGCCTTGTTTAGTGCTGTCACACCGGATGAATTCCGACGCATTATGATGTGTGAGACTGCTAAAAAAGCGTGGGATATTTTGCAACTCACTCATGAAGGTACAAGTGTCGTTATACCTTCGAAACTCCAAAATCTCACCACTCAATTTGAAACCATCAAAATGAACGAAAAAGAAACTTTTGATGAATTCTATGCTAGACTTTCAGATATTGTTAATTCATCTTTTAACTTGGGAGAAAAAATACCCGACAACCGAGTAGTAAAGAAAATTTTAAGGTCCCTTCCCGATAGATTTATTCCAAAAGTGACCGTGTTAAATTCTTTACCAACTTTAGCCTCTATAAAATTAGAAGAGCTTGTAGGTGATTTACAAATCTATGAACTGGACACGTTTTCCTCTAAAACTGAAAATAAAATTGAAAAAGGCATTGCTTTAAAAGCCCGAAAAGAGGAAAAACAAGTAGTAGAGAGCGAGAGTGATAGTGACTCGGAAGATATGCCCTTATTTGCTAGGAAATTTAGAAAGTTTCTTAAAATTAACAAAGATAAATTTAAAAATGACTTTAAAAAATTTGAAATTTCTAAGCATGACAAAGCCGAGAGGATCCCTAAAACTATTAATGAAAATTTAAATAGGGATGAGTCAAATAGGTGTTTTGGTTGTGAGGGTTATGGCCATAGGCCTTCTGAGTGCCCCACTAAACTAAGGAGAGAGGGTAAGCGACCCATTTCATATAATGTGACTCTTAGTGATAGTGATAAGGAAGAGGGACCCGATTCCCCCACTAAGCCCAACTTTGTGGCTTTTATGGCTAGTCATGTGAGCACCGATAGTAAATCTTCTCATGGAGATATTCAAACACATGATCCTTACAAGGTCATAGTTTATGATTCCCTTATTTTTTATGGTAGTGAGAGTGAAGAAGACAAAGAGAGTGAAAATGAAGAGGTTGACGTGAGTGAACTTCAAAATGATTTTCAAGAACTATTTAAAGAATCTATTAAATTGAAAAGGGCAAATTTGAAGTTAGAAGCAAGTTTAAGAGAGCGTGTCAAGGTCATTGATGATAGTGTGTTGGTAGAAGAACTTAGGACACGAGATAAAACTCTTCGAGAGAAGATATAATATATAGAAGGCGAGAGAGATAGCCTTAAAGGTTTAATGGAATCCTTGAAAAAGGAGCTTCTCGTGTTTGAAGAGAGAAATGTGTTATTAGAGTCTAACATTCTAGAATTAGAAAACAAATTAAAAGACTCTAGTAATGTCAAATTTGATTTGGTGTGTCGTTCGGAAAAATTAGATAAAACATTAGGAACGGTCCAAATTAAAAATGACACTTGTGGTTTAGGCTTCGATACTTGTAATGAATCAACTCAAAAGGCCAAAACCAACGTTTTAGGAGAATCGCCTAGGAAAGCTTTTAGAGATCACTCCTTAGGTAAATCTTTTTGCCGTGAGTTTAGGTGTTCACATTATGGTCGAAAAGGTCATCTTAGAAAATTTTGTTTCGATCTTAAAAGAGGTCCTAGAAAATCCCAACGTAAGGCAACCAAGGTAGCCAATATTCCTACACCCCGAGATAGTCACTCTTCATTAGTTTGGGTTAGGAGATCTGACTTGGTAGCTTTACAAGATAGGGTATTTAATTCTCATTTACTTTCACATGCTTCCTCCCTTGCAAAATCTAAAGGTTGAATGTGTTAGTTTTATTTGCATACTTTAGCTTTTGTACTTCATGCTATATTCACATGCTAAATGTATGCTTGTTTAATCATTTTCTAGTCTATGCTACATGCTTAATCACATGCTAGAATTATGATTTTTGCTTATCTTTTGTATTATATTTCCTTCATTTTGTTTGTATTAAATGAAAAATACAAAAAGTTTTTTGGGTTTATCATTTGTGTTTTATTTGTTTAGTAATTTAAGCTTAATGAAAAATACAAATGATTTTTTGTTTGTCTTTTGAGTATATATTTTTTATTTTTGGTTAAAACTTTTAAAAACTCAAAAAGATTTTATTTTGTGTGTATTTTAGTTTGATACACTTTAAGTGGCATAAACTTGTGTTAGAATTCCATGGCTAGAACTTTTGGTTTAGATTGTCAATCCTTATTATGTTCTTTACCTTGCTTACATGGAGTAGTTGGATTTTGCGTTGCTTAAATGGATTCTATTTTTATATGCCTCTATTCACACATGCACGATCTCATTTGAAATTTTAACTTCATATGTATATTTAAGCTTTGTGAGATGTTCTCCTACCAATATTGCCATCTACATATTTGTAACCTAGGAGGACTAGTGCATGTCAAAATCCGTTGCACGTGAGATTTGTGAGAAATAAAAAATGATAAATATAAATGTGCACGGGGAAGGTTTCCGAAAGGATTTATTGTCCTTTGCGAATAGTAAGCCACCGTTTGATTGGACCTAAAAGAAATACGTGGTCCAAAGGCCTAAAAACAAAAAATATGGCATTAAAAAGAAAATAATTGACAAGGTCTATGTTTGATTGATATATTCATTCAAAATTAATAATATATATGCTTATTGAGGGAGATTGGATAGTATATCAACGGTTTGCACAATGTCCGTTTATCCTGGTTCCGCTTTCAATGTCATGACTCTATTGGTCTGTAGAATCATCAACATGTTAGGCTTGTATGCATTGTGTATGTTTGTTCATTGAGTTCAATATATATTGTCACATGAGGTTATATTCAAATATGATGAAGTTTGCAATCAATTGAGAACTCCGTGAACATGTTTTAAGTGATTAAATCTAAATTTAATTGTTACTTGTTCACACCCCAACACTTCTATTTCCATATGACACATTTTTGCCATATGAGTGTGAAAGACTCCTATTATATTTTGTGTGTGTCATTTGTGTGCTTATATCTATATATATGTGCGTGTGCATCTTTGGTATATCTAGAGTACATATATATATATGATATTTTTGTTTAGTCTTTGCCTTGCTTTCTAGTCCATCTATGCTTTAATTCATAATTGGTATATATCTTGTTGCATTCTTTGTTGATATCACATGATTAATACTTTATGTATCTTATTGGTATCATTTTCTTGCATCCTAGTTGGTATCCGTTATTATTTGTTGGATTAGTTGTGCTTTTGTTGCTCATATGCTTTAAAGTTCTCATCACTTTTGCACATTTGCATGTTTAGATTGTTATCCCATTTTATTTATCCCTTGTTTAGTTTAAGGGTAATATGGTTTAATTGGGGGAGATAAGTTAATTTTTTATTCTTTAGCCTCTGTCTATTCCTGAACAAAAAGGGGAAGAATGATAGGGGAGAAATGTTATCTATTCCTATTATAATCGTATCTTAGTTTGGGGGAGATTTATCTTAGGGGGAGACGTCTTTCTAAGTAGGTCATTTGTTTGATAAAGGGGAGAATTAATTTAGGAGGAGTATTTATTTTATGCATTTAATATCCTTGATATTTCCTATACGTTTAATGTGTTTGCTTAAGTGTGCATGAATTCTTCTATATAGTGGCAACTTTCACCGCAAATATTTTGATCCTTGGGTTGTTTGAGTCAAGCACTATATTTTTATTTTGGGTGGGACTTTTTATCAGTCTAGTAGAGCTTGACGGCCCTTTAGGATTTTTGTTTAGTTTTTGGCCCGGAATATCCAAAGGGGGAGATTTGTAAGGACACAAATTTTCAATTGAGTCCTTTATAGTTTTGGCTCAATTCCGGATAAAAACGTTTGAGTCATAGGATAGAGTATATTGATCATCCTTCAAGCCTATGACGTGTTTGTTGAAGATGTAGCGGTCAAGTGTATAAAGCTTAATCAAAATGTAGAGTTTAAGTGCCTTGTTTCTATATCATCAACAGTGGTTCCATGCTCCCAAGGTATGAATGCATTACATATATATATAGGAGCTTCGAACAGTTTATATTGGTTGAACGTTTATTTAAAACTGTAATTTATTTTCAGAAAGTTTTTTATTAAAACTTTAAAACAAAGTTTATAAAGTTTCTGGGCTAAAAATGAAAATTTCCAACTTTTTGTAAGTTCGTTCGATATGTCGTTCGAACGAGTTTTTCGTTCGAACCAAATGTCATTCGAACGAGTTTGCCAACGAATTCCCAATTTGCCCTCTGTAACTTCGTTCGAAATGTCGTTCGAACGAGATGGATGTTCGAACGAGATTTCCAACGAGATTTCTAACGAGTTCATTTTTAAAGACACTGGAACGTCGTTAGAAGGCCGTTCGAACAAGACATCGTTTGAACGACAAATCTCGTTCGAACGAGACTTGGCGGGAACAGTTAAATGGCAGTTTTTGACAGTTTTCACCCACGTTCCCATTATCTTTCCCCACTAAATTTTGACTGATTATCTAAGTGCGAGAATCAACTTTAGAAAGAAAACTTTTTCATACACATCTATCTCCAAGAGAGAGTTTGAGAGAAAAAGAGAAAGAGAAAAAGTTCATGTTTTAAAGTGTTTCTTTTTCAAAGAAAAATTCATTCACA
Organism: Sambucus nigra; assembly: GCA_949130495.1. Taxonomy (NCBI): domain Eukaryota; kingdom Viridiplantae; phylum Streptophyta; class Magnoliopsida; order Dipsacales; family Adoxaceae; genus Sambucus; species Sambucus nigra. The sequence continues at coordinate 171,196,919 of OX422218.1, read as the reverse complement.
CTTTAGTTTTCACCCATATTGTTTATCCAAGCTTCCATATATATATATATATATATATATATACATTTCTTGGAGTTTTGGCACCGATTTTTCATCTCTACCATTTGAAGAGACGTTTGGATTTGCTTCTAAATCCCACAAAGAAGAAGAGGTTTGCGTTGATTTACCCATTTAGAGAAAGTCTCCTTGTTCGGGTGACGGTGACCATATAAAGTCCGATCGGTGGATTCTGAGACCGCAGTGGAGCTCCGTGGTTATTCGCTAGGGAGAGGTTGATAAAAGAAGACGCGTCGGGGCTTGAGAGGGATCAAGTTGAGTGTTGTAAGTCATCTTGCTTGTATTTATAAATTCTGTACTTAGTGGATTTAAGGCTAGGGTCGTCCGAGGTTTTTTCCAGTTATGGGTTTTTCCTCGTACATCGCGGCGTAGTGATTTATTGTTTATTTTATCTTGATATACTCACCTAGAACGCATGCTTAGGTAATTCAAGATAAAATTTGGTTTTAATCACTACATGTTTAAATTGGTACTAAATTAATTTTGGGTAATGTTTAATTAATTCAAGTCATTAATTTAATGTGTTAAAATTTGGTTTGACCTAATTTGTTAAAATTGAGAAATATGACTTAGGCAAATTTTCTAGGACTTGAGTAAATTAAATTGGTTTAAGGTAATTTAAATTAGTGTGTGTGTTTTTAATCATATTTCACTTGGTTTAATTTTAATTTGAAGTAAATTAAAATTTGTTTTTTTTAACCATCTAACGTTTTCGGATATCTCAACAAGGAAATTGATTTTAAAATTGGGGGTTCCACCGCTTTTCACTTTAGAATACTAAACCCAAAAGTATTCTCTCACTTGATATATAACTTGCACCTTAATCACATTTAAGGATTTATATATATTCTCCAACTATACCAATTCATACTAATTAAATAAGTATATCCTCAACTTATTTGAGTCTCATAGGTATCATAATACCTATACTAACAGTCGTTAATAGACGTATCGGATAACCTCCCAATAATCCTAAGCCTATATCCCAAATTCATCCTAGTCACCTTGTAGTATTTACTCAACCATAATCGATATATAATTACGTTTTCTAACTTTCCACGAACCCAAGGTCCACATTTCGCTCAAATAATTATTTTGAGGTCCCCACTCTATTTTTGGGTACCCCAAATATCTAATTCCTCCCGTTATTCATTTTCCTCGAAAATATAATTGTAGTGCCACACGATTAGCTCCCATAAATTTCCTCAACTGGATAAATATTTATTCCTTAGTTATGTATTTATTTCCTCAATTAAATAGGCTAGAAATCCTTAATTTGGGAATTTATCCCATTTTAATTGAACCAACAAAAATTGCCAAAAATTCTGTAGGGTCGATCGATCGATCGAACAGGGCAGCCGGCTCTGCTTCTTCTCCAACGAGTCTATTTCAGCCATTAACAACCCATCAAGCTTTTTACCTATTCTCCCACCAACATATAACCACACCCAACTATATATACACAAGAAAAATAGGTTTTAATCATCCTAGAACCAAGAATCAACAACTAAATTCAAATAATTCCTAAATTTCTCCAATTTGATATTTTCCCGGGGTTTACCCGTTAAACTTCCGTAAAACCCTTTTTAATTCATGAAAACCCATCCCGAAAATCTTTATGGTTTTACACACCAATTATGATATGAGATATGCATTCAAAAGTATAAAGCAAGTAAACACTTGCCTCGTGGGTAAAATTCGACGACCTCGAGTCGAATCCCGCTGAGTTTGGCCAGAATCTCCTTTTTCCTCTCATTTTCTTCCTTCCTTTCTTCTCTTATTCTTTTCTCTCTTTTCCTTTTATTTTCTCTCCCACTCTCGTGTCTTATAGGGTAATAAAATGGGGTTTGTCCCTATTAAACCCAAAAATGACTCGTTTACTCAATTACGAGTCCCTACTGGTCCAAAAATCACCGGAACCTAAACACTACTCCCAGATACTCTATTTTGACTATCTCAGCCATTCTGAAACCAATCACCCACTCGAAATTTCCTTTTGAGGTACTTAACCGCAATTCATTAATTAAAGCCAACACAACTTAATACGGGTTTTTCAATTAAAATATTATCCTTTGTTGCTTTGTCCAATTGCGACATATAATTAAGATAGTCTAACTCATTTACTTACTCTCAAAAGTAAATGTAGCACACATCGAAAATCATCTAACCCTCGTAACTCCAAAAAAAATTATTCACAAAAAATCCTCAAATCTCCAAATTATACCCATTTATGTAAATTAAATATCGCTAAAAGTGCGGGCTATTACATACTCCCCCCTACAATGGAATTTCTCCCTCAAAATCCGAATACAATCGATACTACCAACCTAGGATTGCTAATCACACCTCAACCATACACTCGTTCGGTACCCACCTATCTTAAGGCTTATACTCTAATGCACTAGCTTAACCATAATCTTAACTAAATCTCTATATGCTACAATGCTACCTCAGTCGTAAGGTGGAATCTAACGTCGCGTCGCACCTAGTGCTTCTATAATCGCATCTAAAAGAAATGGGCCTATACTTTCTGCTTTACTCTAAAAGTTCATTTTCTCACCTCGAGATTTTGAATTTTCTTCAAAAGGAAATGACACTAACGTTTGACTATTCCCATCAGTCTCATCGCTTATCTTGGGCGTGCTACCTGTTATTATGCCTATACAATTGGATTATCATGTACCTCTTACGACATTCCATACAACACACTCCAAATCCATTTATAACTGCCTCACGACATAATCTTTTATTTTATATATTACGCCCCCTTCTATTTCGGGCGATATATAAAATCAGCTTACCAAGGTGCCCATACACCTTTTTAACCCGTTCTTCTTTGCACAACCATTGTAAACGTCCGACATGTAACACTCTCTCTAAATAATGGGCCTCATTTTCTCGACCTAGTACTAACACATGGGTTTTCCTTAACCCAAAAATTTCCAAACTTCAATCGTTCTTAAGGTTAACCCACCAATCTTCTTATGTTGATGCCACTAGTCCTACTGGTCTTACTTCCTAATAACCCTCAGATCGATGTGTTTCCTACATACATAAAATAAGTACTATTCTAACTATATCCTTAGTGCCCAAGACCTATCTCAATTTTCGACATTCGCTCAGTTTCATGCGTGGGACGTCTCGCAAAGAAAAATCCAGACAAGGAACCCTCCCTTACACTACTTCCTCGCATCGTCGGTCATTGAGATATAACGACCTAAGGCACACCAGCGGGACATCCTAAATCCTACCTCGCTAACCTACTAACGTAGCTCTATCACTCTATCCTTCCACCTTGGCGAAATGGAAAGTCTAACTAATCGGGAGCCTATTTTCTGCAGACATGTTACGAACATCACACCCAAAACATACTACCTCCAATTTAGCCTTCTATTCAAGGCTTGGCTATAAGCCTCAATCAATTCTCTTATACCTTTGCTCACCCACATACTTGCGGTGAGAGAACCATCTCAGTGCTTCTCCATATCACTTATATTTCCCTAAGCATACCATCATCATACGACTCTCAGTCTATAGTGTTTTCTCTACACTAGGTGATTATCATCAAGCCTAACATCCTTGCTTCCCATAACATCTGTCCACTCCCGACGTCATTAAGGTTCATGCGTGGAGCGTCTCGCAAGCGAAATCCAAACAAGGAACCCCTCCAATACACTACTACTTAACTTTGTCGGTCGTGAAGGTCCGTTAGTTTCAAATATGCCACTGGGATAATCCCATCCCACCTATCGACAAAATGTGGTCTGAACTCCTATTTCCTTACAGGAGCCACACCACCAAGCACTTGTACTAGCACTAAGTCCTTAGCACAAACGACAATGAGCTTATACTCACAGCTCAACAATAAACCCTGCATACCTCAAATCATATATATAAGGTCACCATGCACTCAAATCATAGTAATGAAATATCTACTCACCGAAGTTCCATCTACTCTTATAATAAAGGCGAGCTCGACCTGTATCCTGGTGAGATATCTCAATAATAACCCGTTCCACCCTAGAACCACGAACACGATAGTCCGTAATAATTAGCCTGATATCGATCCAATAATATGATAACCTTACTCTTATAATAGTACCATACTCGTATCACATATACAGAGCGAATGGTACAAATCGGATACAATTTCAAAATAGATCCTCGCTACCGCGGAAAAACATATCGAGATATGCTATATAATGTTATCAATACTGCCAGTAACTCAAATCACACACGAATCGTGGGAAAATAAAATACCGTGACCCAATCTTATTTCACAGGATATACCTCATTTGTCTGAGGTGAAACTCATGACAACAACTTCATAAATCTCCTTAACTACTCCAAATGGGTTCCCAAGCATCGTACCCCTACCTTAACCGAACCAAGAGCTATTATAATCAATGCCCCTTCTAGGCATCCTTTAAATCCTATTGGGCAAGGACTAACCGTGTGATTCTACACTCCATATTACACCATTCCCCAACTCTAGCCACCCTAACCATATTAAGGTTATCAATTTCTCAGACTCCATGGCCTCGATTCTGACAATTCCCTATATAGTTCAATTAACTTCTTCGTCAAAAGAAAACTCCACTACCGGTCTCAATAACCCTGTTTCAATGAATTCCCCGGGTGGATGTCCACCAATGGGGTTCCACGAATACAAACAATCTTAGTCTTTACCCTTGGACTTAATTCTTTTACTCCTCCAACTCCATTCTAATGGGAGTACTTAACATTCCCTGTATAAGAGGTATGACATTACCCTCACCTATACAAGAAGTCTGGGTATTAGCAACAGTTATAAGTGAGCATATCCTTTTACTGAAGAACTCTCTCTCCATTGTACCTACCTTGATTCGATACAAAGTTTACTTATCCTTATAACTCTTTATTCACTGTCAGCCTCTGACCGATCCTTATGTGAATAATTCAGGAACTGCATTCCTTTTATCCCTGACAAACCAAGGGAACTAACGATTAAAACCATTCGTAAGATCCCTTTATGAGCAAAAAATCCTTCTCCCCCGAATATGGTGACCACCGTTCCCACCATTTAAGTATTGCTCCCACGAGTAAAAAAAAATTCCTCAAATTTTCACATAGGGGTATTTCCATACCCTGCTCTAAGCTAAAGCTTCCGAGCCTTCTACTTCCACTGAGTAATGATACACTACCTCCGCATGACTTAGCTTCATCGCATGGTCCTTTTCGAAGACCTTTCGAACCTCTTCCTAATTTAACTTCACAAGGTAATTCAAGTTTAGTACCAATCTTTACTACAGTGGTACGTGGATAATTATCATTTCTTAGAAAATGCCAAAAGTTGAATGACCGCTACTCCGGTCCTAGCCTTCAACTTCAGCTAACATCTCCCACTAAGCCCCACCTCCTTCTACCCTCATAACGGCCTTCCTGCTCGCCCTTCATCGATTAACACAGTAATATCGAACGAGCACAAAAAAGATTTACCATAATCTTATGAAATGGCAGGAGAACAAAATCTCACAAGAGGAATCAACAATATCAATCCCAAGGCTTTATATCAAATCGAAAACAACGCTGAAAGCGTAGTACGTCCACACAGATTCCTAAGGACACTAGAAGCTAACGCTCTGATACCATCTGTAACACCCCGCCTAATAATATACCGGGAGATCAATGTTGTACCAAATTAAAACAAGAGTCTCATATGGTTCATTATTCGCATCAATGTCAAAAACCAAATTAATTACTAATAACCTATTAGGCTGGCGTCAAAATTTTATTTAACTAATCTTTTTTAAACAAACCATACAATTTAAATCATCCATGCAGTTTGAGGATAAATGAAACTGAGATGAAATAAAATAACCGAACACTCGGTTTAAACATAATACAACCCAATCGAATGTCGCACTAAAAAGCGATAAAAGATTAAATAAATATAGTTGGGTTATTAACCCGAATGTTACTGCAATGCTTCTTATCTAGATCACAAGAATAAAAGTGTCTATAGATAAACCTACATGCATCCACAGCTACTGCAGAAATCGTCTGACTCGAAGGAATCATCATCCAGGCGTCCCTGTGTCTGGACACCTATATATATACGTACATGTAGCAAGAGAGGAAAATATAGAAACGGGTCAGAGCCCAATTTGTGAAAATATTTTGCAAGTGCATAAATGCCATATTTTTAAAAATATGTTTTATCTCATATTTAAATTGGTGTTGCACTCCCGCGAGACACCCCTCGCCTCTCTTCTAATAGTGCACACCTATCGCATACCTAGAGAACAACCTAGTTAAGCTACCCTGCCTAACTACTCCTTTTTACCCAAAACTCTAAAAATCCCAATGAACCTCAGTATTAAGGGCTAAACTTCTCCCCATTCCCAACACTGCTCTACGTTTGTGCGTGGGGTGTCATGCGAAGCGAAATCCAAACAAGGAACCCCCCTAATACATTGTTACCTGGAAATGTTAAACATCGAGATTCATTAGACCCTCAGCACAAAACCCATATATACTCATATAAATACATACAAAAAATACTCACTTTAATATACAAATCGCAATTTAAGTCCGGATAAAATCTCTCGAAATGAGAATAAATTCTTATTCATTTTTCTCTTTATACTAGTTAGCGATATATGATATCTTGTCCTCATATACAGGCAATATGATATGCACAACAAGTATAATAACCATCCCATCGAGCTATAACTCGAGGATGCGATCTCTCAATGCTATCATCTTCCAAGGAATCACTCACATACCATCATGGGTATCAGCGGTCGGACTCTCACACCGACTTGCTAAAAACCAAATAACAACGTATGCGAAGCGGTCATAGTTCCTCCCCAAAAATGAGACAAAACATACCCACCACGTCTCACCTCTAATGAAAATCACACACTATAAAATGAACGCTATGACCTGGGGACTATACGCTCCCTGCTCCTCAAGCCAGGGGCCTCACCACATCACGCAACTTCCCATGATAGCATTAGAGGGGGGTATGCTTCACATAAATATATATTATTCACACAAATATATATTTATTCCTAGTATCTCATATATATACTGTAATCACATTGTATATATATATTCTACATTACTTTAAAATACTAAACCCAAAAGTAGTCTCTCACTTGATATATAACTTGCACCTTAATCACATTTAAGGATTTATATATATTCTCCAACTATACCAATTCATACTAAGTAAATAAGCATATCTTCAACTTATTTTAGTCTCATAGGTATCGCATTACCTATACTAACAGTCGTCAATAGACGTATCGGATAACCGCCCAATCATCCAAAGCCTATATCCCAAATTCATCCTAGTCGCCTCGTAGGATATACTCGACCATAATCGATATATAATTACGTTTTCTAATTTTCCACGAACCCAAGGTCTACATTTCTCTCAAATAATAATTTAGAGGTCTGCACTCTATTTTTGGGTACCCCAAATATCTAATTCCTCCATTTATTCATTTTCCACAGAAATATAATTGTAGTGCCATGCGATTGTTGCACCCTCTTAGCTCCCGTAAATTTCCTTAATTGGATAAATATTTATTCCTTAGTTATGTATTTATTTCCTCAATTAAATAGGCTAGAAATCCTTAATTTGGGAATTTATCCCATTTTAATTGAACCAACAAAAATTGCCAAAAATTCTGTAGGATCGATCGATCAATCCTTGGCCATCGATCGATCGATCGAACAGGGAAGTTGGCTCTGCTTCTTCTCCAACAAGTCTATTTCGGCCATTAACAACCCATCAAGCTTTTTACCTATTCTCCCACCAACATATAACCACACCCAACTATATATACATAAGGAAAATTGGTTCCAATCATCCTAGAACCAAGAATCAACAACTAAATTCAAATAATTCCTAAATTTCTCCAATTTGATATTTTCCCGGGGTTTACCTGTTAAACTTCCGTAAAACCCTTTTTAATTCATGAAAAACCATCCCAAAAATCTTTGTGATTTTACACACCAATTATGATATGATATATGTATTCAAAAGTATAAAGCAAGTAAACACTTGCCTCGTGGATAAAATTCGACGACCTCGAGTCGAATCCCGCGGAGTTTGGCCGGAATCTCCTTTTTCCTCTCTTTTTCTTCCTTCCTTTCTTCTCTTATTCTTTTCTCTCTTTTCCTTTTCTTTTCTCTCCCACTCTCGTGTCTTATAGGGCAAGAAAATGGAGTTTATCCATATTAAACCAAAAAATGACTCGTTTACTCAATTACGAGTCCCTACTGGTCCAAAAATCACTGGAACCTAAACACTACTCCCAGATACTCTATTCTGACTATCTCGACCATTCTGAAACCAATCACACACTAGAAATTTCCATCTAAGGTACTTAACTGCAATTCACTAATTAAACCCAACACAAATTAATACGGGTTTTTCAATTAAAATATTATCCTTTGTCGCTTTGTCCAATTGCGACATATAATTAAGATAGTCTCACTCATTTACTTACTCCCAAAAGTAAATGTAGCACACATCGAAAATCATCTAACCCTCGTAACTCCAAAAAAATTTATTCGCAAAAATTCCTCAAATCTCCAAATTATACCCATTTATCTAGATTAAATATCCCTAAAAGTGCGGGGTATTACTCTATTCTACGTACGAACGATGATAATTAGGTTGTTTGAATACTTACTGAATATGTATATTTATATATATATATATATATATATGCTGTGTGTGTACCCATATAATTGATATTATGGGTTAGCATACCTACACTACTTGTTATCGCCAGAGGTTCTCGCGTTGTGGGCGATCCCACCTTGACGATTCCAGTGAGGTCTGGATTGGTTCCCCAAAATATAGAACTTAAGGTGGATCACTATGTGACTTGTATTAGTGACATTGGCATGTAATTTGGGTACGTTAGGTATGTGCGTGGCCCAAAGGTTTAGAACTATGTTCGCCTTTACCGCTGTTATCTGATTTTGGATTCAAGGAGACATGCCTAACCAATTGTCCCCATTTAGTATAAGAGGTACTATGCCTATTGTTTTACGGTGGTTTTATTGATATATATATATATATATATATATATGATTGTGATTATTCTACTTATGTGTGATAGTACACGAATGGATTGTGTATATCTAAAGAACGAATTAAGTAGTGAAACTTAATTAATTGAATAAATGAGAAGATAAATTAAATGTTAATTTCGACTCTTAACATACGAGAAATGTTAATACGGATAGCTTACTGTATATGATGTACGGAGACTTAGAGATGTGAATAGTCCAGATAGTTACTTATGTTTAGTTAGTTTGGGTAGCACAACTAGGTGGGCTAAGTGGAGAACGTTAGGATTCACAATAGTTGAGGGGTGAGGAAACTCAAGATATTGTACGTGAACCTAACGTGTGTAATCAATAACCGATTATGAACTGTTATAAACTCTTGCTAAATATTTTTAAAATATTTTGAGTACGAACTCTTACTACAAAAAATATTTCGAAACCTTTTAGTTGTTCGGCCACAGGTAAGCCAAACTTGACATTTATTTCCAGGGAGACGCCGCTGCAGCACAGGTGGATGCTTGTAAGATTTTTGTTTAGACGCCTCATTTCCTCATTTCATAGTGTAGGATCTTATGGAAGTATTACAGTTGTCATTTAGTCATGTGCCCCCATTCAGATTTTATTCAGTTCAGACTTATGTTGGTTTCAGTTAGTATTATGTTGGATTTACTTAGTTTGGTTTTAGCCAATGGTTTATACGGCAAGACGGTATTTATCTATATATTGTGATGGTTTTGACTATGTTGGTGTATGGCTTATTTCGATTTTTCGCATGTTGTTATCTGTTTTTATGTAAGATAAAATTGGCACCGGTTTAATTAACTAATAAGTGATTAGTAATTAATTTGGTTTTCGAACGTGATGCTAAGAATGAACCAAGTTGGAAATCCTGATTTAATTTAATAAAAGAACTGATCACCTGGAATTCAATTAGGCGGGGTGTCACGCCTTTCTAACACAATCTCGAAATGACAATAATCCAATTGGCTAGTTATGATACTACCCTCATTCATTTAAATGGATAAGTATTGCCCCTTATAAATCATACAAGAAATATTAAGGGCCTTCTGATAATACCATGCTGATTTCTTATTCTAAGGGTTTTTAGCTTCTTACTCTCCCCCATACAGAGGAAGAGATCCTAATGTATTCCACACACCTCTACTAGATAGTTTCCAGACCTTAGTGACCATAGTTTTCTTAGCAAAGGTTACATAAATAAGTCAAGGACCATAGTTGTCGTACCAAGGTTACTAAATTCTCACCTGCACACTCAGACTTTTTAGACCGAGCTCAGAGGTCTTGGGATTAGAAGCCCCAGGCCTCTGGCAGATTCAATTATCCTTCGCCTAATAAGAAATAACCTATGTTTGGACCTTAAAATCTCCTCTAAGGATGAATTCCCATTATATGTCAAATGACCAAGATTAGACCATTCTCCGATGACCAAAGTCACTTCAGGACCCCTTAGATGTCCAACAAAGCTTCCACAGCTTCTCTAACGGGTAGTTAGAAGGTATATACAGTATTTTACCTACCTCCACCACTCACTCCCACTAGAATTGAATGATCTAATATGTATTCAATGCTCATATAAACTTTCTTACACCACCTATAAGTCTTTCATCAACACTCCACTGTGCTACTGTAGCCGTCAGACCTCAGGGTAGCCCCGTCCACACTATTATAGTCCACTATTTCTCTCTCTATGTGAGTTTATATATATGGAAGGCTTATAAATATTAAAAGTAAAACAAATAATATAAAAATTAGTGGACAACCACCTAAGCATCTAGAGAATCCATATATCCTAGTTTTTCATCATTTAGTATTAGTTAACTCACTGTTGTCTATATACTTGAGAAGGATTGAACCACTTATGACCTTTCAAACTTGTATCTTCTAGAGATTCCTAGACTAAGCCAAGGGATTCTTTGAGGAGTCTATTATTTACTCCCAAGTGGCCTTTTGATTAGTGATAAAGACCTCAAAAATCATAGATCCACTTGAATAAAGATCAATAGGAATCTAACTTGCATTACTCTAGTTCATAAGTTAATATAAAGAGTAATAATGTTCATAGTGGACGTATGACCCTTAGAAAAGGTATCAAACCACGCTATATCATTGTCTCCCATTTTGACACATCTCGTCATTAACCGGTCTAAGGTCCCATAAGGGCATCTGTTGGGCTGAGGTCTTTAAAAGATTTTAATCACTCACCAACCATTATGGAGCTAGACTGAAAATAAGGACTTGGACATCCGATTGAAGCGATCAATCATAAGGCTAGCTCCTCCATCCTTGGATACTTATTTTTAGCCCCTTGTAGATCTCTACTGACATAGTACACGAAGTATTATAACCACATATTCCTCTCTTACCAAGGTTAAACTAGTTTTATTAGAGGAGGAAGCAAGATACAGGTACAAATATTCCTCGATATTGGTCCGAGACAAGAGGGGAGGAGACACCAAATACTTTTTCAGGTTCTAGAATGACTCTTCTACCTCTAAAGTTCATTGAAATGATTTCTTTAAGACTTTGAAGAAGGTAAAACACTAATATGCGGATTCGAAGACAAAGTAATTGAGGGCATAAACTCTTCCAATAAGGCTCTGAACTTTCAAGTCTAGCAGAGCTTGGATATTCTTTAAGTTTGCCTCTATACTGCGCCTGGTGGCATAACACCTGAGAACTTTTCTCTTGCTACCCCAAAGGCACACTTATTTTTATCTAATTTCAAATTTTTATTTTAGAGGATAGATGAGGTTTATCTAAGGCTCCAAAAGTGATCCTAAGCTTATAGGCTCTTAACTAGCATGTCATCTACGTTGACCTCCACAAACTTCCTTATCAAGTCTTTAAAAATGGTGTTCACCACCCTTTGATATCTAGCACCTACATTTTTTAATCCAAAAGGCATTACTTTGTAATAGTAAGTACCTTTGCTATTGATGAATGAGGTGTTTTCCTCGTCTATGGGTGTCATTATGTTCTGGTTAAAATTCGAATAAGCATACATAAATGAGAGGATCACATACCCAACAATAGGGTCCACTAAAGTATCGATGTGGATCAAGGGGTACCAATCCTTAGGATAGGTTTTATTACTGTCAGTGTTGTCCACACACACCCTCCACTTCAAGTTCATTTTGGGTACCAACACTACATTGGAGAGTCATTATGAATATTTCACGTCTTGAATGAAATTGGCTTATAAAATCTTTTTGACCTCTTCAGTAGAAGATGCATTTCTTTCGCATACAAAGAACTTTTTAATTTAGTTTATCGTCATGCGATTTGGATTCACACTGAGTTAGTAGACTATAAATTTAAGACCTACACTAATCATATCTCAGTGGCCCGATTAAAAAAAATCTTTATTTTTTCTCAAAAACTGAGTCAACTCCTTTCCGTGGGAGGAGTTAATACCAACCCCAATATGGACCACCTTAGTTACGTATATTTTGTTAATGGAAATAGTGATGAGGAACTCTACATGTTCCCCTTTTTTCCCTTATCTTCATCATGTATGCCCAGAGTGTCTATATTCAGTATTTTAATGCACCAACTCTCTTGTAGGAATTCAGGCAATTCAGTTGGGGAATATAATGCATCTAAGGACCTCGAAACTTTTATAGGAACTTTCTAAGGCTTTAGGTAACCTTTGATCTATCTCAAGTGGTATGTTATTCTCTCTTATAGAAGTGTTGCAACACTCCCTGGACATTTTTTTAATCTTCGTACACTTCTCCCATACACATAGTGGTGGGGAACCTCATCACCATCTTTCGAGTAGATATAACAAAATCAAATTCATCGAGCGCTAGTCAAACCATGAGAATAGTATAAGCTGAGGGTAGGTCTACCACTAGGAATTTATTCTAAATGTTAGAGTATCATCTCTGGATCTAACTGTAAGAGTAAAAGTGATATATTTCATTGAATAGGTTCATTCTCTGTGAAATAAATTAATGGAGTTGTAATGGGTAGCATATGCTTCATGGTGAGCCACATGTCCTTACAAGCATTTAGGAATAGGATATCAGATGATCTTTTAGTGTTAAATAGTACTCTTCTCATATTTTCATTGCCAATGATGACTATGATGATCAAATTATCATCAAGTAGAAGGGGAACCCTTCTAAACTCACTGTCTGAGAATATCATCATAGGAGCCTCCCTTAGTAACTTTTTTCGGAAATTAACACCATTGATTTTAGCCCCATCTTATTAAATTCTCCTCATATGAGCCTTTTGGAAGAAAGTCCAATATTTTAAAATCCTCCTAAGATAGTATTGACATCAATAAATGGGACTTTATATTAGTTTTTAGTATTTTATTGAGCTTTACAAGCATCTTTGGCCACACATTCCTTAAGATATACCCGCTTCATTACCCCTTCGATGGCCTCCTTAAGGCACAAGTAATCACTAGTGTTATTCATATAGTCCTTGTGAAACTGGTTTAACTTGGATTTATCTCTCCAATCCTCTAGAGACCTCATGGGCTTGGGAGGAGGTAAGATATCTTACAATCCCACAAATGAGAAAACTAATTCAACAATGTTGTGAGAGGGGTGAAGTGATTGGCTTCTGGAGGTTTATTTTTCTTTCCTCCATTCTTCTTTTTCTTAGCCTCGGATACCTCAAGGGGTTCTTCTAGTTCAAAAAAAGATATTTTTTCTCTTCCCTTATTCAAAGGAAGTTATAGTACACAAGACGTTATTGAATTCTTTAGCATTCATACATTTATGAGCCCTCTCTAGTAGTTTGATCATGGAAGAACTCAGTAAATCTTCATAAGTGAGGATAGACATAAAAGCATACCAAATGGTGTCATTCAGGTCATTGACTTGTAAGGAATCTTAGTTGAACCTTTTTTAATATTCCCTAAGAGATTCTCCTAATTCTATATGAAGTTGAGTCAATAGGTTAATTGCTTACTCATCTTCTGGGCTCTAATAAAATGTTTTATAAAATATATTTCCATCTTTGTGAAGTTACATATGGTCCCTGGTTTGATCTTGTCAAACCAATGCCTAGTTGTCCACCTCAAAATAGCAGTAAAATCTATACATAGGTAATTTAGTGTGTCCTAAGTGATCAATAGGATCCTTGGATCCATCAAAGGGCTCAATGTTAGGCATGTTCCACTTAGGGAGAAGAGCGTAATGTTGAACCTCGTCAGAAAATGGAGATAGAGTCTTGTGAAAAGCCAACTCTATCGTGTTGGGAGTTTTGTCACATATTGGTTGAGGAAGTTAACCTATATGGGATTGATCACGTAAGGGTGACAAATAATATTTTATAAGAACGCGAGTTACTAACTTTTGGGGGAATTGAGTCACACGCTCGGAGTAGTTTTATCTTTCATAATAACGGGCATGGTTTTCCTATTCTTCACGGTGTTTAGGATTAATGGGTTCCTTTATCATTAGGGGAAGGAGGACACTTCAAATAACGTAATTCAGCTGCTCTTGTATGTCCTTCTAGTAAGGCTCTACATATTTTAAGGAGACATCCAACTTGGCATTATTAGTCATCCCTGAAGAGAATGAAACTTGTGTTGGAGTTACAATTTAAGGAAACAATCTTTCCCACAATGCTGTCAAATTAGTGGTGCTTGAAATCTCTTTGAAAACCTCAGCTCCAACAGATGATCCTCGCAATACCTTTGATCGATAGTGAAGAGGTGTATTAAAATGAGATACAAAGATACAGAGGGCTTTGGAACCTCAATTGAGGGTCCTCTGTCCACTATGGACGATGGTTCTTTGTATTTTAGGTTGTAGGTGAGAATATTACAATTTAAAGACCTCTTGGACTTTGGCCAAGTTATTCTGAAGTTTCTGACGTCTTCGTCACTATGAAAAAAACATTAAGAGTAACCTATGGAGTCCTAAAGGGATTTTAGTACACCATATATCGAAGAAGGTTATAGACCTAGGCCGTGACCAGTGCCTTGGGTCACGACGGAGGTTCGTAATAATTTTTTTCGTGACCAAAAAACATAATCATAGACTTCATATGTGACCCAAAATAAGGGTCAAGGTTTCCTCTTTGGGATAATATTTGGCTTCACGGCAACAGACCTGGGTCGTGACCCCATGGTTACGAACTTGGGTTGTGACAATGTGTGGAATGATGCTCAAATTGGATCATGAATCTAGGCAGTGACGCCATGGACATGGACCTAGGCTGTGACATGTGTGGGGTCACGATCCAAGACCGTGACCATGTTTTTATTTATTTATTTTTTAAATTTGGGGTCACTAGTTTGGGCTATGACCATATCCATTTAATAAAATAAAATAATAGTTTTTTTAGGCAACCCCTAATGGAAAACATGTATTCAGCTACCAATTCATATATATTTAAGAAATATTGTAACCGTAGAGTTAACAATTCAAATAAAAGCACCAATCATCTTAGTTAATTAATAAATCATTCTAAATATTCATAAATCATACTAAACATTCATAATTCATAAAGCATATTGCATAGTCAGTTCCTACGAGTTACAATAGTCCAATGCGAGGTGTTCGTACCTCTTACGAGGCCGTTTGGGTTTTTTCCCTTTAGCGACATCTTTGTAAGACTAAGTCTAGATATTTACAGATTTTTATCATATTATCAAAGTGGGAGTTCTGTGACTATGTGGCTAGTTCCTACGAGCTACTTTGGTCTCGTAAGAGGTGTCCGTGCCTCTTATAGGCTCGTTTTGGGTTTTCACCTTCTAGCAGCATGTTTTTTAGCCTAAGTCTAGATCTTTGCAATTTTTATTCATATTCTAAAATCTAAAATCCCGTGACTACGAGGTCAGTTCCTACGAATTACATTGGTCCGATGCGAGATGTTCATACCTCTTACGGGGCTATTTAGGGGCTATTTTGAGTTTTCCCTCTCTGGCGGCATGTTTTTTAGCCCAAGTCTAAATATTTGAAAATTTTAGTCATATTCTAAAACTAAGAGTCCCGTGACTACGTTGTCAGTTCCTACGAGTTACATTGGTGCCGTGCGAGGTGTCTCTTATGGGGCCGTTTAGGGGATATTTTGGGATTTCACCCTCTAGTGGAACATTTTTATGTTCAAATCTAGATATTTACAAATTTTCATCATATCCTCAAATCGACAATCTCGTGACTATATGGTCAATTCCTACAAGTTATATTGGTACCGTGTGAGGTGTCCATGCCTCTCACGGAGCCGTTTTGGGTTTTCTCCCTCAAGGGGAAAGTTTTTAAGCCGAAGTATACATATTTGCAAATTTTAGTCATATTCTCAAAAGAAGATTCCCGTGACTATGCGGTCAATTCCTATGAGTTACATTAGTCTCGTGCGAGGTGTCCGTACCTCTTACGGGGCCATTTGGGGGTTGTTTTTATTATTTTTGCCCTCTAGCGATATGTTTTTAAGCCTAATTCTGGATATTTGTAAATTTTTGTCATATTCTCAAATCGGGAGTCCTGTGACTATATGGTCAGTTACTACGAGTTACATTAGACCTGTGAGAGGTCTTCGTGCCTCTTATAAGGATGTTTGGGGCTATTTTTTATTTTCACCCTCTAATGGCATGTTTTTAAGCCAATGTCTAAATATTTGTAACTTTTCTTCATATTCTCAAAACAAGAGTCCCGTGATAACGCGATCATTTCCTATGAGTTACATTGGTTGAGAGTGAGGTGTACGTGCCTCTTACAGGGCCGTTAGGTTTTTTTTTGTATTTTCTCATTCTAGCACCGTGTTTTTAATCCTAGGTCTAGATATTTCAAAATTTTCATCATGTTCTCAAACTAGGAGTCTAGTGACTATGCTGCCAAGGGCCAATATAATAATAGGATACAAATAGGATTGTGAAGGTTAAAATAATGTTTTGATACTCAATCTTTCTCTAAATCAACCAAAAGATCTTTCAAATTAGGATTTTCAACAAGAGTAGACTGGAACTCTTTAGGAGCCTTTAATGCGTCTTCTTGAGTAGTCATACGCTTTGGTGCATGCACAATAATAGACCGTTTTCTATCACTTATGTACTTTGGGTGAATACCTTATTTACATTCTGAAAGGCACGAATAAAAGGCTCGTTGACTATGCATTCTTTACTCTTCATCTTTGATAAATCTACCATGATAAGTTTTAAGTCAAGATAAACATTACAAGCATTTGTAGTGTCCTCCATCTTCATCCAGTTACAATAGAATATGATTTCTGTGATATCTAAATAATTGAGTTCAAGGATTTGTTGGATAATCCCATAATAGGTTAGAACCATATCTTTTGGATTTTTATTGTTTTTACTAAAGACACAAGCATTTAAAATTTTAAGAAATTCCGTTATTTTGCGTCAAAAGTTTTCTTAAACACTTTTGCGTAAAATTTGGGATCTTTAGCTAGGTGTGAAAGCCTTGAAGAGATATCATCTATTTTTAGAAGTTGTATATATTAATGAATTTATGTTAGGGCATGTTTTTCCTCACATGAATAAATAACAGCATACATAAGAGGTGGAAATTACCTCTTTTGATATACATGCCCTAAAATCATTCGTCATGTAATTTCTCCTCTGATTTTGGGTAATTTTTTTTTGTACTTCCTAAATGTAAATTTTAGAGTTTAGATCATAATATAGAGAATATATATAATCAAACAAGAATAATTCAGTTAATTATGTAGCTACTTACTCTCTTCAATCTTCTACTTCGTCTTGCGATTCGAAGACGTAACGAGTTGCTTGATCATATTCAATATTAGTGAACCTAACCTCTTTAGGGTTCCTAAAAGGTAATTAATCCTCAAACTCATCAGGTCCTTCGATCACTCATTCTCCACAAGTATTGAACCTCCTCAGCTCTTGTTCTGGCATATGTTCCCCAGTGTATAGAGATGATTCCATAGTTATGTATTCTTCAGCAGCTGACCCTTCAATATAATGTGTATTCTTAATCTAATCTTTAAAGGTTTTCATCAAGCGCTTAAAAGAATAGTTCCAGCGATATCTAATGATACCACACAACAAAGCCTCATCATATAAATGCATAAGCAGGAGGATGCTAATATCGAAGAATGAAGAAGGAAAATATTTCTATAATGCATAAATTGCCTCGGCTAAAGTTGATTTCATTGATTTAATGTACTTTCTGCTTACCACTTTTCCACAAATTAGGGTAAAGCGTAAACTTATTTGCATAATTTCCCGGCAGAGATCTTTGTGCTTGGAGAAATAAAACCTAAACAACATAGGGATTAATTAAATGATGATGTGTCAGCCACTAATTCATGTCATTTGTTTGGTAGCTTACTACCCTGAACAAATTACTAGAATAACTAGTGGGAGTCTTACAGTTGAACATGTCTAGGATGATCTTTTTCTCACTAGTAACCAAAGTAAAAGTATCCAAGGGGATAGAAATTCTTCATGTTTTAGGACCATTTTTAACCATAATTTCTTCATTATTTTCATCTTTTATGGATCACGACATACCCGCTCTCCATCTTTTGAATGAGATCCACCCAGACATTTTCCTATCAAATGTTCTGCAGCATTATTCTCCGTGTGCATGACATAAATTACATTGCCTTATACGATGATCTTTACAATACGACAAGATAAAAAAATATAGATCGTCTAGACCATGCCTTTATTTCACTAGGGTCGTTCACATCCTCCCCATATTTATGCTTCAAGTTTACAAAATGAGGGGGTTTGCCTACATACATATTCCCTAGAGTCGTAGCCTTCTCCTTCTCCTCGATCTACTTACCAGAAAGTCGAGCAGGTTCTATCCTACGCTTATGATCGACAGGTAAGAATTTAGACTTATCGTTCCTAAAAGGGTGTCTGGTCGGCAGAAATCTACGATTACCTATATAACTCATCTTACCACTATGATGTATCCAAGTGGCTTCAGTTTCCTCCCCACATATGGCACATCCATAATAACCATGAATATTGCAACTGGACAAGGACCCATAAGTAAAAAGGTCATGGATCGCCCACATCCCTATTGCTTTAAGTGTGAACCCTTAACCCTTATAAGAGTACACCCTCACGCATTTATCCCACAAATATTTAAGTTCTTCAATTACTGGGACTAAGAATATATCAATATCATCATCAGGAGACTTCATATCGGGTATCAATAAAGATAATAATGTGAACTCCTTTCTCATGCACAGTGTTAAAGGGATACTTAAAGGCGCCATAATAGCTGACAAATTACTCTGATTGGTTATTAACATACCAAAATGGTTAAACCCATCAGTTGATAATCCAAGTTGGGCATTGCGTAATTCCTTTGCAAATTCATGGTATCATGCATTTGAAAGTTGTTAGATGAGTGAATCAACTGGATGATGAATGAGATTCCCACCCACCTCATATCGAGTGTGCTATATCATGGCCTTTTCTATACACGGTACAGTGAAAAACCGTTTTAACTATGGCCCGAGGAGAAATACTTCAAAACCTTATGTGAAACTTGCGAGCACTTGTGATATTTTGTAGTCTTGTCTTTTCCATTATCACAAGAAACATATCTAGGCTCACCGCATACCGGACACTTATCTTTCTCTTCATTCTCGTTGTAGGACAATATGTAATCATACTTGCTTACATGAATATATTTTTACTTCAAACCTAAACCCTTCAAGCTTTTCTTCATGCTAGGATAATAGTCTGATAATGTGTTTACTTTTGGGAGAATATTTTTAACTCATTTAAGAATTTTGGTTACACTATTGCCCCACAAACCAAATTAACACTTCAAATTATGCAAACCAATCATTGCATATAATACCGAGTGATCTTCATTGCAATCTTCATACAATGGTCTGGTCGCCTCGGCTTTTAACCGTATGTATTCCCGATCTTCTGGTAATTCAGCATTAACTTGGTCATAATGCACATTATTTGTATCCATAGGTTGGTAGTTTTGATGATGGTGAACTTTACAGTCATCATCAATTAGATCGGTTAAAGAATGATATTTTAGTGAATCATGTACCGCTTTCACTCGATAGGGTTCTTACGCAGTCGAGTACTGATAATTCTTTCAGATCATAAGGTACATTCTCTTAACCATGGTACCACTTTAGTAAATGCAAATCAAGGTCTTCTAAAGACTTATATTTTTCTTCTATCTAACATGTGTACGAACATGGAATCTTGTCACTTTTAATATTTTTATATGCGTATTTAACAAATTCTTGAACGCCCTTTACATGATTATTAGATATTCGTTACTCTCCCCCATACACTCTTTGTATTTTGAGAAATCCATTAAATAATCTTCAAAACTCAATTCCCTTTATTAATAGATTGGAATAAAGGCCATATTGCATACAATATTGCACAAATCATAATGCACTCAAATTATTCAACACAACTAAAACTTAAATAAACAACTTAAACTTAAATTCATGTTGGATACACAAAAAATGTCAAAAAAATTACCCACAAACTTATAGTAACTTAAATAAATAAAATATTACAACTTGTTCTCAAATTAAACATTGTTCATAGCCTAGGATTGACCAACAAATAAACTGGCCAAGTGATAAAAGAATTATGATAGTTTTTCAGCACATTTCCTTCTTCGTTGTTAATGTGAACATGCATTTCTCCGCAATCGTTGTATATTTCATTAACCATTATCCGAGACTCACCTATCTGCAAAGGGAGATTGTGAACACGGGTTCTGATAACAAAGAAAATGACTGTGCACCCTCCAATAATCCTTCTATGGTCAAGTCCCTAAAATAGTACTGCTCGCCATAGTCACCATGAGTGGATGACGATCATCCAAGGACTGTGGCAAGAGGAGTCACTGGGGAGGGGAATGTTGAAGGAGGCGACATTTCACTACACAAAAATGGTCAAATTAGCACCCTTCAATCGGCCATCCTCATCACGGTCATTGACCGTGACAAAAAAAACACGCATTTTTTTATCACGGTCAATGACCATGACAAGTTCATGACAAGTAGAGTTGTCACGGGCATTGACCGTGACAATCATATAAAGTTGTCACGATCAATGACCATGACATATCCGTGACAATTCTGTCAGTAAAAAAAACCTCCCTCTTCTTTTTTCCCACCGTTTCTCATTCCCTCCATTTCTCTCTCTCTCTCTCTAGCGACTGCACACTCTCTCTCTACAACTTTGGTATGTTTTCTCTCTCTATTTCTCCTCCATTTATACATATGTGTATGTATATGTGCGTGTGTGTATATATGTGTGTGTAAATGTGCGTGTGTGTGTGTGGTGTATATATGCATGTGGGGGGGAGGGGGCAGGGCTGGGGGAGGGGAGGGTGTGTGTGTGTGTGTGTGTATATGTGCGTGTGTGCGCGAGTGTGGTGGGCAGAGGCAGTGGGGGGAGGGGGCAGGGCTGGGGGTGGGGGGGACAGGGGGTGGGGGGCTGTGTGTGTATATGTGAGTGTGTGTTTTTTTAATTAAATTTTTATTGATTTATTAGATATTGCCCCTCATATCGTAGTCCCCCTTGAAAAAGAATTGATTGATTTAATATTGATTAGTTGTTAATTTTTTTTGTAAATTAATAATTAGTGCCCCTTCCATATGCAAGTAGGATTGCCACTCATTGTAAATTAGTAAATTCATAATTGTATACTTTAATTATTAGTTTAATTGATGAAAAGAATTAATTGAATAGATGAATTATAAGGAGTACAGGATACACATTTTTTGTTGTCATTGCTGTTGGATTATAGTGGATCGATGTTGGGTTAGTTAATTTTAAAAGTGGCATGACCACTCGATTATTGTCCATATGGGGGTGGGATTTTTCAACTTTTTTTGAAAATTACTTTGTATAACAAACAAACAAACAATATATATATATATATATATATATATATATATATATATATATATATATATATATATATATATATAGTATGATAATTAAATGAAACATACTTGAAATTATATATAGTGCGCATAGATACTAGCCTTCTAGTTCTTATGCATACGCATTCAATAGCCCTTAGACCCGTTCGAGAGTCATTACCCCTGTAATGAGATCTCTCGAATTGTCCCGTTTGGATAGTTTGGGACTGCATAATTTCTGTATAATAATACTCTTAGTGGCTTAAAGTTGTTACTTTTGGAGGAAGGTCTGCAGTCATATCCTAATGTTCTCTGGGTACATACTAGATTGACAAGTGTAACTATTATTTCAATTGATCAATTGAAATAACACTCATAGTTTCCAATCTACGTTTTGTACTTGGAGAACTATGGGAATATTCTGCCGAATTTTTCTCAAATCGTAACAATGTGAATGAGCTATTAAGTATATTACAGAAATATGCGATCTTGAATGGGGTAGGACCACTCACCCTTTAGAGGAGATGGAGGAAATAGGAATTTCTATTATAAATTGAATTTGAACTTGAAATTTAAAAATCGAATATAAATAAGACATATTTAAATAAAACATACTATAAATCTAAGTTTTGTTTATACTAATCCATGAATATACGCTTCTTACCTTTAATAGGTGATTAGTTGTGGTAGCTGTGATGGGATATCCGAAATACAAAGAGCGGATGGGTGAGACAAATAGAATGGCCATCGAGAACAAAACGAGGCTATTAGCGAGATCCCTCGAGCTGGTAAAGATGATCATCGTCCCGGGGTACACTAGTTAGAGGGAGGTGCCAAATGAGCTCAAGTTAGTTATTTGGTTGGCACTACAGGTTATGTATTTATATTTATATGAATATTTCAATTTCAATTTCATTTTATATTTATATTTATTCGCAACTAACATTGTATTTGTTGGACAAGAACAATTCAGCCTGGATCCAAACCTACGCGATTCCGTCTTGGATCAGTTGAGGGAGAAACACAAGACGTGGAAGAAAAATATCCTGACCCGATACTTTGGGAAGACCCGAGAGTTCGTTATCCGAATGCGTGAATCTGTTCCGTCGAAGGAGCCGATCTCATTGGCACAATGGAAAAAGTTCATTGACAATGAGATCGGGGAGAGACAATTGGCATCTCGCCAATCGGGCAAAAAAGACGGACGTGCACTACTCTGGCTGGACGTCTTACGTCGAGGTGGAGCATAGGATGATAGTAAGATTTAATTTTTCTATAACTACAGAAATATATTATTTTGCATTATTTTACTTTGCAGGGTCGATACTAATTCTGCTTTATTTTATTTCAGGGGACAGGGAGTGGCCCTGGGGGTAGGTCACATAGGCTCGATACTTATGTGGCTATTCGGACAAAGAAGGGGAAGGATAAGGAGGTGTCCCCGAGCATCGCGGCCATGATTGTAAGTAATCCGACTGTTTACTTTTTGTTAATTACGTTATAATTTTTTTATTTACTTATTTTACAAATCATGGTCTTTTTGTCGTTTCAGGCAAAGCTTAAGGAAGTGAATGAGTCATAGTCTGATGCCGACAAGGCATATTTTTCCACAGACGCACTCAGCCAAGTGCTTGGCGCTGATCGTAAGGGGAGGATAAGGGGGTGAGCTTGCGGGTGGCCAAATCTAGGATCATCGAATTGGAGACAAGCGACACCGGGTTGGCTCAAACGGTGGACTCGCATGACGCAAAGCTATTCGGTTTGGAGGCGACAGTTCAAGATAAGTTCTCATTCATGAAGCGTTCGTTGGCCAGAAATCGTAAGGGGAAAGGGAAGGAGAAGTGGTGGAGGAGGAGGTGCAGGATGACAAGGATGTGGACCTCGATGCTTCATCGCCGACATGTGCGGAGTATGATGATCCACTCCCCTATTTGGCTCCTTTTGACAGATCGATGTCGACACTTGGTTGGCCGAGCGTGTTTTTACTGGACATATTTAATGGCCAGCAGATAGGGCGGGGGTTGAGGGACCCAAATATCATCCAGGGTATGCCAGTTCATGGACGTTCGCTCCAAGACATCGAGTCCAAGGTGCTCGTCACGCATGTGATACCGGGAAAGAGAACCCCCCTTGTGGTTGTCCAAACAATGTGGCACAATGTATATTTCTGGGTGTGTCAATTCGTATATCGTGTGGCCTACTCACCTCCTTAGAGCTAACCTTACCCCAGACATGTAGTGACATTTTTTTAATTGAATTATTTTAAGTTGTTACATTTGAATTATATTTGGATTATATCGTGATGCATATTGTTTTTAATGTATATTTGCATTATCTCTATTTTATTTGGATATATGATGTTTGAACAGGTACAACGTTTCTATAATAGGTACAAATATACTGCTGGGTAGTGGCAGTGGCCATACTGCCCAGCAGATTTTTTTTTAATTCTGCCCAGAATTGTCACGATCATTGATCGTGACTAGTCCGTGACAAATAAAACTTTTCACGGTCAATGACCATGATAATGTTTTATTTAAAGTCACGGGTTTGTCACAGTTTATGACCGTGATAAAACTTGTCAAGGTCATAGACCGTGACATTTCTAATGAACTTATCATGGTCAATGACCGTGACAAGTCCTTGACAACAAAAGTTATTACCCCCAGAATTGTCACGATAATTGACCTTGAAAAGTCCAACTTGTCAAGGTCAATGACCGTGACAATTCGGCAGATTTGGTGTAGTGTTTGGGGGGAAACCTTGAGCTGAAGGATAAGGAAAACCTTAAGAGTGAGGGTGGCGAAAACATTGAGGAGGCATTGGGGACAAAAACCTTGAGTAAATAAGGGCATAAGGCCCTCAATTTCACTCATCAACACTCCCAGGTGACTCTTAATCTCCAGCATATCCCCGTCTGGCTTGGACTGACTTTCCTCTTGACTCGAGATGCGATTATTCACCGAAGAGTGCTCGCCCATGAGAGGTGTAGTGTATTTTAATTTGATTTTTGACATATTTGATCTGACACCTATCGTCCTCCCTCTTTTCTCAGTTCCAAAGGTTAGGGTCAAGGCACCATTTTCAATGTCATCATAAGGGCTCAAAGCGGACTGACTGATAATGGCTTCGATGGATTCTTGTAGCATGAAATTATATTTAGTCTTATGATTTTAATATTATCTTATATAATGTGTACATATATAAATAAATAAATGGTTATACTCACTAGAGTCGGAGCAAAGTGTGGTGGGAATTTATTTTTTTATCCCGTCAGGCATGCACATACAAGTTGCCCCGATTAGATTTTTTCTCGACATCTGTACCACCATTTGTCCTATCTAACCATTCACTCCTCAAATATTTATATGATTGAGACCACATCATATGGACATCAACTTTTTTCACTCTGTTTCATTTATTTGTCTCCCTCTGGACCAATTTTTTGTCCACCTCCGTCACTTTCTAAAAAGTTGTTCCATTAATTGATCGACATTTCAACATTCAACACTCTATCTTTGAGATGAAAAATATCAGAGCTTAATGCCCTTTTGAAAAATTTCTCGGTCGAAGGTTTCTTCAATATATTCTCATTTGTTCAGTAACCCAGGAAAAGCCTTTTGCTTTGAATGGTCGGGTATTGAAAAATGCTTAAAAGTTGGTCATAAACATCATCCTTGATGGCTAGATCAACTAAGCTCCAGGTATCTACTGCCCCGACTCCCACATTAATTTTCCCAAGCAACAAACACTGGGATTTAAAGATATAGAGGTTATTTTATTTCCATTCGAATTATTTTCGAGAAGAAAGAACCTAATGGACTTCTTCTCATCTGCTCGAGAGGTGTTGGGAACGGGGGTGGGGGTGTTGGAGTAATAAACATTTACTTCCTACTCATAGATGGAGTGGTAGAGTGAACCAATGGAGGAGAATATAATTGTTCACCATGTGGTGATGAGAATCCTTGTTGGGGTGTAGGAGATGAGAATCCTTATTGGGGTACCACGTCATCACTTGGTACGTTCTATCCATTGCCACTCAACATTATCTACAATAAGCAACGAAATCATTATACTAACATATTTACGACTAACTAATCATGTGTATGACTATATATATGTATATACCTTCTCATAATAAGACTTTAAAATATGCTCAATGTGTCTGATCTCCATCCATTTGGTATTACGTTTTAAAAATCTATGGGTTTTTACAGGTGTCTAACTAACTGGAAGTGTATTTATGATTGATGTATAGATGTCTGAGATATGAATTCGGAATCCTTTCGTCTTAAACTTAATGGCAAAAATCAATTTAACATGTATATGTTGCAAAACATCATAGTCTTGGTCAATTCTTTCTTCATGTAGTTGTATCCACAATGGATGAATGCTTTTTCCTGCCTTCGCTAACAGCATAAAGAATATCCGAGCTATCTTGGGATTATGTATGCAAAATATATTCTCTACAACCTCATCCCAACTTTCTAGTACAGAAAATAGAATACGATCGAACAGGTACTCTTGTTGGAGATGAACTCCACGATTTACAAGATAGTTAAACTATTTGATCGTCTTATTCCCATACTTGTGAATAGGAGTACCCTCTAAATGGCGTACACTAATAAAAGAGGTATAAGGGCAGTCTAATTGTAACCACTCATACTCTTGTTGCCAATGATTATCATCGTGCCTCATTATTCCAGAGAAAAATATATGAGGGTGTGAATATGAGTCCTACAAGTAATGGCTCTAATTAATCATTAACTAGTTTTTGTTTTTTAACCGATCCAGTTTAAGTTTATCTTATTTTATTTAATACTAACATTGTTATGCATCCTTCCGAGTAGAAAACATGTGTGAGTATATATATGTGTGCGGCATAAAGCTGGATTAGACCGATACAAATCGAATTCCATATCCTCAATCTCTTCAAAATCCTTTAAAACCTTAAGGATTAAAATCTAATTACAACATTTCAGCATTTTCGCATTTGGGTTTGTTTAATTTAGGTTATTTCATATTTTAGTCTTAAAGTTTATTTTATTTGGTTATTTTCATATTTCAGTCTCATTTGGGTATTTTAACCCCACGCATACATACACATACACATACATACACACAAACACACAATACATACACGTACATAAACACACACAACATATTGAATTGAAATCCATTGCTTTGTGATTACATGAGCTCATATTCATCTTACATGAACTTATGCTAGACTATTTAAACCGGTTCGACATGAAATCTACCCTAGTTCAATATTCTGTGATTAAGGCTTAAATATCCAAACAATCATATTATGAAAATTAGGTCATGATGGGATTAAAATTCGATTTCATGAATTAAGTCCAGATTCCAATGAACTAACACTATTTTAACACAAACTTAATTTATTTCTTAATTAAAGTAAACATGGCTTAGACTGATACAAATCGAATCCCATATCCTCAATCTCTTCAAAATCCTTTAAAACCTAGGTTTAAAATCTAATTAAAACATTTAAGTATTTTCATATTTGGGTTTGTTTAATTTGGGTATTTTCACATTTCAGTCTCATTGGGTATTTTAACCCCACACATACACATACACATACACATACACATACACATACATATACACAAACACACATAATACATACACATAAAGACACACATGTGCATACACAATACACACACAGTGCACACATACATACAGTAAACATCCCCCTATAATTTCATTAGAAAATAAGTCAGAGAATAGAGGATACCTGAACTAGAGAAGGTCGATGGAGGAGAGAGATGTCGTCGGAGAGAGAAAGGGTCACTAAAGGAGAGAGTGTCACTGGAGAGAGAGAGAGAGAGAGAGGGGGGGGGGGAAACATTGTAGAGAGAGAGAGAGTTTGCATGAAATGAGAAACTAATGTGCATTGATTATATGTATATGTTGTGGTCACGACCCTAGTCCGTGACCCACCTGTCATGACCATTCATTTTTTACACGTGCGTAATATGGTCACGATCTTAGATTGTGACCATGTTATGTGGCGTATAGACCGTGACCATGTTTATGACATGTAAAAAAATAAATGGTCGCAGAAGGTGGGTCATGACCTAGGTTCGTGACCACCACCGTGACTATTTCAAAATGGTCAAGACCAAAGGTCGTGACCAAACTTAACTAAAACCCTTATATTTGTCACGTACTTGGTCACGGTATAGTTTGTGACCCACTTTGGCAAGAGTTTTGGCATGAGTTTGGCACCCATTTGGTCACAGGTTGGTCACGGACCATGGCTATAACCCCCATGGTCATAGTTGACGTGCCCATATCCATTGGATATCACTCTTTGGCTTGGTCATGGCCTGTGTCATGCAAGGTTTAACTGTGGTCACGGTCATGGGTCATGACCCATATTATGACCATTCTCAATTTGTGTTGTAGTGTTTTTTATCATAGTTTAGGACTCTGTAAAGAATACAAATATGATTGGTTGAAAGTGGCCCAATCCTTCTCATATGTTCAACTAATAGTGGGTCAGTCGAAGCTAAAATGATAAATACTTAAGAAATAAAGGCTTTTTAGATGATCTACTGTTTGCTTATTGGTTTTTATGTTGTTCGATTGATCAATTTGCCTTTTACCATTCACAAGCATTTCACATATAAGGACTTTATTGGGGAGAGAGAGTGAGAGGTCAGTAACAACATGGGTGGGGCTACTCTGAGGTCTGACGGCTAAAGTTTCATGGTGGAGTGTTAGTTAAATACTTACAGTGCTGTAAGATAGTTGATATGAGTATTAAATGTATATTAGATCATTTAGTGCTAGTGGTTGAAACACCCCGCCAAATAAAATACCGGGTGATCAGTCCTATACCAAATTAAAACAGGAATCTTAGTTGGATCATCCTTAGCATCACTGTCAAAAACTTTTTAAAACTTACTAACCACCTAGTATTCCAAAAGCTGGTGCCAATTTTAACTTTCTAATTACACAAAACAGTAATGCGGAAATTAATATAAACCATTCACACAACTGAATAAAACTCAACTGAATAATTAATTACACAACTTATCGAATAAACCATCGGCCACCAAAGTGAAATAATCCAATACAATTATCCAACACCGGAATAAAATAAGTCTGAAAACTGAACTGAAAGTCTGGGCGACATGCCCTAAATAAAACTGAAACTGATAAGTGATTCCTACTCTAGGAATGAATGAGTGATGCGTCTAATCCAAACTCCTGCTAGCATCCACAAATGCCGCAGCTCCGTATCCCTGGAATAGAATATCAATCCTGGCGTCCCTGTGGCTGGACACCTAAAAGGTTTTGAAAATAGTTTTATATCAAGGGTTAGAACCCAAAACATTTTGAAAATAGTTAGCAAGTGAATTAACTACAGTAATTTAAAACGCATGAATGCACTCCATATTTAAGTTAGTGTCGCACTCCCTTTTGGACATTTTCACCCCTCCACTATTGTGCACACCTACCGGTTACCTTAACCCCACCTAGTTGTACTACCCCGTCTAACTAGTCTTGGTATAACATTTCCTTACCATACTACTCTAACCCGAGTATAATGATTCTTGAATTATAAGTTATCTCACAATTAACTTAATTAATTCCTCTTAAATAGTAGCATATAACCGTGTCACAAGTTATATAAAGTAAATACATCACACACTGTATTCTTACCCATATATAATATTTACTTCCACTATATATGTACCTTTACCACAATATTCACACATATAACATACGTATATCCATCCCTTCGAGTATACCCTCGCCGGATGATTCCCTCTAAAATGCTATCTCACTAGGTGTGCTCACAAAACCTAGTTCCCCAAGTTGGAATCGCTCACCAACTTGGCCCAAAATATAAACGTAGTGGAGGGGTCATATTCCTTCCCTGAAAGTGAGATAAATCCCTCACCCATATATACCGGATGCTATGACCTAGGGATATACTCGCCCTACTCCTCAAGCTAGGGGATTCACCCACATTGTGTAACCTCCCTTGATAGCACTAAAGTATATAAATTGAATAAATATCTAGTCACTGATATTTAATATCACACACAATATATGCACGTATATAAATACTATCACTACCCCGTATATATATAATATAAATCCCGGTTTTACCGTGTACTCAAAATCTCGTACACTAGCCTGTAATTTCCTGAGTCTGTGGACCGACTCAACATAATTAATTTTCTCACTTAATAATTTATCATCTTCCCGAGTCTATGGTCCGACTCTAATATAATTAATTCACACCTCAATTAATATAATACTTTCCCCGAGTCTATGGTCCGACTCTAATTAAATTAATTAACACACCCATTAATTTAATACCTACCTGAGTCTATCGTCCGACTCTAATTAAATTAATTAACACACATATTAACTTAATACCTCCCCGAGTCTATCGTCCGACTCTAATTAAATTAATTAACACACATATTAATTTAATACCTCCCCGAGTCTATCGTCCGACTCTAATTAAATTAATTAACACACTTACTAATTTAATACCTCCTCGAGTCTACAATTCGACTCTAATTAAATTAATTATCACACCTATTAATTTAATACCTACCCGAGTCTACAATCCGACTCTAATTAAATTAATTATCACACCTATTAATTTAATACCTACCTGAGTCTAAAATTCGACTCTAATTAAATTAATTATCACACCTATTAATTTAATACCTACCCGACTCTACAATCCGACTCGAATTAAATTAATTAACCCCTTAATTAATTTGATTGCTTGGCATCGCCCAACCATCCTACCCGGACTCGCTCACTTGGCCCATAACTTAATATTTCCCGAGTGTATGTTCCTATCCCAAGGAAACACACAATAGGCATTCACAACCCAAGTAATCCTATAAAACAGTAGGTATTTACACAACCCAATTATTCATACTTGTACGTAATATATTTCTCTCTAATATTCACCGTACTTGTTTGCTTTACGAATTTATTTCACTTTCGTATTAATTCAAGCATTCACACAACTCTAAGGGTCCTAGTTACCCCTTGTTATATCAATTTAGTAGTTACCCTTGTTAACACACCGACCTAACGAATTTAAGCTCGCTTACGCTTTTCCGTAATTATATTCTTATCATCTCGAATTAGAGTACGTCACAATCAAGCCTATGAATCTCCACTTTAACTCTCTCACAAAATTGAAGTCCAACACTCAATCATAGACCTACTTCCATATCATTATTCCATCAATATATTTCATCAAGATCCCAAAAACTTCCCCGATAAAATTTTAGACATTTGAGGCTTAAAAAGAAATATCTCAAATTTTCTGGCAGATTAAACACCCTCTAGTAAAATTTCAATTTCTCCCTCTACAGAATCCGATTGACCTGATTCCAAGTTCATTGGATAGCTAAGAGAAATACCTTTCAAGTAATGTATGGTTCACACTCTAATTCGAAGAAAAATTCAAATCGCACACATTTAAAGTCACGTCAAAATTCTGGCAGATTGCTATGTTGACAGATCAAACACCCTGTAGTAAAATGTCGATTACTCCCGCTACATAACTCAAATTGACCTAATTACAAGTTCATTGGATAGCTAAGAGAAATACCTTTCCAGGCATTTATGGTTTACACTCTAATTCGAAGTACAACTCAAATGGCATACGTTTAAAGTTGTGTCAAAAATTCTGGCAGATTGACGTCTTGTGTTCATCAAATAAACCCTAAGTCATTCAAGACTTCATCCAAGAACTCATAAATATTCCATGTTAATCATCAAATATATTCAAATTTCATTTTATCTTTACTTAGGGATATATAATACACCTATTTCTTACTTTGAATCTCAGCCAAGTATTCCATTAACAAAACCCCATTTTTACCCATTTATCCCCAAAACGAATTTTAGTTTACACATCAATAAAATATGAATTGGATATCACCATTTACACATTACAGCAAGTTAACCACTTGCCTGGAATTATTCGTAGAGTCTGATCCGTTGGTGTAGTCCCTTAATTTGGCTCCAACATCCCCAAATTGGCTCTTGATTTGCTTTTCCCCAATTTCCCTCTCAAGCCCTAGGCTTAGAGTTGAGTTGACTACCATTCCCTAATCTCTCAATTAGGTTAAAAACATCAAATCCCATTTTTGCCCATGTGGGTCTAATTAAAAAGGCCCAACTCACCCCGTGTGGGCCCGGCTATGCCAAAAAATATCCCGAGACCCAATTACTACCCCCGGGTACTCTTTTTTTACTATCTCGACCCATCCAGACGCAACCGCGCACTCGAAATTTCCATCTGAAATACTTTTTGACATATCCACATTTCGACCCCAAAATGTGACACATATTAATTCGAACAATTAAACTTAAAGTCACCAATTATAATTAATTTGGCTCACTCAAATAAATTCTCCAACTCATGAATTTAAGTTTCTCCAATTTAAATATTTTTATAACTCCCAAAATAATTAAATATTTAATCCTCAAAATTACAGGGTGTTACATACTCCCCCCTTACAAAAGGAATTCCGTCCTCGAAATTAAGATGAGCGTAATGTTCCAAACTTCGCATATCACTTTGTAGTCATGTGCCTCTAAGCCCGCTATAACTATCCCATCCTCTTCTAAGCATAAGTTATACAAGTATGCATTTAAATTAATCAAGGCGCCCATACACCCTATACCCGTGCTTAACCGCACAAAATTTGCCTTAATTAACCAGGGTACCCATACACCCTATCCCCGTGCTTTACCGCACGAAAGTTACCCGACTATGCTAGTCGTAACCCATAATATAACTTTGGATATATATATATATATATATATATATATATATATATATATATATATATATATATATATATATATATATATATATACTGCCCGGGGTACCCAACCCATGTACTAACGACCAAACATCTCCCCACTTTCCAACATTGCATTAGGTTTCATGCGTGGGATGTCTCGCAAAGAAAAATCCAAACAAGGAACCCCCCCGATATACTACTACCTACATTGTCGGTCGTTGAGATCCGTTAGACCCTCAGTCCATAGCACGTACCCCTAAATACTTGTCTCTTAACACAAAAGTATATACGCTTACCCTCATGCTACCCAAGACAACGTATAATACTGCACCCTTACTATCACTAGTCCTTGCGCAAAATAAACCCCGAGCTATCTCTCTTTGCTCGAAAATAAATCTAACCACCCTGATTCACTTCAGTAAACACCCCTACTTACCGGGATAAAATGTGAGAACACAAGACCTCACTTTGTGTCTATCGCACCACACAATATAACATAAATACACACATATACATAGGCTAAACGCCCTCTCAGGTGATATCTTGTACCAATCATATCCTGGTGTCGCGAACACCAAAACTTACCCCCACTATTCACAATAGTTCAAATCCCATCGCTATCCAGCCGATATTTAGGAAATATTATCAACCCTACTCCCATAATTCTCGAAAGTAGTAACTCTTCACATAATTCAAACCTTCACTCAATGTACACCTCCACTCTCCCGTGAAGAACACCAATGAACTCCTCTACCCCACGGAAAGTTTATCCACATACTATGGTTGCTACAACCAACGCACCCACTAAATTCGACTCACCCGCAAACTCTAGTGAAAAATAAGTCTTATATTGTGACATCCTCCTTGTCACTAAAAAATATATCCCATGCCCATAGGGTTAAAATAATTACCTCCATACTCCAGCTGCAACGGCTGATCCTCGGGTTCCAGAGCATCTTCTCCCTGCCCGAATGCGCCCATGACTTGCTGTAGTGGTTGTACACCCAGGACCTCATCCTGTAGTTCCCCCTGCCTTGCTTAAGATAATCTCTCTTTATGTGTCTCGCTTTTCCCACAAACGAAACACCTTCTAATACATTCACCCTACCACTGGTCCCTTCCATGCCGACCTTGTTGGAATTTCTGGCCATCCTGCCGATAGCCTCCAGTTCTAAATTGTTTGGCATGATTTCCTTATCGTAAATCCTTCCCCTGATCTCCCCATGTCTGCTGCTGGGATACCCCACTAGTATTGTTCCCTCCTGCCTTATCCGACTGGCTAGTTTCCACTCCCCTCCCGCTTCCTTTCACGTGGAAGCGATTTTCCCGACAGCGCCGGAGTGCTGCGTTAACGACATCAGTATAATCTACTAATGCATAATTATCAATTAAAGGTTGTCTGATTCTCCAGACTAACCCGTCCATCAACTTTGCTTTCTTTCTCTTTTCCTTGCTTACCTCATCAGGTATAAAATTTTGCCAATGAGTGAATTCTTCCTCGTAATCGGCCACTTAACGGTCCCCTTGAGTCACCTCACAAAATTTTCTCCTCGTTTCGGTCTCAACCGCTGGAGGAAAAATACTTGTGGTCGAACCGCACCCAAATCTATGCAATAGCTAGTGTGTCCCTTTCCTCACTGTGGTGATCGACTCCCACCACTGTAGCGCTGCTCCCACTAAACTAAAAGTGGTTAGCATTTGCTTCCACACCTCATCGCAATCTCCCATGTATAGGTGACGCTGGATATCTTTCTTCCTTGACACGCTAGCACTACATCTCAACCCCCTCGCAACTATGGTGGGTTCCCACTAAAAATAACCTATCTTTCTTGTTTCCACCCCGACGACACCACGTGAGTCTAAACATTCGGCGCCATTAACACTTGTGGCGGATCCCGTGGAAAGTACCCTGCCGTTGCGACCACCATTTCTTCAACTGCCTGTGCCACTATTTCAGTTACCTGTGCTGCCAAAATCATCTCTGGCCGTTGCTGCGGTAACTCTTGCTCCTGATGAGCCTCCCTAGTCTCATCTCCCCCTGCTGCCCTAGCTGCTCCCTCTCCTGGGCTGCATCTGGAATGAGAATCGAAACATATGAGTTCACCCTCAAATATAAATTTGGCAAAAGAACGTCAATGCGCATACGTATAAGAATACAACAATCTTATGATAGGGCTCTATATCAAAGATTGCTAAACCAAAACGTGAAAAGCCGCACAGATCCTAAGGACACTAGAACCCGATGCTCTGATACCATCTGTGACACCTTGCCTAATAAAATACCAGGTGATCAGTCCTATACCAAATTAAAACAGGAATCTCAATTGGATCATCCTTAGCATTGTTGATGTAAAAAATTAGATTATATCTAATTATTTAATCACAGATAAAATATATGAGACAAAGAATTTTTAAAGTGGTTCTGCCTTATAAGAATGGCCTACGTCCACTGTTATGTTATTGCTGAGTGTTTGGGAATTCTCGATTACAAGTTCTATCAAGAAATTTCGGTCCCCTTATAATGAGGATTGTATAATGTATTTATAGCCCTGAGGCTGTAATGTCAAAGGGTAATACATTAAATGATGTACATATGAAAGGGTAATACATTCAATGCCCCTTAAGTGTACGCGTCTGAATGATAAGCATTGAATGAACAGTCAAATTATTGGTTATCCTGCTATTAATTCTTTGTTTGAGGTGCAGCTCGGACCGCCTGAGTTGCTCGGACCGCCTAAGCTTCTCGGTACTCAAGAGTTCCTCGGAGCGTATGAGTTCCTCGGGGAAGCAGTGTTCCTCGTTGTAGTATGGTTCCTCGGAGCGTGTGAGTTCCTCGAAAGTGTTTGTTGTTGCCACGTAGATTGCCATGTGTCTTCATTCAATTGAGCCATGTCAGCACACTAAATTTGGTATCAACAGAAGCCCCCAATGTTTCATAGTTCGAAATTTGAGGAGTGTGGAACATTCTTTCTCGGGATATGGCAGTTTTAAATGGTCTTCTTGAAATTTAGGAGTCTTTTGTATTTATTTCTCCTTCCAACTTCGTAGAACCAGGCTTTTTTGAACTTTTCTACTCGCTTCGATTCCCGCGCCCTTTTTGTCTTTTTAGCCGCCGGTAGCGTAATCGTTTCTTTTTGTAATCA
The DNA here is from genome assembly GCA_949130495.1 of Sambucus nigra. Taxonomy (NCBI): domain Eukaryota; kingdom Viridiplantae; phylum Streptophyta; class Magnoliopsida; order Dipsacales; family Adoxaceae; genus Sambucus; species Sambucus nigra. The sequence goes on along the minus strand of OX422218.1, from coordinate 171,160,957 downwards.
TTACTTTTTCCTTTTCCCAAAGAAGAGTATTTAAGCGTCACAAACAATCCCATCGTCTTCTACTTTTTCAAATTTGTATCTTCGAATTTTCCATTGTCTTTTTCTCTCCTGTGCACTCATCTTTTCCATCGTTCGTTGTCAACAGATCCACTCTTTTTCTGTAAGATCTTCTTCCTTCTTCTTCGTTTCCTTTATTCATCATGGTTTACCTTGTTGAATCTCTTGATAAATTTCGCTCTAATTTCTCTATTCCCTCCTGGTTTGTTCTGGAGGAACTTTCTGAACCTTCTGATTATTTTCGTTTGGCTGAGGGACATTGGTTCCCCAGTCTCTTTGTTGCTGAGTGTGGATTTTCTTTTCCTCCAAACCCTCTATGTCTGGAATTTTGTCAATACTTTGACGTAGTTCCTGCAAGAATAGCCCCCAATACATGGAGAATAGTTAATGGGGTTCATAGGCTAAATCAAATTCATGGAACTCGCATAGGAATTCCATAAATCATGTTTTGTTATAGATGGGAAGTTGGTGATAACATTTTTTATTTAAAAACTAGATTTTTAAATAGGGATTTAGTGGTTAATGTCCCGGATGCCAATAGGGATTATTTTGAGCACGGGGTTGTTATAAAAAATTGGCAACATGCTCCTTTATCTGGAGATGAAGTGTATCAAGGTCCCAGATGCCCTCCCTATGGCAATGGGATAGGTTATTTTTATTTCATTTGATTTATTTTGAAATTATGCTTCCTCTGTGTTTGATAAAATGTGCCACTGATATTTTAATTTTGATTTATTTGCAGTTGATAGCAAAAGAAAGTGTCCGAAAGAAGTGGACGTTAATATAAGGCACTTAAAACTTATCAAGAGTTTGCATCAGAGTGTTGTCGACGAGCACATTAGGCCAGCTTCGTATTTGCTGCAGTATAAGAGCTACACATCTTCTTTCACTGCTCGTCCGGTGATAAGTGAAGTAGAACCATTACCAGCTTCTACCAGTTCCTCGCCTGAGTCACACGTTCCTTTAAGTGAAAGGATGAAGAAGAGAAGACCTCCCACCCTTTTTGAGAAACCTGCCTCTGGTGCTGGAGAGGCAAAAAGAAGTAAGATTGATGTCCCAGAGGAGGGGACAAAGAAAACTGATGCACATTCCTCGGCTGCCCCTGTAAAGGTTGTCTAGAAGCCCCCAGTGGCCCCGAGCAAGGCTGCTGCTCCAGGGGATGTGATTCTCATATCACCGACCAAGAGTTATTCCTTGGTCTAAGTTGTTCCTGTTCCTTCGAGGAGGCTGAAGAAGAGCTCCTCGGTCAATTTGGCTGACACCGTGTAACACCCCGCCCGCCCGGGGAGAGCGAACGGAGCGCTAATACGATAAAATAAATCCAAATCCACAAGTGACAAGGTATAGAGCATCTAAATAAACCCACAATAATATAAATCCACTAATCTCAATTCTTCAAATACAACAAGTCTCTCGAATAAATACAACATCTAACTCGAAAAATAAATACAGATCTCCAAAGCTTTATACATCAAAATAATACAAATCTTCCAACTTGTATTAAAAAATTCTCCCCAATATAATCCACGTTAAAAATCATCCCAATTGGTCCATAGCATCCCAAATCCACGCTAATCTGCCAACTAAAAGAAAATATGGGGAAGTACACAATACGACAGGAAAGATGCTCAACAAATATATATTAGCGATGAATAAAACGTAACAACACGAGTACGAATATTCAAATCAAAATGCAAATCTCAAAGCATTTATCAATATAATTTCTCAACAACACTTTAACCGGGTCACCAGGCCTCACCACATCCGTATATACTTTATCAAGCCATAGCCCGGGAAACAGGAATTTTGGCGGGTGCCCAACATCCGTGCCATATTAAAATCTCATGACAACGTGCTCATCAACAATATAATGATACCACATGAATCAAAATAATTTCAACAATTATTTTCCAGATTTCAATGAATTTAACAATTCAAATATGAGTTCAATTAATAAGAAATCAAAGAGAATGACACTCGCGAGATTTAAGGAGCATATTGTGTAAAACCCCATACCTCAAACCATGATGAGAAACCAACGATCACATTCTCAAGATCAACACAAAAGATCTACAAAATCTCCTCCAAGAACCTCCAACAAAATAGCCCCGAGAACACCTCTACTCTAAGGTTGGAACTCACAAATCCTAAGGGCCAATGTATAATTAAAAAGAAGAGGAATATAAAATATATTTGCTGCCGAAATTTGTGCTAGAAGTAGGTTAAAAGGGTTGACCATGACTTCCTTTTATAATGCAAAGAAATGAAGAGTTGGAATCCAAAAGACTCCTTTAATTAAGGCAAAGAAATGAAGAGTTGGAAGTCAAAACAACTCCAAGAGTTAAAAATATTTAAAAATCATTTTAAAATCCGTTTTAACTCCGATTTCGAAACCGTTTGAAATTATCGCCTTTAAAAATAATAACCAACATATTTGAGCAACACAAATAATTTTATCAAAAACTTTATTTTCCTCCATTTTCCAGAAAAAATAATTAAAATAGCCCAAAATTACGCGGGTTGTTACACACCGTCTCTCAGCCCCTGACTAGTGGAGTTCCCACTTTTGTTCCCTCGAGCTCTGCCATGAGCTCGGTGAAGACTTGGATCATTCCCGAGATCCAAGGCATTGAAGAAAACATTTCTCGGGACACAGTTACCACATTGGCAGCTCGCCACATTGCTTCTATAAGTCCTATTATTTTAAACTTTTCATCTTTCCCTTGCTCTTTCCCTTGCTATATCTGTCTCTGACATGCTTATTTTCTTTTCACAGTTGGTGAGCTGTTTCAATACAATTTTGAAGAAGGATGAAGCTATTAAAGCTTCAAACTCCTCGTCTAGTGTGGAGGAAGCTCTGATAGGCTTGGGGCAGTCTCTGAAAGAGTCTCGCCAGAAATATGCTGGTGATAAGGAAATTTGGGAGAAGAAGCTTGCCTCCACCGAGCAGGAGAAGGATCGAGTTGTTAAAGTCTCCAAGGGGTTGGAGAAAAATTTAAAGGACTTGGAAGAGAAAAATAAAGAGCTCGACAAGAAGCTCAAAGATGCTGGAGAGTTTGAGAATAAACTCAAGGTTGCTGAGGAAGAATTAATCCAACTTCACGAAGTAAGTCGCCAGAAGTAAGAAGTTGAGAATAAACTGAAGACTGCTGAAAATCTTCTGTCCGAGAAGCTTTCCTCGGAGAAGTTAAAGAGGAAAATGGTTGTGAAGAAGTTTTTCAGCGCTGGCTGGGACAAAGGGTGGAACAAGGGCTTGGCTGCCATGATGTCTCAAGTAGAATATGGCAGCCTTAAATATTTTAGATATGGGTGGGTCGCTTCTCTACAGGAGATGAAGGTCGATGAAAACTCCAAACTCTTTCAGCGACACATCCCTGGTCCCCCTCCAACTCCTGAAGACGAAGAAGAGGACGAAGCCGCCTCCGAAGAGTCTTCCATAGTGATGGGAGATCATCCCCCAGCCATCCAGCCTGCTAACGAGGAACTTCAGCAGCTCTCTATTTCCTCCGAGCAACATCTAGCACTTCCCCAGTTACTATCTGCTCCATCCGAGCAACCTACCTCCTCGTCCCAGCTTCCCGATAAAGTTTTGGGAGATAAGGAAAAGGTGTAGAGTTGTTCGGGCTTCTATCTATTTTATTTTTCTTTGATAAATGTAATCCTGAACTATGTAACTCTGAATCTTGTGATATAATAAAACTTGAACTTTTGTTTTTGCATACTGTTGTCTCTTCTTCATGCTCTGTTTTGATTATTGATTATTGTTTTTTCTTCCTCTACTAGTTTCTGGCCAGGATGGAATTACTGTCTGCTCATGATACCAAGATGTTATGATAATGGAATGAGTATTTTAAGGCTGGCCACACAGATCTGAGTGCAGCACAAATCGTCGACATCCTCGGCCAAGATGCTTCGGAATAGGCAGTTGAAGCCTACCAATACTTGAAGTGTCTACTTGATCGTGCTCTGGCCAATAATGTGGCTTATTATGACATGATCGAGGATCTCCAAGGCACTCTTGAAGACCTTCAACAACAATACAAAGAATCCACTACCCTCTTGCACAAGGGGTATGAGAAGAAATATCAGCAACTCAACGCTGACAAGGGATACGAGAAGCATTTTGCTGGCTATGATGTGAGGGAGAGAACTCTGAAGGCTGAGGTCGAGGAGTGCAGACAAATAGCTGAATTATTAGAGCAAGAGAATAACAACCTGCAAAGAGAGTTGTCACAGTTGAAGTTTCAGCTTCCACTTCAAAAGCCTTGATCCCAGTGACTGATGAGGGATTCTCATTCCTGGAGGTCGAGAACGCCAACTTGAGGGACGAATTGGAGACCTTGAAGAGAGCTGGCCCTTCTATATCTTCTCGTGGACGAGCAAGAGTTCCTCGGGGAGGAGTAAGAGCTGCTCGGATTCCTGTCGAGGAATAGAGGACTCAATCTGCTTTAGAGAACCAAGCTTTCCAATTAATGGCGAAGAACCAGGCGTTGGCTGAAATGTCAAAGAAGATCAGGAACCTGGAAGAGCATCTTTCTGCTCAACAATCTACCTTGGAGAATAAAGAGCTCTTCATCAAAAATCTCCACGAACAACTGAAAAGATTGACATATCAATTCCACAAACAGCCCAGGGAGTTATGGATGGCTGGGTACAACGAGGCTCTCTACCACTTGGACGATCGTATCCAGAATGCCAATAATGAGGGCTACAAACAGGGTTGGCTGAATGCCTTAGGTGTGCTGCAACTCGAACAGGGTCATTACCTGTGGGACTACCATGATCCTGGGCTGCTCGACCTTCCAGTGCCACCATTCAAGCTCGACATGAGTTGGATCCCTGCTCAGGCCATTCCTTGGTGCTTGATTTCCAAATATCTCGGCGACTACAATCTCCATTCAAATGTCGAGATATCTCATCCCGAGCATCTTCTAGATCGACCATACGTGATGAATATCAAGATGTTAAAAGATTTGAATTTTATAAATTCTCCTCTTGCTTTAAATGATCCGCCTGCTGGCGAGGAACCTGTTTCAAAAGCAGAGGGGAAGAAACCAATAGAGTAGGAATTTTGATGTAATAGTTAGTATACATTTCATTCTCAATGTAATTTGTTTTTTATTTTAATGAAAGACTTTCATTTTTATTCGCAATCTTAATTACTATTGTCTTGTAAAACACTTTACATCTGTGCATGTGTATCTGTTAAAAAAAATAACAATATTGTGTTGTTTGTCGATCAACTTATTGTCGACTAGCTTGAATTTGTGCTAATCATTTGGCAAAAATAATGTTTTATTTCTCGACTAACTTAGTAAAAAGTTACGAGTATAAAAATGTTGCTCGATCACTTTCTCGTTTTCATAAAATGTTTCCGACCAACCAAGGTCGGTAAATTTTCTTTGTCGACCAACTACAGTTAGTGGGTTTTTATCCCCGACCAGCCATAGTTAGTAGATTTTTTTCTTAACGAGTAACTTTGGCACTTTTTGGAATAGTTGTAGCTCCCGACCAACCTTAGTTGGTATTTTCGAGAATATATTTACTTCCTAATCAATATAAGTTGGCATTTTTAGGAAAACTTTTATTTCCCGAGGAACACATAGTTTTAATTCCCATAGGAATACAGGTTTTACTTCCCGGAGGAATACAAGTTTTACTTCCCGGAGGAATAAAAGTTTTACTTCCCGGAGGAATACGAGTAGCTTTACTTCCCGGAGGAATACAAGTAGCTTTACTTCCCGGAGGAATATAGGTAGCTTTACTTCCTGAAGGAATATAGGTAGCTTTACTTCCCGGAGGAATACAGGTAGCTTTACTTCCCGGAGGAATACATGTAGCTTTACTTCTCGAAGGAATATAGGTAGCTTTACTTCCCGGAGGAATATAGGTAGCTTTACTTCCGGGAGGAATACAGGTGTTTCTCGACCAACCTTAGTTGGCGTTTTCGAGAAAAATTTTGAGTAGTCCGAGTTTTATCGAGTTTCGCCGAGTAGTGTGGAGTAGTGTGTAGCACTAGTATTCCTCAAAAAACTTTCAATAAAAAGAGAGAATACACATCACTGATAATACTTGCGCAGGTGCTCTGCGTTCCATGCATTCTTGAACTCCTCCCCTCTAAAGTTGTTATTCGGTAAGTTCCTGGTCGAACAACTTCTGTAACTCGGTATGGTCCATGCCAGTTTGCCTCCAGTTTGTTGTGCTTTTGAATCACTTTCTTCAGCACATAGTCTCCTTCTTTCAGGTCGCACTTCTTCACTCTCTTGTTGTAGAACAAAGTTATTCGCTACTGGTAAGCAGCATTTCTGATGGCTGCTTCTTCTCTAACTTCCTCGAGCATGTCTAAATCCAATCTTCTCATTAAGTCGCTGACAGGGGAATTGAAATTCAGTACCCTGTGTGTTGGGAGGCCCAACTCGGCAGGTATAACAGCTTCACTTCCAAATGCCAGCATATATGGTGATTCTCATGTTGCTACTCGGGGAGTAGTACGATAAGCCCATAGTACTGATTGTAGCTCGTTGATCCAATTTGCTTTCGCGTTACTTAGTATTTTCTTCAAGCCATTTAGCAGCGTTCTGTTTATCACTTCATTTTGTCCATTGCTTTGAGGATGGCCTGGTGCTGAGTGGATCTTCAAAATGTTTGATTGATGACAATAGGCAGCGAACTCCTCGTTATCAAATTGTGTTCCATGGTCTGTGATGAAGGCATGGGGAAGACCATATCGACAAATGATGTTCTTCCAAATAAATTGGTACACCTTGTCGTACGTCATATCGATGAGAGGCTCAGCTTCTACCCACTTTGTAAAATAATCCACTGCGATGACGAGTATTTGAATCTTCCTCTGGTCATTGGTAGTGGCCCGACCAAATCTATTCCTCACATGGCAAATGGCCAAGGGGAAGTGATGGGTGTCAACAATGCTTATGGAGTTCTTCGGATGGAGGAAAAGCGCTGGCACTTGTCACATTTCTTGGCATAGGCTATAGAATCAGCCCTCATCGTCGGCCAGTAGTATCCTTGCATCATCACCCTTTGCAGAAGTGTCCGACCTGCTACATGGGCTCCACAGGACCCTTCATGGACCTCTTCAATCAAATCCTTCACCTCGATGGGATGCACACATCTCTGCAAACCTGCCATAATTACTCGTCTATATAGAATACCGTTAGTTAATACATACCGAGTAGCTTTAAACTTCAATTTCTTGGCTGCGAGCTTGTCAATTGGTAATTCTCCCTCCTCAATATATGCCCTGATGGGATCCATCCAAGATGGTCCTAAATCAAGGGTAATAAAGTTCATCATCAGATCTTCATCTATACTCTGATTAACCAACACTTAAATTGGGATTGTTCTTCGTAACTCGATACGAGTAGATGATGCTAATCGAGCTAGGGCGTCTGCTCTTGCATTCTCCATTCTTGGTATTCTGACTAGCTGAATAGCAACAAATTTTGACACCAGCTCCTTTGCCTTTGCATGATATCTGATCATTAATTCTCCTTTGACTGCATATACTCCCATCATTTGGTTTACGATCAATTGAGAATCACTGAAGACAATAACCTGCTGCGCCTCCATAATTTTTTCCAAACTAAGACCTGTAATCATGGCCTCATACTCAGCCTCATTATTGGAAGCTTTAAATTGGAAACGTAGGACGTATTCCACGTCGACCTCATCCGGAGTGCTCAAAACTATCCCCGCGCCACATCCTGTAGTGCAAGATGAGCCATCTACATATAGCCTCCATATAAGTAACTCGTCTTCAAATCTTTGATCTGTCAGAGTTCCTCGGTGAAAAATTTGTTGCTTCCTTTCATCCTCCCCTGATATTTCTTGCTCTTCCTCGATCATCTTTTCTTGCCCTTTTACCAACTGGAGCTGGTCTGGGCTTGAATTTGATGATCCTGTAACATCTACTTGCCCTTTTACCAAACTAAGTTGGTCTAAGCTTGTGTTTGATGATCCTGTAACATCCACAGGTTGATCAGCGAGCAATTTTTGCTCCTCGGGGGTATCAGGATAGGTGAACTCTGCTATAAAATCTGCTACAGCCTGCCCTTTTAGCGATGATCTGGGTTCATAAACTATATCATTTTCACCGAACTCTATTGCCCAGTACATCAATCTCCCTGATTTTTCTGGTTTATGAAGGGCTTGCCTCAATGGCATATCAGTATATACTACTATGGTATGAGCCTGGAAGTATGGCCTCATTCTCCTACTCGCCTCAATAAGCGTCAGTGCTAACTTTTCTAGCCTTGGATATCTGATCTCTGCTCCTCGGAAGGCCTTACTCGTATAATAAATTGGTTTTTGTACTCCATTCTTAACTCTGATCAATGCCGAACTAACTGCATTCTCCGATACTGCTAGATACAAGTATAATTTTTCTCCCATCACCTGCCTGGATAATAGTGGAGGTGTTCCCAAATATTTCTTCAAGTCTTGAAAAGCCCTCTCACATTCATCGTTCCACTCAAAAGTATTTCTGAGCGTCTTGAAGAATGGGAGACATCGATCAGTTGCTCGCGATACAAATTTTTTGAGTGCTGCTACTCGTCCTGTAAGACTTTGCACCTCTTTCTTCATCGTTGGAGATCGCAGCCCTAATAGAGCTTTGATCTTTTCAGGATTTGCCTCAATGCCTCGTTGATTGACAATGTACCCGAGAAACATGCCTTCTCGTACTCCAAATATGCACTTCGTCGGGTTCAGCTTCATTTGATATTTATCCAGTTGATCAAAAGTCTGGCTTAAGTCAACTAGATGATCGGCAACTTTCTTTCTCTTTATCAGCATATCGTCAACATAGACTTCCATACTGCAACTGAGTTTTTCAGCAAAGACCTTGTTCATCAGCCGCTGATATGTTGAACCTGCATTTTTCAAACCAAAAGGCATAACATTATAACAATAAGTTCCCCTAGGGGTAATAAAATATGTACTTTCCCTGTCTTCAGGTTTCATTTTAATCTGATTATAACCAGAATAAGCATCCATGAAGCTCAGCAGCTCGTGTCCCGAGGTAGCATCCACCAGTTGATCAATTCGGGGCAGTGGAAAATGATCCTTTGGGCATGCTTTGTTGAGGTCGGTGAAATCTACACACATCCTCCATTTGTTGTTCTTCTTTTTCACCATCACCACATTTGCTAACCAGTCTGGATATTTAACATCTTCAATGAAGCAAGCTTTCTGGAGCTTCTCGACTTCCTCCTGTATAGCTTGATTCTTCTCGGGACTGAATACTCTTCTTCTCTGCTTCACAGGCTTGATCTCCTTATTTACATTGAGTTCATGACATAAGAAATTGGGTCTATCCCAGGTATATCCTCATGACTCCACGCAAAAGTTTGCTTTCTGCTTCTTAGGAAAGTTATCAATTTCTGTTTTAGTGAGGCTTCCAACGACGAACCTATTTGAGTAGTTCGTTTAGGATGCTCGTCGTCCAGAATGATGTTTTCAGTGGCTTCCACCACTTGACCCTTTACGAGTTGCGATTCATCTCTAGGATCTAATGTTTCAATCCCTGCACCCTCATCCACTTGATAGTAAGTAGTCTTTTTCCTTAATTCTTCCAGTTCCTCTTGCTCGGCAGATGAATAATAGCATTCCCGAGCTACTTTTTGGTCACCTTTCACAACTCCCACTCCAAAATTTATTGGAAATTTTAGGCACTGATGCACTGTAGATGGTACAACCTCAAATTTCTTCAATCCTACTCTTCCCATGATGATATTATATGATGATTGAATATTATTATCCATCACGAAGAAGCGTATTCTTTATGTCCGACAAGCAGGCCACGTACCAATGAATATATCCAACTTGATCGTCCTAAGTGGAAATACTTTCTCGCCAGCAAAATCGAGGAGGGGTCTATGATAAGGCTCTAGTTGAGATAGCTTTAGATTTAAACTGTCGAAGCACGATTAGAACATGATGTCTGCCGAGCTACCATTGTCGACCAGTACTCTTGAAATCATTACATCCTTCATCCTCATTTTGATCACCAATGGGTCATCATGAGGATATAGAACACCTGCGAGGTCATTATTTGAGAAACCAATGACCAATCTCTCTTTGTTCACCTTTCTCGGGCAATCCTCCTCAGCTAAATTTATTCTTTGAATGTACGAGCAAGCTTGAGCCTCACAGAGGTAAGCTTTTCTTTCGGCAGTAAGGTCTCCTCCTCCTGCATCTCCACCTGTAATAACATTACAATCAAATGACCCAAAGCGTATTGAAAATACCTCAAGTTCTGGTTGCCTTGGTCTCTTGGGAAGATCGGGGTCATCTTCTGGATCAACTTCATGGTCTCTCTTCCTGCTCTCCTCTACTCGACGAGGAGATCTAGACCTCTCTCTTGATCGGTCGTTGTTTCTTCTATCATTTCCCCGATCAACATACTTTGTCAGTTTTCCTCGTCTCATGAGTGTTTCAATACCATTCTGAAGAGCTATGCAATTTTTGGTCATATGTCCATGATCTTTGTGAAACTCGCAATATTTTTCTTTATTTCTCTTTTTGGGGTCTGCCTTCATTTTCTCTGGCCAATTTAATTCCTCGTTGTTCTTGATTTCTTCCAGAACATAGTTTATGTCCTTCTTCAAAGGAGTATAATTATCATATTTCTTCATTACGTCCCATACCGATCTAGTTTTTGAATTTTTTTCATTACCATTGTTCTTATGCTCTTTCTTCTTAGCTTTATCACCTTCCACCTTGGTTTCTTTGGCATCCATATTCTTCTTCGCAACCATAGCCTCCTCGACAGTCATGATCTTGGCCGCTTTTCCCATCAAATCTGGCATGGTTCTAGGTGGATCTTTGGCTAAAGTGTAGTATAATTTATTGGGCAGTAGTCCACTCATCAAGGCAGTAATCGCTGTCTTTTCCTCATAGTCAATGACTTCGAGCTTCTCGTTATTAAAACGAGTTATATAATCTCTGGTACTATCACCAGATTTTTGTCTAACACTTAACAAATGAGCTACTCGTTTAACAGGCTTTGCCCCAAAGCAAAAATTCCCAATAAATAACTCGGCCAGTTGAAGAAAAGTTGAAATATTACCCCGAGGAAGATTATTATACCACATTTGAGCAGATCCGATAAGAGTTCCCGAGAATGCTCTACATCTCATCTCATCTGGAACAGCATAGATGTCGGCTGCAGCTTGGTATTATTTTATATGAAGGGCAGGGTCAGTCTTTCCATCATATTTGGGAGTCACAACAGGTGCTTTGAACTTTGATGGTGTTGGGAAATCTACAATGGCCTGGACAAAAGGCGTTCCTCGAACAAAGGTTCATTGTAGAGGGTTCTTGGCTTTAGATATTTCCCCTAATCTATCCTCCAGCCTCTGAATAGAGCCTTTCCATACATCATTTCCTTCCTCGGGCATGTTTGTTCGAGCAACTGATCGCATTGATGTGGCTTCCTGGGATCTATCTTGACGAGCAGCTGGTTACGACTGGGCAGATCCTTCCTTTAAATCTGATGGTCATTGAAAACTTCTCGATGCGACTTTAGGAGGACTTCTACTCCTTCTAGGTCCTAATCGATTGAAAGGTGATACCCTGCTTAACCTCTCTAGCGCACTAGTCCTTTATGGAGAGAGAGTGACACGTTGTTCAGTATCTATGGCTCGCACTGATGAAGTTCGTCCAGGTTGATAAGAAAAATCTTTAGACTCCTCATTACGATATGAATCGGTACGCCTAGTACGCGAAGAAGGTGCACGGGTATTTCTTTGAATGCTCCGCGGTCCTGAATGGGTTGGTGCACCGCCATGGAGGGTTTGTATGAGTTATCGCATAGTTTCTTGCGTGACGGTCTGGCCCTGAGCCAGATTTGTCATTATTCCAGCCAAATCTGGAATATTTGGCGGAGCAGATGGATTTGGAGGGCTTCCAGCGTTTCGATTGCTGGATTCTGGAATATCAGCCATTTGTGATGAATTATTTTTAATGAAAAACGATATTACCAGTCGTTTCCCACAGACGGCGCCAATCTGTTGATGTAAAAAATTAGATTATATCTAATTATTTAATCATAGATAAAATATATGAGACAAAGAATTTTTAAAGTGGTTCAGCCTTATAAGAATGGCCTACGTCCACTGTTATGTTATTGCTGAGTGTTTGGGAATTCTCGATTACAAGTTCTATCAAGAAATTCCGGTCCCCTTACAATGAGGATTGTACAATGTATTTATAGCCCTAAGGCTGTAATGTCAAAGGGTAATACATTAAATGATGTACATATGAAAGGGTAATACATTAAATGATGTACATATGAAAGGGTAATACATTAAATGCCCCTTAAGCGTACGGGTTTGAATGATAAGCATTTAATGAACAATCAAACTGTTGGTTATCCTGCTATTAATGCTTTGTTCGAGGTGCAGCTCGGACCGCCTGAGTTTCTCGGTACTCAAGAGTTCCTCAGAGCATATGAGTTCCTCGGGGAAGCAGTGTTCCTCATTGTAGTATGGTTCCTCGGAGCGTGTGAGTTCCTCGAAAGTGTTTGTTGTTGCCATGTAGATTGCCATATGTCTTCATTCAATTGAGCCATGTCAGCACACTAAATTTGGTATCAACAAGCATCACTGTCGAAAAAATTTTAAAACTTACTAACCACCTAGTATTCCAAAAGCTGGTGCCAAATTTAACTTTTTAATTACACAAAACAGTACATGCGGAAATAAATATAAACTATTCACACAACTGAATAAAACTCAACTGAATAATTAATTACACAACTTGCCGAAAAAACCACCGGCCACCAAAGTGAAATAATCCAATACAATTAACCAACACCGGAATAAAATAAGTCTGAAAACTGAACTGAAAGTCTGGGCGACATGCCCTAAATAAAACTAAAAGTGATAAGTGATTCCTACTCTAGGAAGGAATGAAGGATGTGTCTAATCCAAACTCCTGCTAGCATCTACATATGCCGCAGCTCCGTATCCCTGGAATAGAATATCAATCCTGGTGTCCCTGTGGCTGGATAGCTAAAAGGTTTTAAAAATAGTTTTATAGCAAGGGTTAGAACCCAAAACATTTTGAAAATAGTTAGCAAGTGAATTAACTGCAGTAATTTAAAATGCATGAATGCGCTTCATATTTAAGTTAGTGTCGAACTCCCATGTGGACATTTTCACCCCTCCACTATTGGGCACACCTACCGGTTACCTTAACCCCGCCTAGTTGTACTACCCTGTCCAACTAGTCCTAGTATAACCTTCCCTTTCCATACTACTCTAACCCGAGTATAATGATTCTTGAATTATAAGTTATCTCACAATTAACTTAATTAATTCCTCTCAAATAGTAGCATATAACCGTGTCACAAGTTATATAAAGTAAATACATCACACACTGTATTATTACCCATATATAATATTTACTACCATTATATACGTACCTTTACCACAATATCCACACATATAACATACGTATATCCTTCCCTTCGAGTATACCCTCGCCAGATGATTCCCTCTAAAATTCTATCTCACTAGGTGTGCTCACAAAACCTAGTTCCCCAAGTTGGAATCGCTCACCAACTTGGCCCAAAATATAAACGTAGTGGAGGTGGTCATATTCCTTCCCTGAAAGTGAGATAAATCCCTCACCCATATATACCGGACGCTATGACCTAGGGATATACTCGCCCTACTCCTCAAGCTAGGGGATTCACCCACATCGCGCAACCTCCCTTGATAGCACTAAAGTATATAAATTGAATAAATATCTAGTCACACATATTAAATATCACACACAATATATACACATATATATATACTATCACTACCCCGTATATATATAATAAAAAACCCCATTTTACCGTGTACTCAAAATCCCATACACTAGCCTGTAATTTCCTGAGTTTGTGGCCCGACTCAACATAATTAATTTTCTCACTTAATAATTTATCATCTTCCCGAGTCTATGGTCCGACTCTAATATAATTAATTCACGCCTCAATTAATATAATACTTTCCCCGAGTCTATGGTCCGACTCTAATTAAATTAATTTACACACCCATTAATTTAATACCTACCCGAGTCTATCATCCGACTCTAATTAAATTAATTAACACACATATTAACTTAATACCTCCCCGAGTCTATCGTCCGACTCTAATTAAATTAATTAACACACATATTAATTTAATACCTCCCCGAGTCTATCGTCCGACTCTAATTAAATTAATTAACACACTTACTAATTTAATACCTCCTCGAGTCTACAATTCGACTCTAATTAAATTAATTATCACACCTATTAATTTAATACCTACCCGAGTCTACAATCCGACTCTAATTAAATTAATTATCACACCTATTAATTTAATACCTACCCGAGTCTACAATCCGACTCTAATTAAATTAATTATCACACCTATTAATTTAATACCTACCCGACTCTACAATCCGACTCTAATTAAATTAATTAACACCTCAATTAATTTGATTGCTTGGCATCGACCAACCATCCTACCCGGACTCGCTCACTAGGCCCATAACTTAATATTTCCCGAGTGTATGTTCCTATCACAAGGATACACACAATAGGCATTCACAACCCAAGTAATCCTATAAAACAATAGGTATTTACACAACCCAATTATTCATACTTGTACGTAATATATTTCTCTCTAATATTCACCGTACTTGTTTGCTTTACGAATTTATTTCACTTTCGTATTAATTCAAGTATTACCACAACTCTAAGGGTCCTAGTTACCCCTTGTTATATCAATTCAGTAGTTACCCTTGTTAACCCACTGACCTAACGAATTTAAGCTAGCTCACGCTTTTCCCTAATTATATTCTTATCATCTCGAATTAGAGTACGTCACAATCAAGCCTATGAATCTCCACTTTGACTCTCTCACAAAATTAAAGTCCAACACTCAATCATAGACCTACTTCCATATCATTATTCCATCAATATATTTCATCAAGGTCCCAAACATTTCCCCGATAAAATTTTAGACATTTGAGGCTTAAAAAGAAAAATCTCAAATTTTCTGGCAGATTAAACACCCTCTAGTAAAATTTTGATTTCTCCCTCTACAAAATCCGATTGACCTGATTCAAAGTTCATTGGATAGCTAAGAGAAATACCTTTCCAGTAATGTATGGTTCACACTCTAATTCGAAGTAAAATTCAAATCGCACACATTTAAAGTCACGTTAAAACTCTGGCAGATTACTATGTTGATAGATCAAACACCCTGCAGTAAAATGTCGATTACTCCCTCTACGGAACTCCAATTAACCTGATTCTAAGTTCATTTCATAGCTAAGAGAAATACCTTTCCAGTCATGTATGGTTTACACTCTGATTCGGAGTACAACTCAAATGGAATACGTTTAAAGTTGTGTCAAAAATTCTGGCAGATTGACCTCTTGTGTTCATCAAATAAACCCTAAGTCATTCAAGATTCATGTTCTTCATCCAAGAACTCATAAAGATTCCATGTTAATTATCAAATAAATTCAAATTTCATTTTATCTTTACTTAGGGATATATAATACACCTATTTCTTACTTTGAATCTCAGCCAAGTATTCCATTAACAAAACCCCATTTTGTACCCATTTATCCCCAAAACTAATTTTAGTTTACACATCACTAAAATATCAATTAGATATCACCATTTACACATTACAACAAGTTAACCACTTCCCTGGAATTGTTCGTAGAGTCTGATCTGTTGTTGTAGTCCCTTAATTTGGCTCCAACATCCCTAAATTGGCTCTTGATTTGCTTTCCCCCAATTTCCCTCACAAGCCCTAGGCTTAGAGTTAAGTTGACTACCGTTCCCTAATCTCTCAATTAGGTTAAAAACATCCAATTCCATTTTTGGCCATGTGGGTCTAATTAAAAAGGCCCAACTCAACCCGTGTGGGCCCGACTATGCCAAAAAATATCCCGAGACCCAATTACTACCCTCGGATACTCTTTTGTGACTATCTCGACCCATTCGGACGCAACCGCGCACTCGAAATTTCCATCCAAAATACTTTTTGACATATCCACATTTCGATCCCAAAATGTGACACACATTAATTCGGACAATTAAACTTAAAGTCTCCAATTATAATTAATTTGTCTCACTCAAATAAATTCTCCAACTCATGAATTTAAGTTTCTCCAATTTAAATATTTTTATAACTCCCAAAATAATTAAATATTTAATCCTCAAAATTACGGGGTGTTACAGTGGTAGTGAGTGGTGGCGGTAGGTAGAACAACGTTTGCACATTGTATCTACTCGCCATAGAAGTTGCAGAAGCTTTATTGGACGTCTAAGGGGTCCTAAAGTGGCTATGTTCACCTTAGATGATCTGAGTTTATTCATTTGAAATAAAATGGGAATATATCCTCGGAAGAGATGTTAGGGTTAAAACGAATGCCAATTCTGATTAGGCGAAGGTTGTCTGAATCTGTTTGAGTCTTAGGGTTGCATCTCCCAATGTCTCTACGCTCCGTCCTCAAAGTTTGAGTGTGAATGAGCATTTGGTAACCCCGATAGTATGTCTATTAACTTTAACTTCTTTGTGGGCCATTGTTGGGACAACCATGGTCACCGAGGGTCAAAAACTGTCTAGCGGAAGTCCATGTGGTATCATCACATTTCAGCTAATTACTGTAAGGAAATTCAGTCTTTATATTATAAAAAATCTTCTTGTTTTGTGTTTTTTGTCTTGTTTATGATTTAATGAGTCTTTCGTCTTAACTATATAAATTATTTAATGCAATTATTGAATAAATAAAGACTTTTTGCACTAATTCTTTTCAACAAATGTAATGTTATATTGGTTAACGATTGCATTGTAGTTAATGAAAGATAATAAATATAAGATTTTCATAATTAAGAGATTACGGCATATTTTAAAATATTTTGTATTTTATATTTTCTTGGTGATATTTGTGTAATTAGTCTTTACAAAATCCCAGATATACTACGATAATGTATGGTATATTATTGTTGTCTAGTTTCTTTTATTATAGGGGATCATTGGGTATTCATGAGATTTCCTCACATGTACTTAAAATATTATGTCTGTGAGGGCTAGAATTAATGAAGTCCCACTACACCAAAAACAGCAATTTGGCACACCATGATATTAAAAATCTAGCACAGTTTAAAACTGTGCCAAATTTTGGCACGGTTTAATGACAATCTGGCACACTTTAAAACAGTGCCAAAATTTGGCACTGTTTTAAAGTGTGCCAAAATTGAGTACACTTGACTAAAATGTAAATGCCCTAGAAAATAAAAGCGAGAGTCTTTCCCTCCCAATAAAAATACCAAAGCATTCTCTCCTCTCTCCTACTATGTTCTCTCAACTCTCACATCTCTCACAATCGCCTCACTCCTACTCATACTCTCTCCCTACTTTGTATTTTGCATCAGCTTCTCATTCCTGCTATTTGTTAGTGTGAGATGATTTTGGTTTGAGTGATGAATTAGGGTTTTGCAAGAATTCGGAGAGGGTTTCTTCTGAAAAGCCCCCGTAGTAAATTCAATGTTGGTGTTCATTAAATTATTTATTGTTTATAGTGATTAATATGTATGTTGTTGTAGGTGGTCATCAAGGGGGGATAAAATCGTTTACAATGGCTGAGTTGGAATCAAGGAAGCTTCAGTACCCCAATAATGGAACTGAACCTCTTCTTATGGGGATTTTGGTTAAGAGTTAGTTAGCCACTTTCTTTTCTTTCTATGTTTCTCTATTATTGAATAATACATATAGAGTTTGCATTACCACATACATGTAGGAATATGTTTCTCTTCGGCATGGTTCATGATTAACCCATCAAATCGCTCTTAATGCAATGCTTGATGTATTCTACTCAGATTTCTTCCAATACTTGAATTATTGAAAATGAATATCTAAAGTATATGTTGTATATTTATTGAAAAGTATCCAAAGTACATATGTAAGATGTATATATATATATATATTCTAGATATGTGTATTTATTGAATATGAATTGGAATTATTTTTCTAATAGTTTATGTATTGTTTAGGAATGATTCATAAGCTTAATGTGTTAAAAGGGACAGGCATGTCTTCTCTATATTCTTGATCTATGGAAGAGTCACATGAAAAATATTGCAAGTCATTATTTTAAATCTATCCATTTGGGTTTTTTTGTTGTTGAATCTTGTTGAATTTTGGTTCCTACAAAAGAGGTATTACAATAATTGCCAAAATTTTGTTGCGTTCTCTAAGTGTTCGATGGAATTCCAAAATGAAGACATTCGTTACTTTTTGCTTATCTCGCTTATAAAAGCTTCGCAATGCATTGACCCTTTACCCCCTTTGAAATGTTCCCTATTTATACTAATCTACACATATTAACTATTTGGATATCATTATTTTTATGCATCAACACACAGTTTGATTAATTATACTTTTGTTTGCTTAGCTCACTATTAATAATACATTTGCTTAATTCACTATTAATAATTCTACTCATATAAATGATGCAACATAATTGATGTATCCATAAGCTTCATCACATTTATGGTTAATATTAATGACACATGAAAACGTAAAAGTAATTTCCTTTTAAATAAAAGAATGCGGAAGCGTTGAAAGATGATGGTTCAATAATTAAACAAAACAAGTTTTAGTTTAACAAAACAAAATTAAACCAAGTTAATCCAAGTCCTAGAATTTGCCTAATTCATAATTAACAATTATTCAAAGTTAGGCGAAACCAATTTTAGCAAGTGACTTGAATAAACCAATTTTACCCAATTTTTAATTTAAGTCCCAAAATGAATGAGTGTGATAATAAAACCAAATTTTATCTTGAATTAATTCTAAGCATGCGTTCTAAGTTATGAAGCAAGATAAAATAAACAATGTCACACTACACCGCGATGTACGAGGAAAAACCCACTAACGGGAAAAAACCTCGGGACGGCCCTAGCCTCAAATCCACTAAAAACGGTATTACAAAATACAAGACAAAAGACTTACTTCCTAAACTCGAACCCTCTCAAGCCGTGATGCTTCTTCTTGTATCAACCTCCAATTAGCAGATAACCAACGGAGCTCCACCGTGGTCTCGGACTTCACCGATCGGGCAATTAGGCACACCGTCCACCACACATGGTGCCTTTCACCATGTGAGTAGAATCTTGACAAAAGTCTTCTTCTTTGATGGATATAGAAGCAAACCAAAACTCTCTTTGAATGGTGTAGAGAAACCGGTGCCAAAAACTCCAAGTAAAGATGTGAATATATAGAGCTTGGAGTAAACAACAATGGGTGTAAACTAAGTGTTTAAAGATTTTTCTTTAAGTTGAAGAACACTCAAACATGAACATTTTCCTTTTGTAAATAATCTCTCAAACTCTCTCTAGGAGATGTATTAGGATGGAAAAGTTGTCTTGGAAAATGTGTTTCCTGCACATAATAAAGTATGAAAAAGTTGGTTGAAAACCAAGTGGAGAAGTGGGGAAAAAACTGTCAAAAACTGCTCAAAACCGTTCCCGCCTGACGTCTCGTTCGAACGAACTTGACTCTCGTTCGAACGAGACTTCTAACGAGCGACCAGCCTGGGCTCGTTAGAATCTCGTTAGATATCTCGTTAGAACGAAAACTCGTTCGAACGACATATCGAACGACTGTCCAGTTAGGGTCGTTGGCAAAACTCGTTCGAACGAACCTGGTTCGAACGACAAAACTCGTTCGAACGAAATTTGGTTCGAACGAAAAAACTCGTTCGAACAACATTTCTAACGAACGTCCAGAAAGTTTATAAAATGCGATTTTGGCCCAGAAACTTTTATATACTTATTTTTAAGTTTCTAATTGATTCTTTCTGAAAATAACATGCAGTTTTTATTAACCTAACACCCAATACAAATTGTTCCAAACTCCTATATCAATATAATTACATTCATACCTTGGGAGCATGGAACCTTAGTTGATGACGTACAAACGAGGCACATAAACTACGGCATGTTGATGATGCTTTATACTCTTTGCCGCTACGTCTTCAACAAACACTTCATAGGTCTTGAATATTACAATTAAATAAAATCCTATGAATAAATGTTTTTGTCCGGAATTGAGCCAAAACTATATATGGACTCAATTGGAAATTTGTGTCCTTATGGTTTACAATCTACTTAGAAACTGGAAACTAGACAAAAGCAAATTACATATATTGTTTATAAGGGTTGGTTTAGTGTGCGATCCAAGACTATCTATTGTTTAGTTTGCTGTCTTGTTATATAATCATTGATGTGTGAGAATACGACTGTGAGTATGGGTCTTATATTCAGAAAATGGCGTGATGATGTAATTTCATGTAATAGTATCCATAATTGTTATATTCAATTGAGTGAGGCAAAAATGTCTTGATCACATGCTGGCCTTTTCAAGTGTTAGGGACTAACTTCTAGAGTTCCTTCATTTTTTGCTTGACGGATGAATCATTGAGAGTCGGGATGTTGATACATAGAAGAGTTGCCAATTTGATTGGGTATATCCGGGCTTCCAATAGGTATTGGGCTGAGTTGATTTTATTTACTACTTAGTCAAGTTGAATCTGTTTTCATTGATGATTTAATAGCTTGGTATTTATTTTTTGAAGCTTGGTATTCATCAGAGAGGTGTTGTTGATTATGGTCTTAAGCTTGGTATTCATTTTCTGAAGTTTATTAATCAAACATATGCACAAGATTTTCAGTCTCATGTACACATCTATTGACATTTTGTAGGTATAAACTCTAAAATAGGCACATATCTACACGCACAAGGTTTTTAATATGTGAGTTGTTTATCTTTGATATGTGTTATGTTTTATAGGCACATATCCACAAGACAGTGGAAACAATTGAAATCGTCATGAGGCTTTGCATAGAGGAAGGAGAACTAGCCAAGAGAAGGACCTTAAGTGGTGCATATGTGTCCATGTTGCCATCTTTCGTTGATTTTCTAAACATTTTCATCCACCATTCATAGTCGCTCATGAAATTTCTTGAAAAATACACCAATATTGTTAAGGACTTGCCTGCTCAAGTAGAAATTCAGAACACATTGTTGGAGCTATACTTGTCGGGTGATGAAAAATCCCATCAATTTCACAAGCTAACATTGGTGAAAATGATTATCTTAGAGCATAAAAGCAATCAGGTGAAGCTTCCATTTCAGGATCCGACTCTAATGGAAAATTATTTGTTGAAAGAAATTATTTGGCCAGTGAAAAGGATCGTCGAGATAGATTCCAGAAAGGGCTCCAATTTCTTAAGAGTGTTTGGCCATCTGACCAGGAGCATTCGTTGTATGATGTTGATCTTGCTATAATTCTCTGTGAAATGAATGCTTTTAAAGAAGGACTATTATTTATTTATAAGAAGATGAAACTTTACAAAGAGGTAATTGCTTGCTACATGAATGCACATGACCATGAAGGTTTAATTTCATGCTGCAAGAGACTAGGGGATTCAGGCAAGGGATGTGACCCTTCTCTTTGGGCCGATCTATTGAAGTACTTTGGTGAAATTAGATAAGAGTGCTCCACAGAAGTTAAGGAAGTTTTGGCTTATATTGAAAAGGATGACATATTACCTCCTAATATAGTTCTTCAGACCCTATCCCGAAACCCATACCTTACTCTATCTATTATAAAAGATTATATAGCTCAAAAGTTGGAACACGAATCAAAGCTGATTGAAGACGATCTCCGAGCTATTGATAAGTATTAGGAAGAAATATTGGCAACGAGAAAAGAAATCCATTATCTCAGGACTAATTCTATAATCTTTCACTTAAGTGCACTGCCTGCACTTTCACTCTTGATATCCCCGTTGTCCACTTTATGTGTATGCACTCATTCCATCAGCGCTGCCTTAGTGACAACGAAAAAGAATGTCCTAAGTTTGCTCATGAATATACGTTTATCCTGTAAATGAAGAGAAACTTAAAGCATAATTCCTAAAACCAAGATCAGTTCTTTCAGCTAGTTAAGAGTTCAAAAGATGGGTTTTCTATTATTGCTGAGTATTTTAGAAAGGGGGTTATTAGCAAAACTACTAGAGGACCTACTGGCCTTCAGAGATCAAGTAACACTTCTTCCAGCAATGGCTTTTGAATTTTTTTATTACTGTTCTGGTCAAATGAAGCATTTTTCTTGCCCATTCATTTCCTTGCGAATGTTTGCTAAATTATGTTAAAAAATTAAAAGATTTGGGTTACAATTGAGTGCCTCGAGGGACATGTGAACTTACTCGGCATGACCCATGTATTGCGCTACTATCATGCTTGTTTGGCTCAATAACTAGGCTAATTCGGTTGTCCAAAATAAGGGATAATTATTGCTACTTCCTCGGTATTAAATTTGAAGTAGGATCAGAGAGTCTCTTTATCTGTTCAAGATAGCTGGTGTGATAACAGATGAGAAATGTTGTTTAATTTTTCCCTGAGCAAATTCACGAGAAGTTGGTCCATTTAGTTAGTTTTCTCGAAATTGAATTATCTTCGGACAGTTTGGGATTTATTTTAAGAAGTTTTATGCTTCTGTATATTGTGCTTTTAAAAAAAGATCTATAATGACCGGCCAAACTTTAGAATCAGTGAACCAGAACATCCTCACGGCAACCCCCGTGTGCCCTCGTGGGCTACTATTAAACTGTGCCCAGGGGGTTGCGCAACTGCTGTTGTTGAACTGTGCCCAGGGGCCTGCTGTTGAACTGTGCCATATACTGTTGTAATTCTGGGCTGTTAATTTTTTTTCTTTTTAATTTTGGTCCATTAATCTTATAAGGAGTGAGGTCCTGAATGTAGTTTTTTATGTTATGCCTAATTAGCATACACAATTTGCCAATCATGAATGTAGTTCATTATCTTGGGTCTCCTGATTTTTATCATGTTTTGGACTAACTGGTTTTGGATTCTACAATAGCTGATGTGAATGGTAAGTGGTGGAACACTTTGGATTATTGTTATGCTGCTACTGATTCGAACATACATTATTTGAGACTAATATTTAGAACATCATGATGATGAGGTGGAAGCAGTAGTAGTGAAGATGAGGTGGCAGCAGTAGTGAAGATGGTTCATGGATGGTAAGTTATGCTCCTTTATGCACACGTTAGTATTATATATGTGTTGTCTTGCAACTCGTATTGACTTGAGGCCTATGAATGTTTAATGTATAGTTTTTCATGTGACTGATAAGGATGGGATGAAATTAATAGACGAAAGCATCGTTGTCCTTTGCCAAAGCTGGGTCGTTCCTCAATTTTGACTCTGTTTCCTATCCAATCTCAGTCAGTCTCATCTCCATTTCCTTTTTGTTATCCCTTAGATCTATTATTGTTTTGTTTATGTTTATGTTTTTTGTTTGATTTCATTTTCAAGGTTAAATAGGATGTCTGTTCGACAATGTTAATTTTCAAACGTTTAATGTTCATTTTTCTATGTTTATATGTTATCATAATAGGAAGTAAAAGATGGAAGTTTTCTTTGCAAGCACCTTTGGAAGTGGCCACACTTAAGGTACTATTTGATGAATTTGTTAAGATCTTTAATATTTATGTAGAACTAATTGAATGCTTAGGTAGTTTATAGTTGGGTTGAATACGCACATGTAAGTTGAACATTTGGTTAATGCGATGATAAAGAAAACAAACCAATTTCCAAAAATAATAATCGATGTGACTCGAGGAACTCGATAATTTCCAAATCACTAGACTTAGTCTTAAAAACATGCATTTAAATTGCAAAAACCTAAAACAATCACCAAACGACCCCGTAAGAGGGCCTCGCACCTCGGACGGGACCAATGTAACTTGTAAGAATTGACCGTGTAGTCACGGGTCTCCCGGTTTGAGATAATGACGATAATTTCAAAATATGTAGATTAGACTTAAAAACAAGCCGTTTGGGGATGAAAACCCAAACCAGCCCCCAAACGGTCTCGAAAGAGGCATGAACACCTCGCACAGGACCAATGTAACTTATACGAACTGACCGCGTAGTCGCGGGTCTCCCGGTTTGAGAATATGATGATAATTTCAAAATATATCGATTAAGCTTAAAAACAAGCCCTAAAAGGGTGAAAAGCCAAACCATCCCCCAAACGGCCCCGTAAGAGGCACGAACACCTCGCACGGGACCAATGTAACTTGTACGAACTGACCGCGTAGTCCCGAATCTCCCAATTTGAGAATATGATGATAATTTCAAAATGCATAGATTAGGCTTGAAAATAAGCCGTTGGAGGGTGAAAATCCAAACCAGCCCACAAACGGCCCGTAAGAGGCACGAACACCTTTCACGGGACCAATGTAACTTGTACGAACTGACCGCGTAGTCGCGGGCCTCTCGATTTGATAATTTCAAAATATATCGATTAAGTTTAAAACAAGCCCTTAAAGGGTAAAAATCCAAACCAGACACCAAACGGCCCCGTAAGAGGCACGAACACCTCGCATGGGACCAATGTAACTTGTACGAACTGACCGCGTAGTCGCAGGCCTCTCGGTTTAAGAATATGATGATAATTTCAAAATATATCGATTAAGCTTAAAAATAAGCCCTTAAAGGGTAAAAACCCAAACGAGCCCCTAAATGACCCCGTAAGAGGCATGAACACCTCGCACGGAACCAATGTAACTTATATGAACTGGCCGCGTAGTTCTGGGTCTCTCGATTTGAGAATATGATGATAATTTCAAAATACGTAAATTAGGCTTGAAAATAAGCCGTTTGAGGGTGAAAACCCAAACGGCCTCGTGAGAGGCACGAACACCTCGCACGGGACTAATGTAATTTGTACGAACTGACCGCGTAGTCGTGGGTCTCTCGGTTTGAGAATATGACGATAATTTCAAAATATATCGATTAAGCTTAAAAATAAGCCCTAAAAGGGTGAAAACCCAAACCGGCCCCCAAACGGCCCCGTAAGAGGCACGAACACCTCGCACGGGACCAATGTAACTTGTACGAACTGGCCACGTAGTCGTCGGTCTCCCAATTTGAGAATATGATGATATTTTCAAAATGCGTAGATTAGGCTTAAAAACAAGCCGTTGGAGGGTGAAAATCCAAACTAGCCCCCCAAATGGCCCCGTAAGAGCAACAAAAACCTCGCACGGGACAATGTAACTTGTATGAACTGACTGCGTAGTCGTGGGTCTCTTGGTTTGAGAATATGATGATAATTTCAAAATATATCGATTAAGCTTAAAAACAAGCCCTTAAAGGGTGAAAACCCAAACCAACCCCCAAACGGCCTCGTAAGAGGCACGAACACCTCGCACAGGACCAATGTAACTTGTACGAACTGATCGCATAGTCTCGGGGCTCTCGGTTTGAGAATACATAGATTAGGCTTGAAAATAAGTCTTTTGAGGGTAAAAACCCAAACCAGCCCCCAAACGGCCCCGTAAGAGGCACGAACACCTCGCACGGGATCAATGTAACTTGTAAGAACTGACCACGTAGTCCCAGGTCTCCCGATTTGAGAATATGATGATAATTTCAAAATATGTTCATTAGGCTTGAAAATAAGCCGTTTGAGGGTGAAAATACAAACTAGCCCCCAAACGGCCTCTTAAGAGGCACGAACACCTCGCACGGGACCAATGTAACTCGTAAGAACTGACCGTGTAGTCCCGGGTCTCTCGATTTGAGAATATGATAATAATTTCAAAATACGTTGATTAGACTTGAAAACAAGCCGTTTGAGGGTGAAAACCCAAACCAGCCCCCAAACGGCCCCGTAAGAAGAACGAACACCTCGCACGTGACCAATGTAACTCGTAGGAACTGATCGCGTACTCCTGGGTCTCCCGGTTTGAGAATATGATGATAATTTCAAAATACATAGATTAGGCTTGAAAATAACCCGTTTGAGGGTGAAAACCCAAACCAACCCCCAAACGGCCTCGTAAGAAGCACTAACACCTCGCATGGGACCAATGTAACTCGTAAGAACTAATCAGGTAGTCATAACTTGCGTAAGATTTTCAATTTTAGAATATAATAATTACAACTCCTTTATGTAATTTTTTAGCTTGAGTAAGCTTTTTTTTATAAATTACTTGGTTACTAATATCGTCTCTTTTTTGTATCCTATTGCTTTTTGCAGGATAACATTTTATCGTTAGCATTTATTCAAGTGGAACACACAGCGAACTCAATGGTTTACAACAAGGGGTTTATGGCCGTGCGGGCTTTTATAGTTTTATTGTTATCTTTTATGGTCGTGTGGGCTTTTGTAAGTTTATTGTTATATTTTATGGCCGTGCGGGCTTTATGTCACGCAGGTTTTATATTAGCAGGTTTTAGAATGTCCAGAAAATAGAGGAAACTCTGCCTAATTTTTTTTGTCTGTGAACTACTAAAGACTTGTAATATTTTGAAGTTTCTATGTAAATTACTTTATCAACAACGTGCAAGATTTGCAATTTGTGAATTTTCTTATTTTTAAATAATAATTTTTTTTTTCTTTTTATCAAAAATTTGGCACAGTTCAAAACCGTGCCAAAAGTGTATCAATTTTTGGCACGGTTTTGAACTGTGCCAAAAGTTTTTCAAGCTGTGTCAAAAGTGTGCCAGAAATATCAAATTTTGGCACGGTGTAAAAGTGTGCCAGAAGTGTTCCTGTTTGGTCAAATCTCGCACACTTTTGAGCCGTGCCAAAAAAAATGTCCATTTTGGAAAACCTGATTTTGGCACAGTTCAAAACTGTGCCAGATTCCTATTTTTGGTGTAGTGTCCATGGCCCGCACCTACTCAGTACGGGCCCATAAGATCAAGATCATTTGAGCGTCCAAGTCAAGAAAAAGTCTCATCATTACGTTCCCTAAAAAATTGCTTAGATAAAGGATAGGTCCAAAATCTTTGGGATAGCTATTAACTGAGTTGTAGATCTCCTAGGATCCTTTATAAATGAAAACTCACCTCAATGAGAGATGGGCATAAAAAATTATATCATCGAGAAGTACTACAACTCTGCCAACCAAATTTCTAAAGTAAATAAAAGTGAAACCCTAAACCCCATGGACGTAGGCAATTTAGCGAACTGTGTACATCTTGTGTTGTGTGTGTTATTTTATCCTCCCTATTGAGCACTTTCTTTTGTTTATACTCATGTGCATTGAACATTAAAATTATAGGAAATTTTCACTTATAATTAGCTCCGTCTAAGGAAAATAACTTGAGTTCTCTGCAACTAAGTTAAACTTTAGAAATATCTCATTTCACTCAATCCAAACCACATAAATGACAATGACTAGGAGGGTGTCATCAATAACATAGCTATGGAGATCCAGAGGGTTATCCTTTTGATCACTAAGATTATGATGACTAGGAGGGTCACCAGTTTACGCCTCCCTCACAAAGGGTCAGGACTGAGACTAGAGAATATTACCAATACTTAGACACATGTTATTGCCCTTAGGAGGAAAGGATGATAAACATAAACGAGCATAGGAGATCCTGCCAGATCTTAAAGCTCATCGATAACTACAAGAAGCACCTCTGAGAAGAAAAAAAACTCCAACAAGCTCCAGTAGGAACAAAACACCGAGCTCCAACAACATTTAGGGAAGTTGGAGGAGGCCCATGAGGAAAAATGCATGCACGACCATCAATCACGAATTCCTATCCCTTAGGCGAGCAGAGCTCACAGTACTAAGCTACGAAGGGAAAATTCTCCTCATAGGAGGTCTCCTGAAGGGCAACCATACACCAGCGTCCGACGAGGAAAGAAGGAACTCTAATATTTTATCTAGAGAGATATGGAAAGGTACACAGTCTACTAAGAAGCCCAAACAACTAAGGATCTCACCAAAAGAGTGCTCATCTTCCAGAAGAAGTCACCGTTCAGTCGATCTATAGAGGAGTTTGATCCACTCAACAAGTTCACTCCTTTGATATTTAAAATTTATGTTGGGAAAACTGACGACACAGATCAAGTCAGGCAATATATGACCCTGTCGAGCAGTAATGAGGGTCTAATGCATCGGATCTTCCCTTCCAACTCAGGAGATATCGCACAAAAGTGGTTTGAAAAACTACCTCATCTTTTAGTAGGTTCCTTTAAGAAACTGGTTGAATCCTTTATAACCAAATCCATCACGAATAGCACCCATCCAAAATGGATGGACTCACTCCTAGTAATGAAGAAGAAGCCTCACGAGACGCTCTGTAAGTACACCACAAGGTACTAGGATTTGTATAATGAAGTGAAGGATTGCATCGAGTTGGCCGTCACAATTGACACCTTGATGGCCAAAATTAAAAATTATGCTAGGTCGAAGATACGATGACTAAAGTTGAATAGGATGGAAAATGGCAGAAATAGCCCAAGAATGGAGATAAGGAAGGGGAGAATAAAAAATCACGAAGGAAGAAAAATAAAAAGCATAAGGGAATTGAGAAAAAGGACATTGAAAAGTCTTATAAGGCAGTCAACATGATTTTCACCAATCCAATTTATAAGATCAAAGGGCGATCATACTTCAAATGGCCAGAGAAGATGTTCAGCGAACCCAAGAAGAGGAATTCAACACTAAAATGTGCATACCAGAAGGATCACAATCATAAGATTGAAATTATAAGGCCCTGAAGTCCCACCTTGAGGAGTTGGTGTAGGCTGGCCACCTGAACGATTTCATTAAAAAAAGGAGAACTCGGCACAGCCTGTACGTGATCAGAGACCAGACAACATCCTGGAGGATAATATGGGCACAATTTTATGGTCATACATAGGGCATCAAGACATAATCAAATCAAGGGTAACACCCTCAGCATAAAGGTCAAGAAGCTCACAGTGGTTATGGAAGCTTTCTAGATTGATCCGACTAAGCCCATTACGGGAAAACATCGGAAACCGGAAGACATAACTACACGAGTCACATTATTTTATCAACAATGATTTGGTCGAAGTGAGTATCCCCCACCATGATGCCCTTATTATCACTCTCAGAATTTCTAACTGGAATATGGACAAGCTCTTGGTGGACCAGGGAATTTCCTTATAGGTTATGTACCTGAGAATATTCAACCAGCTAAATGTAAGCATGGAAGATTTATAGGAAGCTCCCATCCCTTTGGTCGGGTTCGCAGGAAGAGTAACATTTCCTTTACGAAAGGTTCTCCCTGTTCGGGCATGATGGATTTCAAAGGTCATAGAGTTCCTTGTAGTGAACATCGAATCCCCTTATAACTCTATACTCGACAGAGGATAATTGCATGCCATGATGGTTATCCCATCCACCTACCATCAAGAGATAAAGTGCATCATTGACAATAGGATTATGGAGATACAGGGGAATCAAAACTTGGCCAAAAAGTGATTCAAGAAAATAAGAAAGAAAAGGCAAAGGAGCCAACGGAGGGCTCAATGGCTTCAAAATAGCAACAAAAATATGGGCTACCTGGCGTTGAGGAAACCATCATCGCCCATACTGATTATGTGATGGAACCCCTGCAAGAGGTAGCATTTGATGACAGTCAACCTGAGAAAAATTTCTTGATCGACAGCTCATTCATAGAAGAAAAAAAAAAGAGATTTGGTTGCCTTCCTCAAAGGTAATTAAGATATGTTTGCATAAAGACCATACGATATGCTGGGGATAAATCCGAAGGTGATGGGTCATAAGCTTCATGTCGACCCATTGCATCTATCGGTGGCTCAAAAAAATGCCAAACTGTGCCCAAAAAAACTAAAACTATTGAGGAGGAAGTGGATAAACTTTTAGAGGATGCGTCTATAAAAGAAGTTCAATTCCCCAAGTGGCTGTCAAACCCTATGGTCATGAGAAAAAGCAACAGGAAGTGGAGAGCCTTTATAGACTTCACTGACATAAATCGTGAATGTACAAAAGATAGTTTTTCTTTACCAAGGATATTTTAGTTGGTTGATGCTATAGCCAACCACGAGCGTATGAGCTTCCTCGACGCTTACTTGGGATACCATCAGATCCTTTTGTTCTCTTTCGACCAGGATAAGACCTCATTCATCACAACCCAGGAGCTTTATTGCTATAGGGTGATGTCATTCCGATTTAAGAATGTCGGGGAAACCTAACAACTACTCGTAACAAATATGTTTAAGGAGAAGTTGGGGGATACAATGGAGGTTTACATCGATGACATGCTCATAAAGAGAAAAAAAAAGGGAACTCACCTTGCCGACCTGGCAAAAAGTTTCAAAGTACTCCGGTATTATGGGATAAAATTGAACTCTGGAAAATGCTCCTTTGGAGTTTAGTCGGGTAAGTTCCTTGGATACCTAGTAATCCAAAGAAGTATAGAGGCAAACCTTGACCATATTGAAGCCATAAGAAGGGTGCAGTAGCCCAACACCTCCCGCGAAGTACAAAAGTTGACAGGCATTCTAGCCACTTTTAACCATTTTATCTTTCGACCATTAGAGAAATATCCACCATTCTTCCAAGTACTTAGGAAGGAAAGGAAAGAAGTGTGGAATGACGAATGTACCAGGGTGATTGAGAAAATTTAGAGTTATCTCAGTAAGCCCCCACTACTGACCATCTTAGATGATGAAGGTCTTCTATACTTGTATTTAGTGGTGTCCACTAGCGCTGTCATCTCAGTTTTGGTCTACGAGAAAGATGGGGCAGGTTCCAATGTACTATGCAAGCAAAATGATAATTGATGCTGAGAAAAGATACCTACCGCTAGAGAAGATCACATACGCACTAGTTATATACTCCCGAAAGTTAAAATGATATTCCAAGGCACGCACCATTATAGTCATAAACTCCTGCCCATTAAAATCCATATCATAAAGTTCGACCTAATAGGATGAATTTCCAAGTGGTCGATGGAACTAGGGAGAATTTATATTTAATTTCAACTAAGAAACTCAATCAAAGGGCATGTCATATCGAACTTCATGATCGAGTTTTTCAATGATCAGGAGCCTCCGAAGATTGGAGATAAAGGAATAAATTTTACCCCACAGCCAATTAAAGATAAATAGGTGTTTTATGTTGATGGAGCCTCAAATTACAAGAGTATGGATAGTATTTGTATCCCCAGAGAAAACTATACTCTCACAGGTAATTCACTTGGGATTTGAAGCTTCCAACAACGAAGCTAAGTACGAAGCTTTGCTCGGTGGATTGCAAAAAGCACTTAAATTGGTGCGCGTTACCTTGATGTATCCTGTGACTCAAAGATAGTGTCAAATAAGATATCAGGAGACTAAATATCTATAGAAGAACACATGGACCCATACCTTAAAGAATCCCGACACTTGGTTACTCAGTTTGTGCATGTGCAAGTGGAGTTGTTTTTAAGAGGGAACAACAGTCATGCTGACGCCCTAGCCATGCTCGTTGTAGTAATAGAACGAAATCTAAAATGAAAATTTTAGGTAAAATACCTTGACCATCCCGACATCAACAAAAGGAAAGTTGTCGACCACGTTATGATGGTCAACACAATGCCGAGCTGGATTGATCCGATTATGTAATATCTGATGGAGGATGCTCTGCCAGCTAATAAAAAAAGGTGTACAAAATACGATTGAAGTCTATCCATTTACACTTAAGGGAGGATAAAAAGCTTTATCGGCTCTCTTTTTCACTACCATACCTCCAATGTATGACCCCTAACGACATCGAGCAGCTCCTCTATGAGTTTTACGAAGAAATTTGCAAAATCCACGCAGGGGGCAAATTGTTGTCATTCAGGGCGATTAATGAAGGATACTAGCGACCATAAATGCAAAAGGGTGCAGTTTCCTATGTTCGGAGGTGAAATAACTGTCAAATTTTATCACCATTAGAACACCAGTCGTCCAGCGACCTCAAGTCTTTTACAAGTCCATGGTCATTCACCTAGTGGGGACTTAACCTCATTGGCTCATTGCTACTCGCATCTGACAGTAGGCAATACCTGTTAGTCGGCACCGAGTTGAAGGGGAACCCTTAGAAAATATTTGAGATATAGACATGATAATATTTATATGGAGGAACATTATAGCGCATTTTGGCATTCCTTGAATTATCATCACTGATAATGGAACCTAGTTTGAGAGCAGTTTCTATGATATCAGACATTACTATTGCTCGATGGTATACCCCCAAGACAATGGGTAGGCAGAGGCTTCAAACAATACAGTCCCTGATGGGAAAAATAAGTAACTGGGGAAAGAAAATAGTGCTTAGGTTGATAAGTTCCCTACGTTCTTCGGGCATTTCGCATGATGCTCAGGCGATCAATGGAGGAAACACATTTCGCCTTAACTTATGAAATGGAGGAAGTGATCCCATTAGAAATAGATTTTCCGAGCATGAAGTTCGCTTTGGTTAACCAAGACCTTAACAACAAAGTGATCAGAGCCGAACTCAACTTAGCTAATGAAAACTGGCACTTGTAAAGCTTGCCTCCTACCAGTAGTAATTTCCAAGCAATACAATAAGGGGGTCCGAGAAATATGATTCAAGATCGACAATTATGTTCTAAGGATGATCGTGAGTAGTGCTAAAAAGACTTAAGACATGAAACTTGGCACCAATTGAGAGGGTCCCTTCAAGATTATTTGTGATGACCTAATGGGAGCCTACCACCTGGAGACCATAGAAGGCAGAGAAATTCCCAGAGCGTGGAACGCGGCCAACCTTAAGAATTTTTTTTTAATATTTCAATCTTTTACTTTTCAGACGTTCTAGTATTTGCTTGTTTCGTCATTTAAATCTCTTCATTTAATTTTATAGCTTCTTTAAAAAGTTAAGTATGACTTCTCACATTCGATAAAGAGGAATAATTATTTGAATGACTTGTTCTTGATATATAATTTGTAGTTATTGTCTTCTCTCTAGAATGTGTACCTTAAAGACTAATCAATTGGGCCAGATCTTCCAACATATGAAATTTTAGTGAACAACAAAACATGAATAATGGTTAACTAATGATGAAAGGCCTACTAGGAAACCTTAGGCACCCCGACCAATTAAGCCATCAAGAAAAAATCCTTACTGGAGAAGGAACCAATAAACCTGTATATTTTTTTCTTTTTTAGCTCTAGGACAAACGTTAGATATGATGAAATCACCTAAAAGGTAAATCCAAAAGACCACATACCACACGAGAAGGAAAAAATGTAAGAATTTCCATTAATACTAATAAAGTTATTACAAGGAAATTGAAAAAGCAAACAATTTATAATGAATTAACCATGCGACTGGGGATTCTCATATGTCGAGCTCCCAATTCTGACTGGAGGAATATCCAAATAGGGTGACGATCGCCCTCGGAATCCTGATTATTGATGGCTCACCAGGATTGACCCTATCTACCATGTGCTGAGGCTAGTGGAGTTCATCATCCCTGAGAAGCCCACAGTCGCTAAGATATTTTCGAATCATATTAACTGGAATGACATCTTTGGGATCCATGAGGCATTAACCTTGAAAGGAGGTTTAGGATGCTCCAAGTATCCTAGGTTATACCAGTACCACAATTCAGAATGCTTAGGAATCTTCTCCACTATAAGGGCATTAAGCCAACCGTGCTTGTAGCCAACACCATGAGCATTATTCACTATAGCATCCATATGTGCGAGATCATTGTCATAACCATCCATCCAAACATGGTGAGGTTGTTTACGGAATTTGTTGTTGAGGCATTTAACATTCTCATTCAGTCTCTTAATAGTTAAAAATTGGTTTTTTATAGTTGTTGCCTGGCTAAGTAAGGTTTTCTTATTCCTCTTACCCACATCGTCCTGACGATTTGCCCTCTACTACTAAGAAGAGGACTGACCCTTGGCCTTTTTATCCTTTTTAGTTCTTCCCTTAAATGATCATTCTCTTTCTCCAAAAAGGAAGCACCCCCTCATTATGCTCGACCGATTTGGGCTTTTTAAGTCCTTCCAATTCTTCCCTTAGAGCATTATTCTCTTTCTCAAGAAATGTGGAGACCTCTCTAACTACACCATATGAGTACAAAGAACGAAATCCTTTTTTAAATATGTAGATGTCAAGGTATCCAGCTTCTTATCAAAGCTTCTACTCTTTTACAAGTCGATCAGCTTCCTTTCATGGTCAGCTTGAAGAGTCGCTAGTGACTCTTTATGATCCCTCTGAGTGGAAAAGATCATACCATGATAAGCGGCATTATCGACGACTTCCTGATGAAAAAGATAGCATAAATCCAAGTATGACTCTTTTGCCCGAGCATACACATCAAGACCTAGTATCTCTATAAGGTCACCCTCGTTGGCTTCGTCTTGACCAGCAGCGAACAACCTACTATGCCTCTGCTGGAACTCACTTTGAACAGCAACCAATGATGTCAACCTTATGTTAAACTGCGTGAACATGTGGTATGACATATAAGTTTGCTAAAGGAAAATTTATAAAAAATTAAATAAAATAGCAATAGCTGGAATAGATATTTCATTTCATTAATACAAAGTTATAATGGGGGTATGCCCCTATAATTGATTAAAAAAAGAGGAAGAGAGAAAAGGAAGCAGAAGAAAATGACCAACACCCCTAACATGTTAAGGAATCTAATCCCCCGCCTTCTTCTTATCAGCAGCCTATTCAACTAACATAAGGTTAAGGTCATTGGTTGGCTCGGCAATGGCTAAGGCTTGTTCTGGGGCCTTATATTTAGTGTCGACCTCATTCTCGTCATCAATGTCCTCATTAAATTATGGATAGGGCCATGTAGATGTTGGTTGAAGAGGTCGGACCCCTCTGCACTGTCGACCTTACTAAGGGCTTCATCCCATCCATTCTTTAAAAATACCTTCTTCTGATACGCAATTTATACGAAGGCATTAGAAAAATCCTTATCCCATCCAACGGTGTAGGCATACTCTTTAGCCTTTTCCATAAAAGTTAAGGCCTTCTCGGCTTTAGCCTTTACCTCAGTTGCTTACGCCTTGGCAAGGTCAGCCATAGCTTTGGCATCATTAGGCTCTTTCTTGGATTGTTGTGCGATGACTACAACAGCAGCAGACTTATATATCTTGCATTAGAGTATAACATTATCTACCTCCTGGCTCTGAATCTTATCATCCATCTTCTTCTTCTCATCCACTTGAGATTCATTGGCATGTCAAGTTGGCTTAAGGGATTTACACAGCTCATAGAATAAAACCTCAGCATCAGGAAATGACTCCTTCATCTGATCATTCCACTCCAGTAGTTAGTCGAAATCAATTAGGAACTGCAAGATAAACAAGCAGCTAAAACATTAGAAAAACATAAAAAAAAAGGGAGCCTTCATGTTAAATTATAGGATGACCAACTTACGAGGGCAAGGTTGTGGTTGGCATGCTCCAGAAGCCTTAAATGAGAAAGGGTATAAAAATCCGCCCTATCAGTAGGGAAACCCTAAACTTGCTCAAGTCCCTAGTAAGGTCTGGGCGAGTAACCACGGACTCAGCGACACTTTTTCTCTTATCAGAGATCTTCCTCCCAACAAGTTACATCTAGGGAGGTGGGTCTCTCCTAACCCTCTTAGAAAGAGGTTTATTATCTCTCCTAAGGGATTCATCAAGCTCCGGGGGGTCGAAAGAACCCCCAACATCAGTTTTTTACTCATCAACCGAGCAAGTGAAGGTGATCTCGTGCCAGTGTGTGTGGCACCCACATTGGCAGCGATGAGGTTTATGATCTTTCTTTTATTCATGCCACTCAGAGATATGGTGGAGGGGATTGAAAATACGTTTAAAATCTTGAAGGAGGACGAAGTGCTCTCCTTTGTGAAATCGTCCCCTCTAAGTGTTTGACGGGTGAGGACTCTAAGCCAGAAGTGGAGGCCTCTGAATCATCCAACAATATTGGGATGATATACCTTTCCTCAATAGTTCTTATAGAAAAAGAAGTGGTGGTGATCTTATAACCGAGAAAAAATATGGCCGACCTAAGATGCTCGATAGTCCCCACTCCCTACTGAATGGACCAAACAGTTTTAAGGTCAGTAAAGTTGATGTCGATGTTGAGGGTAATCTTTTTCTTACTTT
Source organism: Sambucus nigra (assembly GCA_949130495.1). NCBI lineage: Eukaryota > Viridiplantae > Streptophyta > Magnoliopsida > Dipsacales > Adoxaceae > Sambucus > Sambucus nigra. Next base: position 171,124,873 of record OX422218.1, on the reverse strand, counting down.
TTTCTACAAAATAAAAAGTGGAAAAGATCAAATAATTATCTTTGATAAGATAAAACCAACATGGACAACAAGAAAATTTTCTAACTTATCCTCCTAAGGGCATCTTAGCCCCTCGTATACCACACCCTTAAGAAGGGGGGAATATTATCAGTCCTTCACTATGAGACCGCAGTCCTAATAGTCCTTAATAGAATCAAGAAGATTTCCAACCAAGGCCCTGTTAGAAAATCTCGTCTTCATATAATTAATATTTTCAATGGTTGTTACTGACTGATAATAGTATATAATCTTGGTTATGCCGAGATGAGTCCTGTGCAATTCATTAATGCACTTTACCCCCATTAACTACCCTCCGGGTATTTGGGGCAACCTAGGCTAGAATCACGTCAATATATTGAAAAAAATTCCAGAACCAGACGATTTGCAGGGAAAGTGACCCCACACTTTGCGGTGAAGATCGATGGTAACCAGTAGCCCTCAGTAAGAGCACAAAGGTCATAGCGACCATCAACCAGCTCAGTTTTCACTTATGGAGGGATTCGATTCTTGGTTCTGAATTCTTCCAATGAATTTTCATCAACAACATACACCGTTTCTAAAGAATTCAATAATGAATTAAACAACAAAATGGAGAAGAATGAAGTAAACAGAGTTTCAAAGGAAGTTCTTATAGTGAAGTAAAAAAAGTAACAAGCTCTGCATTAAAAGGCTATAAAACAAAGGAAATGACGCTTTTGAATGAACTATAAAGTAAGCAAAAAGGTGGGAACTGTCAACTTATAAGATAAAAGCATCTTCAAGGCTCCCCGGGGGGAGTGATGAATCAATGTAAATGACGGTTGATTAAATGGCGTTTCGCTGCTAAATAAAAATAATTATCAGTGTACCCCTGAGACGTTTGGCTTTTTAAGTTTTTCGTATTTACAAAATTTCCATTGGGTTGAAAAAATCAAAATCTCTAACACACCAACATATTGAAATCGCCAACCAACCAAGTCACAATAGATCCCAGTAACCTTAAAGTGGCCTTGAGCTTTGGGGAAAATTGTGGGAGGCAGAATTAACGAAGTCATATGTCTCACACATGCTCAGTACGAGCCCACGAGATCAAGATCATATGAGAGTCCAAGCCACGAAGAAGTCTCATCAGCACGTTCCACAAAACGGTTTGCTTAGATAAAGGAGATGTCCGAAATCTTTGGAATAGCTATCAACTAAGCTTGGACTCTCCTAGGATCCTCTATAAATGTAATCCCGCCCACTGAGGGACGAGCATCGAAAATTGTATCGTCGAGCAGCATTACAACTCTGCCAACCAGATTTATAAAGTAAATAAAAATGAAACCCTAAACCCCGTGAACGTAGGCAATTTGTCGAATCACATACATCATCTATTGTGTGTGTTCTTTGATCCTCCCTATTGGGCACTTTCTTTTGTTTATATTGTGTGCATTGAAGCTTCAAATTGTGGAAAATTACCACCTACAATGTCCTTCATTGTAAATCAGCCATGCTTGCTCGAGGACTGAATAATGAATAAATGAAGTAGTAACTTAATATTTTCGATCACATGTTACACTAATGAGATTGGTTCGAGCCGAGTTGGAAACTAGTGGCCCAATATGCATGTCAATTTTTCCAATTCATCAAATTCGCCAATGAAAATCAAATAGAAGGAATAATAAGTAAACCCACATAATTCAGGTTATATATATATATATATATATATATATATATATATATATATATATATATATATATATATATTATCAATTAGAAACTATCCCCATCTTCTTCACATATCTAATATTTTCTAATGCTTTATGATAATTTTGCCAACAATTAAAGACATTTTTCTAGCCTCAAGCCTCTAGTAAGCAATAAGAAATGGGGTCAAAAGTTAAATATACTTAAAATATTTGAGAGAGTAATCAAACTCTTTCGATAGGGAGTTTTATCTAGGTTGGGGGTATATTAGAAAAAAAAAATCTGAGAGCTAAGTTCAAGTAGCCTAAAACAATGTGGGACAAAACCCAAATAATCCTAAACTTAACCAACTCTAATGTGAATCCGGTGACCATCTAATTGGAACTGGTCGTGGGTCCAAATTTCTTTGGTTTGTTATGAAAAAAGAAGGTTGATGGCTTGTGACCACTTGAGCAATATTGGGTAAGAAGGGATGAGATGTGACGTGGAGGATATTGATTGGTTGTTTAAAGATAATGTGTGAAATCTATCCATCCGAAAGTGTGTGGTGCAGTGGGAAGAGATTAAAGCTAACCATATTAAACTGCTCATACACATACTTCCTCCTCCTCCTGCTTATAAGAATTGATAAAGTGATTTAAAAGTGTAGGAGTGTGTGAATTGAATAAAAATGGCCACCATCACTGCCTGCTCTTCCACCTCATCCGTCGCACGCACCAGCCTCGTCCACAAGGCATCACTTGCCCGTCCTTCCTCGCCCATTCTCGGTTAGAAATCTTCTCTCCTCTCCATCATACATCTTTTTAAAAAAAAATAGCTGTAATTAAACTTTCAGGAAGTTTTTCAATTGTTAGTGTTGTTGTGTGCATATTACAAATTAATTGTGTTTCTATTCTTGTCCTTGTCTTCTATGAAACTACACTGTATTAGATAGACAAGATTAGAAACATATTTCTGTTCTCTATTTTCTGCTTGATAGGAGTAATGTCATAAACTCAACATGATGGAGTGATTATCCTAGTCATTTATTCTCTAATTAATGATCAAGATTAAATAAAAAATACAAAAACTAATGTCAGGTGTTGATGTTTTGTAAAATAGTCAGTTGTTAAGGTTTAATCACAATCATTCATATTTCAATGAAGAACAACTTTACACCGTCTAAAGTTATTGCACAATATATTTAAAAGATGAACAAAAAATGTTTGCATGAAATGATTGTAATAGCAATGAAACACGCCCTTGTAGAAAACAAGACACGAACTCCCATGATCTTCTAATATGACATTAAATGAATATATGTTGTAGGGTTGCCAGCAATGACAAAGGTGGGAAGAGTGAGATGTTCCATTGAGGAGAAGCCTGCTGTGAAGGAGAGTGATTCAAAACTCGGAATGGGTGCATCTTTGATGGCTGCAGCTGCTGCAACCATGTCTAGTCCAGCAGCCATGGCTCTGGTGGACGACAGGATGAGCACAGAAGGAACTGGCTTGCCCTTTGGTTTGAGCAATAACCTTCTTGGATGGATCCTCTTTGGTGTTTTTGGTTTAATTTGGGCTCTCTACTTCACTTACACTTCTGGTCTTGATGAGGATGAGGAGTCAGGATTGTCCCTTTAAACAACCTTTCTTTAAGTTTATTGTAATACTACTACTATTACTACCTTCATTGTTGTATTTGTGAACTTGTGCTTAATTGTATCTTCTCCTCTTTCAATTCTTTTTCCTTCTTTACAAAGTGCTTTGCTTTACAAATTTATCCTTGTTCTTGATTAAGAAAATCAACCTCATAAATGTAAAAGGTACATACATCCCAAAGTCCCTTTTTACTCGTGACAAATTATACAGAGAGTGTCCTTTTTTTTTCAATAAAAAGCATCTCTAACTATAACAACTTTCTTTCTTGCATTATCAATTAGTAATATATTGAAAATACATTTTTTTGGTCAATCTACTCTAATTAAGGACTGCAAACACACACAGCGAGAAACCACCCAAAAAAAGGTTGGTAAACACGTGAGTGTGCTTCACGACTGTAATACTTGTTTAAGAGGTTGCTAATTTAGTTGCGTGATAATTTTAACTACCGTCCGGGACTTTTACTTAGGTTGTACATAATTCGGGTTGGTTAATTATATTACTAACCCAAAATCAAAGTTGGGGTCCATCGGTTCTACATTTTTGGAACCGAATCGAGAATTGATTCTTGGTTTTAAAAAATAAATAGAGCAATGAATTTTTCTAAAATATAACTCAAAAAATATATTATAAGTAAATATTATAAATATGTTAAATTAATTTAAAACCTTGGAAAATGTAACATTTTCCATGTCGAGTAAAACTTCGATAAATAAATATTCGATAAAAATTTATAATCTCGGTTAAATAATAAAAATCTTTTGGTCTCAACTCGGGCTAGTATACTAAATTTAAAAACCTCATTATATACATAAGATTATAATGTTTTAAAATCATTTAGGGCCTAATGAATATATAAATTAATAATTGATTAAATATATAAAAGAAATAGCACCTAAAAATTCTTAATATTAAAGGACTTTTTACTTAAAAACCTATGTTTTCTCATTTCACCGCTTTCTCAAGTTATGCATCTAAAGTCATTTTCCTTTTCTTTGTACCGAAACAGAACTCACCCTCATTCTTAATTTTTGCATTGCATGCACCACATTTGCATGGCGGGTCCTGGTCATGTGTCAAATGGGCAATGGCATAGTGCTCATTTTAGAGTAAGTACCTATATATGTATATTTTAGGAGTTCAAAAATATTTTATGTATATTAAAAATTTTAATTTTTAAAATAAGTTTAATTTTTTAGAGACTCATTTTTAACTACCCAAAAATAATTGTACACAGAATGATTCAATTACCCAAAAAAATTTATTAGTTTCATTTTTTCATCAAGGTCTTATTAATCTATTTTTCAATGTAATTTTAATTAGTGATTTAGCAAGTAGAAATGCTAGAAGAACTATTTTTCAATGAGTTTTTAGGTATTTAATATCTTTGTACAATATTTTTTTGGTAGGGCCCTACGCTGACTTTCGCACATGGCACTCTCAATCTCAGGTTCGGCCCTGCGCATTTGGTGTATGTTTTCCATGTCACAGCAAGTAGTTACTTAAGGGTACTATTACTTGAAAGGCCTATTTTGGAGAAACAATTGGCAAAACACAATTTTTATCTAGACCAAGATCATCACCGATACGCGAATTCATTATCCCTTGAATAATCTTGTTATCATCTAAGGCATTAAATTTTGAAGCTACCTCCATGGTATGTATAACTTTCTATGTATATAAATTAATTTTTGGGCTTCTATATATGTGCATACAATATATATTAACCTTTATATATGTACATGTTAACTTTTGAGCTTCTATGTATGCACATGATAACTTTTGACCACATCCATTGTTTTTTTTTATTTATAAGTCATACATGTATCTTGGTTATAAAAACAATACATGTATAAGTAGTAAAAGCATAAATCTCTTTCAAAATTATTAAATATTCGTTTATCGATAAATTAATAAATTATTTATTTATCAATAAATAAATAACCAGTCTAAAATAATTATTTTTAGTCCCAAAAGTATTATTTTATAAGGTTTTAGTGTACATATAGCTTCAAAATAAGTTCAGATCGGATCGAATCGGTCCTAGTTCTATTTAGGTTCTTGATTTAATTCGGGTGTTCAGGTTCTTGGTTCTGTTCCAGCTCGAATCGATTTATGATTTGATTCGGTTTGGGTTTGTGACGTAAGCGATAAAATCGATTCTGTAATTTTTAGAGACGGAACCAAAGCAAACCAAACCAATGTTCCCGGATGAGTTCGGTTTATCGATTTTTCTGGTTCTGATGCACACCCTTATTTTTATTTATTACTTTGTCAATAAGCAAGAAAAAGTCTATGAGAAACAGATACAACTATATAAAAATGTTGTTTTACACAATTTTTGAGTTACTATTGAAGTATATCTACTTTTTAAAAGTAAACTTCAATCTAGTGACTTATGTCTATTTGCCTCTTATGTTGAAGTTGCTCTAATGATCGTTTAAATTCTACTTAATTATTTATGTTGAGTATAAAACCGTAAACACATAATATAAAAAAAATTCTAATATAGGTGAAATATAAAGGCGTAGTGATTTCTTATTAAAGCATATTAGTTGAAGAGTAATATTTAGGGATGGATCTAGGATTCTAACTATGGGGGCAAAAGTATATATTATCTATAATTAAAAAATAATACCACAACATCCACTTTTTACCAAGCCAAAGCAAAAATACTGCCATAACATCCACTTTCTACCAGGCTAAAAAGCAAAAATATTACTAGAAATATATAAATAGATATTCAATACAATGTATGTAGTCATAAAATATATGATCACAATTCACCCAAAAATAGAAGTGATCATGCAATTAGTCATGTTTATTTTACTCCATATTTATTAAGAAAAAATAGTAATTGTTGCTCCATTTGTTTATGACTTAATTACTAAAATTTGACATTTGAAATTGTCCTCGTCGCTCTTACATCTTACTAAAGGCATTTATTATTATTACGAAAATAGTAATTTTTGATAACTTTTGAAATTTCGATTGTACAAGAATGTCAAGATTGTAGTTTTGCAACTAAAGCCTCAAGTCTGTTTTCTAATTCTCTGTAAAATCCATGGGATAAAATTTGTGTGCAAGCTTGCAAATTTCATCAATGTTGAATAATTTATAAGAATCCAATTAATCTAAAGTTGGGCCAGGGACGAGTAACTCCATCACATCCTCTTTGAACCTATTGGTTAGTTATCAATTGTAACTATAAAAACATCAACATAGAGATGGTGTCTAATGGTAACATGATCTTCTATCAACGAGAACGACCTCGACCCAATGTATAACGATTAATCATATCAAGAATGCGTATATCATATTTATCACAAAATAATAACTTTCTCTAACAAAGGAATCCATCCATCTTCTCTAAAATTTTGAATAAGTGTTTTTTAAGGACACTAGATGGGTTGAATTTACAATATCTTGAGATTTACGATGCAAATATTGACAAATATCATCTATAATATCCATCACTTCCTCATAAGATTTAAGATGAACACAAACTCAAAAGATGTAATGGCATCATATTTTCCATCAGCTTTTCAACGGTGATTCGGGTTGGTTCCATTATTAACGACTGACTGAGACTCAACAAGTTCCACGAACAATTTTATTCTACAACAAATGGAACCCAAGTGAGAATTCCACTAAGTATATCTAGTCGTTTTGATGTCCCAATTTGATTTTTTCCTTAACCCATCTCAAAACTCATTAATTGAAAGTTTTTCAACAATTTCTGTAGCATGTGAAACTCTTAACTCATCATGTCTTTTTCAAGAGGAACCGATGACGAGCACCAAAAAGTGTATGTTATGTATGGACATACGTCTCAAGTACAAGACGGTCTCTCAAGTAATAAAATTCGGTAAGTCGGGGTCGAATCCACAGGGAATAGAATACTCCCAGCGAGAATAGAGACAATCTCTAAATTCTAAGCTTTGCCTCGCAAAAGTAAACAAAAGATGATGAATTGTTGTGTGAAGTGAATTACAACTACGGGAACAATTTAAGCTAATGAAATCAAAAATTAAACTAAATTATGCAACGAGTAAAAAATGGAAAAGAAATTAGGTTTGGAAAACAATTTTGAAAAGAGGTTGAGATTCAATCCCCCGTATTCTAGGGCTTCTACTATAAATGTTAAATTATTTGAACTAATTAAATAATTAAAATAAAAGTATCAGCTCGATTCAAAGCACCAAATATGTTTTCTCACTAACATGTGCTATAATTGGTCAATAAATTAATTTGTGCGATTGATAGTTTAACTGACACGTATAGTGTATCCTCAATACTCGGGTCACTTTTGACAAACCGAGTTAAGAGAACTACAATGAATAATCCCGGTTAATATATCAATGTCGATGAATATTAATTAATTAATTACTACGAATTTTATATTTAAAGCTTGAAACCCTAAGTTGGGTTCATGTTCCCCAACCGAGAAAGAAAATTAGCTAGACATGATGACTAATTGCAAATGATTTACACTAAGCATGTTAGAATTCATAAATCAAAGATGAATAAAGGAAGAATTGAATTAGAAATACCAAATGAAGTGAATCAATAATACAGGAACAATGGAACTCCAATCATGCAAGAATGATATCAACTTGAATGAACTCCTTCTTTATATTGAAATGCAAATGTTAAAATCACTAAATTTGTGTAATTCTAACTATCAAAGAGTAATTACTAGACTAATTTAAGACGAAGTGTATATAAAAATTCTAATAAAAGCCCTATTTAAAGACCCAAAAACAGCTAAAGGGGTAGGTGAACCCATTATCCCACTAGCTACAAAATAGAAAAAATAGGGAAAAATTCGCAACAAACCAAACCCCTTGACCAAACCGAACCTCTTGACTTAATATCTTGGGTAAAGAGAATCGATTATCTCTAAAGCCTAACATGTTTGGTTTTCAATATGTCCTGGAACTTGTGGCATGCTTAAAACTTCTTTTTTTTTGCACTTTGACTCGGGAACTTTATTCAAATCTTCAAATTGATGTATCTTCTTCATCGGGACTTGAAATGTGGTGTGGTTTCATCATATATCCTTGTCAAATCAATATATAATATTTTAATGTTGGCGCCTTCCCCGGGTTTCGAATGGTAAATGACCAATTTGCCCTTGGCTATCCTTTCTTAATTTGTATTCCTCATTTTACGCTATTTTCTTCCATTCACTTGCATGAATTAACTGTAAAACATATGGGAGATACAACAAATAAGAAAAACTTGTCAAAAAAATTAGTTTCAATCAATATTAGTTAAATTTGAGATAAGCGATGTTTGGGACTGTGATTTAAGTTATTGGTAGTCCCAAGCAATGGAAGAAAATCAAATATAGGGTCCGAAAATAACATTTATTAACTAAGGTATAGAATACCTAATTCGCAAGCACCCAGTTGCATTGAGTGTATGCAACAAGTTATTAAATCCCTAGGTTACCTTAGTTGGACGAGTGCTATCTTGTGAGGGTTTGCAGTAAATTTACCCACAAAATTTAATTTTTACCACGTGGCACGACTCAAGGGAAAATAAATATAATCAAAATTACAAAATTTAATTTCCTAAAAATAACAAGAAAATTGTGATTTAATAAATCTCAATTCATTGTGCATGTATGTGAAGACAAAAATTAACTGTTAACATCCATCGATTAATCATTATATTACTTTCCAAAAATTCATTTTGATTTAGATTTCTCACGGGATGCACTTACAAATGAATTGGTCAGATATTGACTTTATTTTTCTCTCGGTGTGCGATAAAGTAAGAGTAAATATAATGGACACAGGTTCATGCATACTAATTGAAAGAAGAAAATTTTTGCAATAAAAAGATGTCATGAAAGGATAACGGTTGTTGGAAAACAGGCAAATATCTTTCTTTATTCGCATCGATTTTCTCCTTATTATTATTATTTTTAAGCTCTCCACATGATAATTGACTTTGTTATTTGGACATGCGAATTTTCAGACTTTTCAAAGTTGGAAACTTTTTTGTAAAGGTTCGTTAGTACTTTTTTGAATTTTTGCACATTTTTTTTCTCAATTCCACTTCCTTTTCTGAGAGTGCGCTTTTTGTTCAACTAGAGAAACTAATTTAATTCAACACAATTTTTAATTATCCATATTTAAATACACACCGAAGTCATGCATCCAAAGGTGATTGATTAAACATTAAACATATTCAAAACAAGCAAGGATTGATCACACACAGCAAATGAGGCAAAAATCCCTAAAGGGGCAAAACCTTTTTAATTCAATATGATTTGTAAACACTTTCATACATAATGAAATACAGTTTGACAAGCGAAGACCCTCAAGCACCGGTTCGTTATCGTCAGAAAGAGCTCCCTCAAGATGATCCAAGATCATTAGTGTAGAGATCCTTCTTCTCCACACAAAATGTTCCACTAATGGGTATGATATGGTTTAGGATGATTCACACATATGATTATGAGTGTTTGGTGAATCTCAAGGTGTTTGGGCTTGAACCCTATGAAGACTTGATGTATTAGGTCTATAAAGTGTTCCCTCAAAGTCTTAAATAAAACCACCTCCGAAGATGGAATTTATAAATACTCAAAAAATCTGATGCGCCAGATTTTTTGAGATCATCCAACCGGTTCGAAAAGGATCCATCGGTTCGGTTCGCCAACCGGATCGGTTCATTTTTTTTTATCGGACCAGTTCGGCTTTTACAGAAGATTAGCCAGTATCAGATCGGTTCATTTTTTCTCTTCATCGGATCGGTTCGGCCAGAAAGCTTTTCTTGTATATGAAGACTTATTAATCGAAAAAGCAGTACCACGAACACATGATGTAGATATTGAGCACGATGCACGATGCACGATGCACGATGTTGGTGATGATGTGCACATAAAATACAGATTCGGATTAAGGCCGCCAAGAGATGATCGTGCTGAGATGAGTCGACGATAGCGGTATACGACATATATGCTGAGATTTAGGATAAAACTGAAAAGCCTAGATTCTAACATGGACATTTATAAAAATATGTTCTTATAAATGTCCCCCTATGTCTATGCCGGTACATACATAAAAAAATCCAAATTATTTTATCTCAAATTGAAAACCAAATGACATACAATTTAATACCCCCATTAAACCCAAAAATGGGAAATACTAAATGGATGACGTGTCTTCAAACAAACTTCAAAATCTTCAAATCTTTTCCTTTGTCCTCATCAGGGTGTGCAAAAATAATCCTTAATGTGATACTTACACACATGAGGCAAGAGAAAGATATTCGTGGCACGCAACAGTTTGAAATATAATGATAAGAAAAAAATAACTATCAATTAATCTCAAGCAAATCATTATGAAATCAATTATAATACCCCGTATTTTTATGGATTTTAATTATGGGACTTATTAAATGAAATTGCTTTTAGGGGATTAATTAAATTAATTTGGGATAATTAATTGGAAATTAATTCATATTTAAATAACTAGCGAGATGAGAGTTAGTATTTGATTATGATGGTAATATTATATATTACTGAGTGTATATGGTAATACATGATTATTGAATTTATTAAAATTATCGTGAGTTAAAAATACGACAGTTTCAAAAATTAAGTTGGGACGCGCATGTCAGCTGTGTCAGGACCCAATTTAATGGATTTAAAAGTAATTTATTTCTATGTCATTCGTATAATCATTTTAAGTGTGCCAACGTGTCTGGAAGGGTCGAGATAGTTAGAAAATTCTAGCCGAGGGTTTAGTTTGGGTCCAGGGGCATTTTTAGGCCAAACTAGCAACCCAGGAGGGTATATTAGTCATTTTAATTTTTAAAGGATTTTGACCCACGAATTTTAGGCTTTATTTATAATCCAATATTAGGGCCATTATCTGTCAAAAGCAAGGAGTGGGCAACCTGAGAAGAGAGGAGAAGTTACAAAGAAGATTACAAGGCCATAACCACCACACACCACCATTATTCGCCAGATTTGTGATCGGAAAGAAAGGGAGGACCAGCCAATAGTCATCAAAGGATCAGAAACTTCTAATCAGAGGCAAGTGATTTATCTTGCAAAGATTCAAGGCATATGCTTTACATGATAGTTTAGATTTGATGATTTATCATAAATAAGTGAAATAATTGTGAAACTGGAGAATTAAACATTGAATATGGGTAGGCTTCATGTAGATAAACTTATGGGCATATACAAGTTATAAAACCATGATCCATGCATAGGGAATTATGAATTTATGTTGAATTATATGAAGATCTTGAAGAAAATAGAAGAAATACGGTTTCTATGAAAATTGGGTGATTTGATCCAAGAAACTGTTGATCCATGATGATTTAATGATTCTATTACGTTAAAGATTATGCTAATATGTTAATAGGATGATTGGTAAACTTAATTGGGAGTTTGGGACATTATAATGAAGGATTTGGGGTGTAAAATTTGAAGAACCCGTAACTGTCAAAGGATTTCTGGGCAAATACCTGATCGATCGATCGACCCAAGAATGGCGATCGATCGACTGATCGATCGATCAATCCTTTTCCTTGATCGATCGATCCCTCCTGATCTTTGTAGATTGCTTCCCTTTAAGGTTTACAAATCCCAAGATTGTAAGAACTCTTAGGGGGTTTAATAGAATATTAAGGGACTTGGTTAAGATCAGTGGGGCTGTAGTTAATGCCCAAAACATGTTATACATTATGGGATTGAATGGAATAATCACGAGTGTTTACCGAGTGAGGTACGATTAGCAGTTTCACAAAAAAAAATGGGATTTAAAGTGGATGAATGTTAATTTAGGGTTAGGACCAGTAGAAGAGGGACTTGGAATTACTGAGATAACCTTAGAGACTAGTGGGTGACTTAGTAACCTTATGAGGTAGGTTTAAATATTCGGACTTATACGACGAGAGTTGTTGCTCTAAACATATTACGTGGAATATTCGGGATGATGCTATGATTCATATGAGACTAAAGATATAGGGCTAGTGTATACCTATATTATTGTGATGATTACCTAAGTTGTGTGATTACTTAGTATCTGTATTATTGTGTGTATGACATACCTACCATACTTGCTATCACGGGAGGCTAATTTTCACTAAAGGACCATCTTATCTTTGTGTGCCTTCGGGGGGATTTAGATTAGTACCTTAAGAATATAGGACTGTGAATGACTTATTTGTGAGTTGATAAGTCAGCTGACCATGGGAGCATAGGTATGTGCGTGACCCATGGGTATACGAACTATGTTAGCCTTAAGTATGTGTGATTTGTATTGAGACGGTTCCTGAGTGATTCGGAACACGTGATCCTTATGTGCGTGATGTACATGGATTTGATAGCAGCGTATGCATGCACCGCAGCTTAGCCTAGGGGTGCCATATATGTATATATGTACTGAGAGTGATTTATATATGTATTTGTGACTGGTTCACTGTTTCTTAGTAGATGTGAATAACTAAGATATTTGAATGGGCTAAGAATGTGAGAATTTAATTAACACTTGGGATAAGTAATTTAATGAATGTAAATATGGGATATAAATATGACTTGTTTGGGTGTTACGAGTCGATACCCTATGTTAGAATGCGAAAGCAGGAGTGGTACAGACTAGTTAGTTAGCGGCATAACTAAGATGGGTTAAGGGTATACGTTAGGCGTGCACATTAGTTGAGGGATGAGAAACTCATGTGAGAGTACGCAACTAACATTTTTAATATATGTGTTGCTAAATATTGTAATTTAAACACTTGCTATATTTTTAAACTTTTTTCACCTCGGGCTCTGACCCGTTCGCTTTCAAATCTATTTTTCTTGTAAAACCTTTTTAGGTGCCCAGTCACAGGGACGCCAAGCATAGAAGTTACATTACATTGACGTGTTGTAGCTGTTGTGAAAGTTACAGGATCTCAATATTAGACGCCTCCACATTTTTCATTTGATTCTATTCTGGGTCAATCATCAGTTAGGGCATGTCGCCCCCTTTCCATTTAGAGATAGCATTCTCAGACTTTCAGTTTCATTTTAGTTTTGGATTTATTTATTTATTCAGACTTTGTATTGGGATTTATTCAGTATTTGGATTATTCAGGGGAGTGTTACTCCAGACTCATTTTATTTATTCCATTATTATTCTATTGTGATTGTTATGTGGATATGGTATAGTTGGCTTATAATTTAATTGGTTGCATGTTAATTTAATTTAATAAAATTTGGCAACTCACTTTTTAAATATTAGGTGGCTAGTAATTGTTTAAAAATGTTTTCGGCAGTGATGCTATGAACTGAACCAACTTGAAATTTTGTATTAATTCGAATAAAGGAGTAGTTACCCGGTATTTAATTAGTAGGGGTGTCACAGGTGGTATCAGAGCATCAGGTTCTAGTGTCCTTTAGGATCTGTGCGGATCATTATGCTTCCAGCGTAGCTTTCTTTGATATAGAGCCGTATATTTAGGATTGTTGATTTCTTTGGTGAGATTTCATTCTCCTGCTATAATCCATATAATAGATAATCTTATTTGCATTCGGGTGCGTTCGCGTTTCGAACAATGCAGTATGTTAGGCGAAGGCAGTTGGGCGGACAACAGGATGCAAGCTCAGTTGAGGTTATAGGGTATATTTAAGAATGATGACCGTAGTTGAGGTCACTCCTATTGTGGCACGGAAGGACAGGATGGTAGAGACGGCTAAGGCACAACATATGACTTACAGGTACCACTATAGTAGAAAGTGGGGTCAAATTAGACTCACCCAGCAAGGTTGGCTTGGGAGAGAGTTAGACGAAACATTGAAGAGAACCAGCAGTGGAAATTCTAGAAATACGAAAATGGCATGTGTTAGCCAACGAAGGTAAAATATCCAAAGGCTTGGGCATATGTCGGAGTATGGCTAATCGGGAGTGAAAATTTAGGGTAAAATTATCCTTGGCTCGTAAGAGCATAGTTACAATGGTGAGAGGCAACCACCACACTTAGAAGTGGAATGTTTTGTCAAGAGAAGGCGTATAGGTATGGTTTGACCATAAGCTCCTTCATCAGATGTTCAGCAATAAGATGCGAACGTTGTTCTGAACTCACACAAGAGGGTCGGACAGAGGTCATTTTGTGAAAAGAAATTTAATTAATTAGCGAACCTTGCATCGAATGAAGTAGGTGCCATGGAGAAGAGGACATTAAAGGAGAAAATTAACTTACAAGAAGAATTTCTATCACTTCTGGGTAATTCTGCTTGGACGGTCAATGCAGATGGTAACAATGTCGTTTTTTGTTAATATGGAGGTAAACGCTTCCTTGTGTGGGGGGCTACAAGAATCGAAGAATTTAGTCAGGGAGTAAGACTGGGGGAAACGGTGTTGGTGAAGCACCACAAGGGGGAAACCTATCAGGGGACCCATTTAAATGATTCGGATAGAACAAAATTTACCGAGCGATGGTGATTTCAGTAAGAGTTGTTGAAACCAATAGCGTATTCCTTAGGTCCATCAAAGCTAAGGGATCAACAGAAGTAGTCATTAGAGTCGAGACTACCAACGTTCGAGAGAAGAACGACCCTAATATGGTCAGTATGATCGGAGATAAGTGGAGTATGTGTAAAGGTATTTTCTGGGGAGTGAAACCCGTGCATTTAATTTTTTTCGAAGCAAGTATAGGGATAAGGGTATGGTGCCTAGCAAGGGCAATAGTTATTGAAATTTTTGGTTTGGTACGGACAGGGTGTTAAGTCCAGGAACCATTCGAGCAGCCAGGGTGATTAGCAAGGTAGAAGTATGAGTTATATTCTCAGATGATGGTGCGTGTTGTATGTGACATGAATGAGTTACTACATTTTTATTATTGATGTATTCGCATGAGAGACGAGTTTATTGCGTATATGGACAATATTTTTATTTATGAGAATATTTACATGATAGAGTGGGATTACCTTTTGTGTTATCCGCAGAGGATGAATGGGTGTATCGATAAGGGTATATACTTTATTAAAATCACTCGTTTTAGTGATGTGTTATACGAGGATGATATTATCCTAATTATGGTTTTATAATAATGATTAACCGATAGTGTGCGGATATTGCAAGTCTATCGGGGTTACTACCTTGGTGTAGAATGCTTTATTCTGGAGAGACCCCATCTGCCAGAGGGTCGGGCTCGCATTTATATATATATATATATATATATATATTATCGAGACTTCGAAAGGTATAATGGTCTCGAATATTTGATCCCAGTATATGTAGGGACTTTATTGATATGATTCGGAGTATATTTGGTTTACTGTTCAGCGGAAAGATTTAGCTGGTTATTATAATTAACGCTCAGGATGTGGTAATAAGAAGAGTGCATTGTTATATCACCCTTTAGAGATGTGGAAGTTAATACTCATAGTTGTATGTCTGGGGATGGGATTTTAAGAACCCCGATTATATTTGCATGATGTTTATGGAATGTGATTACTTTCAATGTTAAGAGAAAGTGTCTTTCGGAAGAAGTTCCTTGTTTAAGTGTAATTATGGAAGGATATGTAACTTTGTTGTCAAGAGACGGGAATATAGGGGTATATATTATGGACTGAGGGCCTAACGGATTTCAATGACAAATGCTAGGTAATAGTGTATCGGGGGGTTCCTTGTTTGGATTTTGCTTTGCGATACATCCCACGCATGAAACTTAGTGTAAGGTTGGTAGTAGGGAGATGTTTGGCCATTCGTCCATGAGTCCGGTACCTCGATCGTTATGGAAGTATGTAGTTATAACTGGAAGCTAAAAGGTAAATTATGATATAAGGCCAGTAGAGTCAGTTGTGTGGTGAGGAAGTACTAAAAATTTTATTTTATTACGGCATGTTGAATGATGGAATGATGTTAAGGAGGATTAATGATTTCAAATTCGGGGCTAATTGAGATAGTCCAAGTGGTATAGCCACGTTGTGAATACAAGGGCAATAAAGAATTAGGCGTATATATGAGTGTGTATGATGTTTAAACCCGTTTGCATGATTTATAGGGTGTATGGACACCTTGGTTTGCTGGTGTCAGAATCGCCGAAAGAAGAGACATGGAAATAGATGGGTAAAATTTATGTTTGTGGGACTAATATGACAAAATGGAAGTGGTAGAGTGGATTAAGCATTGTGAGAAGGACGACAGTCTATAGATTCATGTACAATCAGAGTAACACGTCCGAACTTGGTAAGAAGGGAGTGGGAAAACCATTTAAAAGGGGGTATCCCTTGAGAAGGCAAATAATTAACTATTATGGATGAATTGGAGCAGAGTTCTACCCAGTAGAATATTGAGAGTGACTTACGCGTAAATAGAATGCTGATGTCAATAAGGTATAAGAGTCCAGAAGTGCACATCGTGGTGAAAACTTTTGGTATGCACCGAGGGAAGAAAAGGGTTATTAAGTATCACTTAACGGGAAGAATTATAAGTGAAAATCGGTGTTGAAAGGGGTATAGTAAGTAGTAGATCGATTGGAGTAAGAGGATCAACCATAAAATTTTGTATCAAACCGACGATTCCAGTGATGGAAGAGTCAAGTTGGTAAACTTTGATGGGTTGCCAACTTATAAATAAGTAACGAGTTCCTTCAAATGTGTGGAACATGTCATCCAGAAGGAAATTAATTGTTATATCCTTGGGTGATTTACACTATTAGATGGTGAACGCGCCGATACGTTGTCCTAGCCAGTATTATTTTGAATTAGGATGAGATCACCAAAATCCACCTTTAACATGGGGTATCGGGAAGTAGTGGGGATAACGTTTCATTTTGAGAAGGGTGTCTCCCCTATAGCCTGAGGAGTAGGCGCAAGGTGATTGACGACTGGTGGAACTGTATGGAAGTAATTTTGGACTCATTGCGATCATTTGTTTTCCACAACGAAAATAGCCAGTAAGTGAAGTATAATATGGTAATAGGTAGAGGATATTACCTAATAGTAGGGTTGTGTGAAAGAACCCGTACTGATTTATAGTGGACAAAGTGATTACAGATATTTTATGTAGATAAACCTTATTATCCTTCCTCTGGATTCTTAGAGGTGAGCAGATTATCAGAGTGTTGGGATTAGTTAAAAGTTAGAGTCTTATGACTATAATGGGATAACCATTAACCGTCTTAAGTGGTTTTTCCTTGTGTAAAAGTCACACCACCGGGAATAGAGATTCAAAGAATGGACAAGAGTAGTCAGATGTTCTATGGTTTTTCTGAAGATGGGAGTTTTGTGTTTAGATAAATGCGGGAGTTGATATGAAGTGAGGTGAGAATTCACAATAATATTGAGATAATGCGGCCAATGATGTATACGCTATTCTTATTTAAATGTTTTTTAGTAAGAGCACAACGTGAGGTGCATTTATTAAGGTGTAACCCTATAACTAATAAAGTGTTGAGAGTGGTCAACTAGCTTGTTGTGAAGCGGGGGCTGTAGTGATTGAGCCTTACCTTGAATTTTGTTTTAAGTACCAAAGGATACCTAATTTTTCCAGGTATGCCTTACTTTTTCAAATTTCGGGACGAAATTCCATTATTAGGAGGGAAGTATGTAATACCCCGTATTTTTATGGCTTTTAATTATGAGATTAATTAAATGAAATTGCTTTTAATCATGGGATTAATTAAATTAATTTGAGATAATTAATTGGAAATTAATTCAGATTTAAATAACTCGCGAGACGAGAGTTAGTATTTGATTATGATGGTAATGTTATATATTACTGAGTGATTATGGTAATATGTGATTATTGAATTTATTAAAATTGTCATGAGTTGAAAATACGGTAATTTCGATAATTAAGTTGGGACGCGCGTGTCAGTCGTGTCAGGACCCAATTTAATGGATTTAAAAGTAATTTATTTTTATGTCATCCGTATTATCATTTTGAGTGTTCCAACGTGTCCGAAAGGGTCGAGATAGTAAGAAAACACTAGCCGAGGGTTTAGTTTGGGTCCCGGGCATTTTTAGGCCAAACCGGTAACCCGGGAGGGTATATTAGTCATTTAAATTTTTAAGGGATTTTGACCCACGAATTTTAGGCTTTATTTATCAGTCAATATTAGGGCCATTATCTGTCAAAAGCATGGATTGGGCAATGTGAGAAGAGAGGAGAAGTTACAAAGAAGGTTACAAGGCCATAACCACCACACACCACCATTATTTGTCGAATTTGTGATCGGAAAGAGAGGGAAGACTAGCCAGTATCGTCATCAAAGGATCAAAAACTTCTAATCAGAAGCAAGTGATTTATCTTGCAAAGATTCAACGCATATGCATTACATGATAGTTTAGATTTGATAATTTATTGTAAATAAGTGAAATAATTATGAAACTGAAGAATTAAACATTGAATATGGGTAGGCTTCATGTAGATGAACTTCTGGGCATATACTAGTTATAAAACCATGATCCATGCGTAGAGAATTATGAATTTATGTTTAGTTATATGAAGATCTTGAAAAAAATAGAAGAAATAAGGTTTTTATGAAAATTGGGTGATTTGATCCAAGAAACTGTTGATCCATATTGATTTAATGATTCTATTACGTTAAAGATTATGCTAATATGTTAATAGGATGATCAGTAAACTTACTTGGGAGTTTGGGACATTGTAATGAAGGATTTGGGGTGTAAAATTTGAAGAATCTGTAACAGTCAAAGGATTTCTGGTCAAATACCTGATCGATCGATCGATCGATCGACTCAAGAATGTCGATCGATCGACTAATCGATCGATCAATCATTTTCCTTGACCGATCGATCCCTCCTGGTCTTTGTAGATTTCTTCCCTTTAAGGTTTACAATTCCCAAGCTTGTAAGAACTCTTAGGGGGTTTAATAGAATATTGGGGGACTTTGTTAAGATTAGTGGGGCTAGAGTTAATGCTCGAAACATGTTATACATTATGGGATTGAATGGAATAATCACGAGTGTTTACCGAGTGAGGTATGGTTAGCAGTTTCACAAAAAAATTAGGATTTAAAGTGGATGAATGTTAATTTAGGGTTAGGACCAATAGAAGAGGGACTTGGAATTACTGAGATAACCTTAGAGACTAGTGGGTGGCTAAGTAACCTTATGAGGTAGGTTTAAATATTCGGACTTATACGACGAGAGTTGTTGCGCAAAACATATTATGCGAAATATTCGGGATGACGCTATGATTCATATGAGACTATAGATATAGTGATGGTGTATACCTATATTAATGTGATGATTACCTAAGTTGTGTGATTACTTAGTATCTGAATTATTGTGTGTATGACATACCTACCATGCTCGCTATCACGGGAGGTTAATTTTCGCTAAAGGACCACATTGTCTTTGTGTGCCTTCGGGGGAATTTAGATTGGTACCTTAAGAACATAGGACTGTGAATGACTTATTTGTGAGTTGATAAGTCAGCTGACCATGGGGGCATAGGTATGTGCGTGACCCATGGGTATGTGAACTATATTCGCCTCCAATACGTGTGATTTGTATTTAGACGGTTCCTGAGTGATTCGGAACACGTTATCCTTACATACGTGATGTACATGGATTTGATAGTAGAGTATGTGTGCACTGAAACTTAGCCTAGGGGTGCCATATATATATATATATATATATATATATATATATATATATATATATATGTACTGAGAGTGATTTATATATGTACTTGTGACTGGTTCACTGTTGCTTAGTAGATGTGAATAACTAAAATATTTGAATGGGCTAAGAATGTGAGAATTTAATTAACACTTGGGATAAGTAATTTAATGAATGTGAATATGGGATATAAATATGACTTGTTTGGGTGTTACGAGTAGATACCCTATGTTAGAATGCGAAAGCAAGAGTGGTACAGACTAGTTAGTTAGCGGCATAACTAGGATGGGTTAAGGGTATACGTTAGGCGTGCACATTAGTTGAGGGGTGAGAAACTCATGTGAGAGTACGCAACTAACATGTTTAATATATGTGTTGTTAAATATTGTAATTTAAACACTTGCTATATTTTTAAACTGTTTTCACCCAGGGCTCTGACCCGTTTCCTTTCAAATCTATTTTTCTTGTAAAACCTTTTTAGGTGCCCAGTCATAGGGACGTCAAGCATAGGAGTTCCTTTACATTGACGTGTTGTAGCTGTTGTAGAAGTTACAGGATCTCGATATTAGACGCCTCCACATTTTGCATTTGATTCTATTCTGGGTCAATCATCAGTTAGGTCATGTCGTCCCCTTTCCATTTAGAGATAGCATTCTCAAACTTTCGATTTCATTTCAATTTTGGATTTATTTATTTATTCAGTATTTGGATTATTCAGGGGAGTGTTACTCCAGACTCATTTTATTTATTCCATTATTATTCTATTGTTATTATGATGTGGATGTGGTATAGTTAGCTTATAATGTAATTGGTTGCATGTTAATTTAATTTAATAAAATTTGGCAACTCACTTTTTTAATATTAGGTGGCTAGTAATTGTTTAAAAATGTTTTCGACATTGATGCTATGAACTGAATCAACTTAAAATTTTGGATTAATTCGAATAAAGGCATAGCTACTCGGTATTTAATTAGTCGGGGTGTCACATCAATCTTAATCTCCCCTATAATTCTTTCTCCCCCTTTTTATGATGTCCCCAAATAGACAAATAAGAAGAACACAAATAAATGCAAATGGAGAATGTCTTAAGGAGAACCCCCTTTTTTTTTAATTTTCAATTTTTTTCTCACAAATTTTACAGCAAAGAATCACACCATGAAATAACACCAAAACAACCAAGTTGATGATAGCGAAAATGAGGGGATGTGGACAAATTCAACAGGAAAATCAATACATACAACCATAACATATGTGCACGATGAATGTTGGATATTCCTAACGAATGAAATCAACCTCTTCCTTAGGTGTAAAAATTGTGGAATTAAAAGAAATTAACTCAATCAAATCAACAAATCAAAGTTCAAAGTGATTTTCACACTAATAACGTCCAAAATGATGTAACACTTTTTCATGACTTTCAAGGACATGCAAACCCGTTTTTCATTCATTTCCATCCAAACTCCCTCATAAATAATTATGCATTATATTTTTCTTTTAACGTGATGAAACTAAAACCTGTTGGCCCATTTGATTTGGCATATATTGTGCCTTTTTTCGAGCTCTTTTCAAATGGTGGCTTTCACAACGTGTTAATTTTGAACTCTCGTAGCCCTTTCTCGTGATTCACTCATCATATTTTATTGCAGTTAAATCCTCACGATAAATGATTTTTACATGCACTACTATCTTATCAAGTTTTATCGCCTTTTGGTTGTTATATAGGCAGAATTGAGATGGAAACACTCAAGCCAATATGTCATAGACTAGTACAATACTCAAATAATACCGTGCGTGTGTGCAATAAAGGAGATAAGAAGACAAACATGTAGAGGATATCACTAATGGCATCTCAATGACTCCAAATAATGAAAAGCACATGGGTGAAATGATGTAGCATCTCAAATCACTATCAAACAGTCACATGGAATATGGAAATGAAGAGGTGACTATGGTTATCTCAATTGTTCATCCATACAAAGTGCAAACAGAAATAAAAAACTCTTTTGTCTTTTTCAAAAATTTTATCAAAATAAAATCTTATTGTATTTTTCAAAAGTTTTATCAAAAATTAAAAAAACTAATACAAAAGAATGATACACACTAGAAATAGGAAAAAAAATATCATCATACAAATCAACCTATGCTAGCAAATAAGTCTAAACCATAATCGTTAGGTGCAGTGGGATTTTCCAAAGGTGGTGACATCCTACAAAAAACCTTCATCAAGTCATGTGAAGTCTTGACCAAAAATAGTACCTGCTCCCTAATATGTGCAAACTCTCTCGTGTAATCATCCGGAGCATCAGGTGTGGTTGCATGTGTGTGAACACGTGTAGTAGCTAAACGTGACACATGACCCAACTTAAAACAAAACTCTCAAAGGTGTCCTCTCTTCTTGCAGTGCGTGCAAATATAAACAGTCCTAGGTACACCTCTCTCAAAACATCCCCAATGTGCTCTCCTATCAAGTACGGGATGCCTAGGTGGGTTGGGTTGAGAGTTATATGAATCAAAAACAAAACTTGGAACCGTCTCGGGTGCAACAAGTGAAGTAGATGCACCGTCATGACCTTTTCCTAAACTCTCACCTCTACCCAAAATGGGATTGAGAACCATCTTTCCAACCTTCTTAGATGCATTCTCTAAAGGTAATTTGACCTCCCGGGCACGTTCGAGATCACTCCCGAGTTGGGATACACATGTCATCAAACTAAGCACCTTATCGGTCAAATCACACTTTTCCCTCCTTAAAACTTCTTTCTCTCTCTCCAAATCTAAAACCCAGCGACCTAAATCCTTATTATACTTCTTAGTCTTTAAGGTCTCGGCGTGCAAATCTCTAAATGCTTTTTGGATCTCACTTTCATCTCCACTCTCAAACTCACTCTCACCCCCACTAGATATAATTGACTCATCATCATCGCTCTCGTGTACATAGTCATCGTGGGATAGAGTGGATGTGCTTGACTAGCTAAAAAGGAAATAAACTTTCCTTGTGAAGACTCATCCCCGGAATCTTTCACATCATCCTCACTATCACTAAGGGTGACTGGCATATCAACTTTCTTGCCCTCTCTCCTAAGTCTAGTGGGACTCTCATACGACTTATTCCCTTTGCTCTCACACTCAAAATATGTCACCTTTTCTAAATAAACCTCACCCTCTTTTTCTTTCTCACCGCTTTCTTTGGCGTTATCATTCTTTTTCTCAAAAACAAAATTATTGGAAAAAAATTGTTTTGAAAACTTGAGAAACTTTTTGAAATTCTTTGCAAGTAGGGCCATATCAAAATCAGACTCGTCCTCAGACTCGAACTCACAAAAACTCACTTTCTTTTTCTTTTTAGACTGAGCTTTAAGAGATATCCATCTATCATTAGGTTTGACAGTGTCAGGGAACATGTCAATTTCTTACGTCGGTAGGTCTCCTACCAACTCTTCTAATTTCAGACGGCTCAAATTTCCTAATGTATTCAAAATAGTTACTTTTGGGATAAAACGTTTTGGTAGAGATCTTAAAATCTGTGTAACCACTTTTGCATCGGGTATAGGCTCACCAAGATTAATACTAGTGTTTACAATATCGGACAAGCGTGCATAAAACTCATCAAAACACTGAGTCTCTAGCATGGTGATCGTCTCAAATTAAGCGGTCAAATTTTGAATTTTAGACTCTTTGACCGCATTAGTGCCCTCGTGGGTGAGTTGCAAAACATCACTACCTTTTTTAGACGTGGTGCACATCATAATACGTCGGAACTCGTCAGGGGTGACGTGTCCGAAAATTGTACTAAGCCCTCATGAATTATAAGTTCTCCACCTAAACTCATCCTCGATCCAGTCTAACACAAATTTTAAGTTCGTGGCATTATTTGCAGTGACAGTGGGAGGAGTCCAGCCTCTTTCACAAATTAACCAAACTCTCTCATTGATTGTTTTTAAATGTAATCTCAAGCGGGATTTCTCCAGTAAGAATAATTAGACCCGTCAAAAATTGGCAACCGATTGTATAAGTTTTCGTTTGGAAACATTGCGACAAATTTTTCACAAAATAGATTTTTCAAAAAAAATCAATATCACACAATTTTGCGAAAAATAGGAATACGCGATAAATTAGCATAACCAGCTCTGATACCAATTTGAGAGTGCGCTCTTTGTTCAACCGAAGAAACTAATTTAATTAAACCCAATTTTTAATCACCCAGATTTAAATACACACCTAAGTCATGCATCTAAAGGTTATTGATTAAACATTAAACATATTCAAAACAAGCAAGGATCGATCACACACAGCAAATGAGGAAAAAATCCCCAAAGGGGAAAAATCGTTTTATTTCGATATGATTTGTAAACACTTACATACATAATGAAATATAGCATGACAAGCGAAGACCCTCAGGCACCAGTTCGTTGTCGTCAGCAAGAGCTCCCTCAAGATGCTCCAAGATCATCAGTGTAGAGATCCTTCTTCTCCACACAAGATGTTCCACGAATGGGTATGATAGGGTTTAGGATGATTCATACATATGATTACAAGTGTTTGGTGAATCTCAGGGTGTTTGGGCTTGAACCCTATGAAGACTTGATGTATTAGGTCTATAAAGTATTCCCTCAAAGTCTTAAACAAAACCACCTCCAAAGATGGAATTTATAGATACTCAAAAAATCTGATGCACCGGATTTTTCTAAGATTGTCAGATCGGTTCAGAAAGGATCCATCATTTTGGTTCGCCAACCGGATCGGTTCATTTTTTCCTTATCAGATCGGTTCGGTTTTTACAAAAGATTAGCCAGTACCGAATCAGTTTATTTTTCTCTTCATCGGATCGGTTCGGCCAGAAAGATTTTCTTGTATATGAAGACTTATGAATCAAAAAAGTAGTACCACGAACACATGATGTAGATACTGAGAATGACGCACGATGTTGGTGATGGTGGGTACATGAAACAAAGAATTCGGATTAAGGCCATCCGTAAATGATCGTGCTGAGATGAGCCGACAGTAGCGGTATATGACATATATGCTGAGATAAAACTAAAAATCCTAGATACTAACCTAGACATTTATAAAACATGTCCTTACATTTTCCATTTTTTTGGAATTCATTTTCTTTATTTTTTATTAAGCATTTTTCTATTTTTCTGTCCCTTTTTTCTAAACTTCATGGATATAAAATTCTTTATTTTTCAATTTTGCATAACTTTGGGCCATTTTAAGTTTTTCGAATTAATAAACGTAAGGGATATGAAATTTTTTACTAAATTTGGTTTTCAAATGTTGAGCATTTTCTGGAATTTTTATGGCTAATATTTTGTTGGTTAAAAAGATATGGCCTAACTTCATATATCTAACACTAGTCTATTAACCATATGCGTTTTGAGAATAATTTTTATTTTTATTTTTGAGACAGTTTTAGGTGCGTTTTCAAAATAAAATCTTCAAATGTTTTTCGTAACCGATCAAAACAAAGGATATGGTATCTACGACAAATTATACCGAAAGAAAGTTGAGTTATGATAACTTGGAGTATTGTTATTAACTCTCATAATTATAACAATTGGCTCGATAACTCATCGGGTTTAAATCGCTACACTTATTTGTATAAGTCGTCAATTCTCATTCAATTTCCCATTTAGATCAATTTTAACTTAGGGAAGAAAATTTTAAAAATTAAGATTTGAAACAAAAAATTTATGATATTTTTAAGGACTTTAAATTACAATTTTTTAATTATTTTGAAAATTATATTTTTTACTTTCTGAAAAATTTTAATTTTTTTTAGGGAATTTTAAGATTGTGAATTTTTTAAAGACGCATTTATACCCCCCACCCCCAAAAAAAAACTTAGACCTCACATTGTCCTCGGTGTGAAAGACTAAAATCTAAATAAGGAAAAATAAGTGCAAAATTTTTAAACTAACAATAAATAAAATGCAAATATGAGACAATATAAACAACAACAACACACATTATATGTATAAATAAGATGGAGTTCTACATAGATTCTTAAGAAAGAAAGCATCAACAATGAAAAAACTACATAAGTAAAGTTACACATTCTCAACAAAGTCAACTCGAGGGTCCGGGAGCATTTGGAACATGCGTATATGGAACCTTATAGTAGGAAGGAAGCTCAGACCCGGGCTCATGCTAAGTCGATACAAATCGGCTTAGAGCCTCATCATCATAGACGTATCACGGTGGTAGTCGGCTCGAAAATCATCTCGGTCTTTGAGATACTCCACTAGGAATTTGTCAATCTAGGACTCCAAGTGATCCATACGGTTATTAATCACCGTTGTCTCATAAACCCGTTCATTGAACTCGTCTCCAAAATTCAGATCCACCAGATCATTGTCCTCTTACTCATAGGTGGCGTCATCCCCTATGATATCCTCGTTCTCATCTCCACCATCATCGCCCTCCCCCATCTCAACATTTTCAAAAATAAGCCCGGGGGAGGTCTATTTCTTTCCTCCCTAACACTCCAATCGATCGACGTTTCATTAATCGGTTTAGACTCACATGCCACCTCATATCAGGGTTCTACACCTACTTACAAACATAATGTTGTGATAAATCAGTCATAAATCGAGGAAACCAATACCATTTGCTCAAAAGTCACATGTGTAATTTCATCGAAAATGTGCAGTACACTAATTTTTACGGTTGGGTCAAACAAGAAGTATAGGAAAATGTTGTGCCTTATCCAGATAAATAAATCGTTCGTTGTGTGCAACACTACCCCACATGTGATAAGATTTGGTAATCAGGTGCTCGACGGTTGACTTTCCAATGGGAAAGTCTTGGTTACCCATGATGTGGCGGGTACCCAACAATTTGACATCTCCGTATTTGAAATGTCCTTTCGACGGTACGGGTAGTTATATCAACGGTAAGATTTGACTCCCGCCACACGCATTTTTCTTATAATGATTCCAAAAAAAATAGTAATTACCCTCGTCGATCCGAGTCTCATAATTTTCGTCGGAGGTGTAAACAAGTGTCCCGTAAAAATCTCGGGTGATGTGATCATGAATTCGGTCCCCGTCTTAGGAAATCCAATCGCACCATTTGAATAGAGAGAAGAGACTAATGATGTCACTAGGGAAGTTATCCTAAATAACACGACATTCTAGGAATAGAGTGTGTCGTGTTGAGAAGTACCCTCTACTCCATTTCCTCTCTTGAGATGAATGGTAGATATCGCATCCATCGTCGACGACTTCAGTGGAGTTATACTTCTTGAGACATTATTTGGGATCCATGGAGGTTTATAAGACAAAATTCTATGATGAAATTTAAAGAGTTTTAAGAAGGAGTAATTGTTGGATGGAGGTGGGGGAGATATGGGGGTGGGGTTTAATTTATTGGGTAAAATGGGAGGGAATGTGGAGGGTTTGGTTTTGAGGGAAGGGTTTGGATTGGATCGTTAAGAGGTGGGAAGATGGAGGGAAAGGAAATGATGGGATTTTTTAGTTTAAGAGGGAAGTGATAGGTTTGGGTTGGAGGGAAGGTGAAAAGAGGAGTAAACAAGGTAACATTTCGGATCTTGCAAATAGTAAACTGAATCGGATCGCTTGAGGGACCGAACCATTTCACTTTTTCGTTTTGTTCTAAATTTTCTCTGAGATCAAACTTATTCCCCGAGGTTCGATTTTCAAGCAAATGATTTTGATTTTCTGAAGTGATTTTTTTCTTGTTTTATCATTTTACTCACAACCTTCACATCCTCTCAAACACGGGTGATATGATTACTAAAATTTCTCAAAATTCATCATAAAACGCAGTTTTCTATGGATTTTTTCTAAAATTTCCATGAACTCTCTGTGCAACTCTCAGGTCGGGACATACATACACACAAATGACTCTTATGTACAATAAACACTCACGCTACTCGTATACACCCTATTAACAACAGAATTCACCACATACACGTCGGGTGTGCAACGACCTCCCCATACTCGAGGTTCGATAATAAAATTGTCTCCACTTCCCCGATGAACGCCTCTAGATATAGATTTAGGCATTGTACATCAACTTTGAAAGTGCTCCCATCCTTTTGGTTTTCAACCTCTATAACTCCATGTGGGAACACTTCCCTCACCACAAATGATCTGGATCATCTCGACTGCAACTTTTTAGTAAATAAATGAAGTCGCGAGTTATAGAGAAGCACCTTTTGACCTGAGTGGAGATCCTTATGGATGGTGTTCTGATCATGAGTGAATTTCATTCGTTCTTTAGTTATTTGGGAGCTCTCGTATGCATCGTTACGTATCTCTTCCAACTCGTTTAGTTGAAGCACTTATGTCTCACCGGCTTTATTTATATTAAATTTCAACCTCTTGATCGACTAAATGCCTTGTTTTCTAACTCGGCGGGAAGATGGCGGTGTTTGCCATACACAAAACAAAATGTAGAGATTTCGAGGGGGTTCTTATAAGTAGTCCAGTAATCCCATAGCACATCAATTAATCGGAGAGACCAATCCCAACAAGTGGGATCGACAGTCTTTTCAAGTGTATTTTTTATCTCTCGATCTGCTAATTCGACTTGTCCATTTGTTTGTGGGTGGTAAGTTGTCCCAACTTTATGAACAAATCCGTAATTTCTCATCAACTTTTCAAATTGTTTTTTTGCAAAAATGCTAATTGTTGTCGCTAATAACGGCTTTGGGAGCACCAAAACGAGAAAGTATGTATTCATGAATTAATTTTACCACCACCTTGCTGTCATTTATGCAAGTAGCTAGGGCTTATACCCACTTAGACATATAATCTACTGCAACAAGGATTTAAAGAGAAAATCGAAAGAGGGGGAAATAGCCCCATGAAGTCGATGCCTTATTTGTATCCTTTTGTAGCCCCAAAACAGCCCCTACGCCATAATCACTCGCATCACACATTAGCTCAAATGGAAGACTCCAATCCAGTGCTTGCATGGTGGGAGCGATGTGCATATTCTTCAACTTCGCAAATGCCTCTTGGTAAGCCTCGTTCCACTCGAATGGGACATCCTTATAAAGTAAGTTACTTAAGGGTCTAGATGTGGAGCTAAAGTCCTTAATAAATCTATGGTAAAATCCCTCATGCCCCAAAAATAGGCGCTCCTCTTTAAGTGACTTGGATGGTGGGAGTTTGGAAATGATGTCAATTTTTTCCATATCAACTTCAATCCCTTTGGATGAAAAAATGTGGTCTAGAACCACTCCCTTGGTTATGATGAAATGGTATTCTCCCAATTAAGCATTAGATTCTTCTCCACATAACGAGGAAGTGCTTTCTCAATATTAGCGATCCATTGATCAAAAGAGGGGCCAAAAACGCTGAAATCTTCCTTAAACACCTCAATGACTTTCTCAACCATGTCGCTAAATAGACTCAACATACACCTTTGAAAGGTCATCGATGCATACCCAAACCGCATCCTTTTGTTGGAAAAAGTAGCAAAAGAGCATGTAAAGTTCATCTTCTCTTGATCAAGTACGTCCACCTTTGTATGGTTATAATCGAAATAACCATCTAGAAAATAGTAAATGGTTGGCCCGACACTCTATCAAGCATTTGATCCATGAACGGTAAAGGCAAGTAATATTTCTTTGTGTCGACATTGAGTTTTCAATAATTAATGCAAATGCTTTACCCAATGGTGGTACGTTTTGGAATAATCGCCCCCTTGGCGTTCTCTATCACTATCATTCCCGATTTCTTAAGAACTACTTGGATTGTACTAACCCACTTACTATCCTAGATGGGATAGATTATGACAATAACTTAATTATTTTCATTCTAATTGCATATTTTATTACAGGGTTCAACCTTCTTTTCATTTCCATAGAGAGCTTCACGTACTCCTTTAGGTAGATTTCATGGGTGTAAATCAAGGGACTTATACCTTTCAAATCCGCTATTGACCAACCAAAATCACTTTCATGTTTCCTCATTATTTCCAAAAATCTTCCATTCTTGCTCTATATCTAGGATAGAGGAGACAACAACGGGATATGTCCCA
This sequence comes from Sambucus nigra, assembly GCA_949130495.1. Taxonomy (NCBI): domain Eukaryota; kingdom Viridiplantae; phylum Streptophyta; class Magnoliopsida; order Dipsacales; family Adoxaceae; genus Sambucus; species Sambucus nigra. Next base: position 171,094,909 of record OX422218.1, on the reverse strand, counting down.
TCCTTGCCCAAATAAGCATATTTCACATTTGAAGGTAGCTTCCTCAACTCAAATGCTAAAAATTTGACATCAGAGGGAACCTCGTAAGACTCTCTCGACGGTGACTCTCCAAAGCGTGAGACCCAACCTACACTTCTCATGTTAACCTCAACTTCACTCTCACTAAGAATATGCCTCATCATACTCGTTTCACGATTTTACTCTGAATACTCACCCTCCTCCACAGAAGTTATCACCTAGCACGCCTCTAATAGATCCTCATAACTAGTTCCCTCAAAGTGATCTTGTACTACCTCCTATTTAAGATCCATATTGTGTAGATCGTCTTCATCACCCATTTTCTTGGTGTTATTGAAAATGTTTGTCTTAAGCGTTACATTCCGAAAAGTTAATTTCACTTGCCCATTACGCGTGTTGATCAATTCATTGGCCATAGCTAGGAAAGGGCGACCAAGAATGATAGGGGCATGGTTCCTTAACGGGGAGGAGGGCTCTGTGTCCAAAATTACAAAGTCTATCAAAAAGTACAATGTGTCAACTTGTCTAATCACATCTTCAAATACCCCATGAGTAACCTTCGCGGAACGATCTGCAAGTTGGAGAGTAATTTTAGTGGTATTAAGGTCTCATAAATAGATCTTTTAATAAATTGAGTAGGGTAACACTCGCCACTAAATCTAGATTACATCTCTCTATCTTTACTCTCTACAATGATACACGAAATAGCGAGGGCTTTCGAATCATTATACTTTAGTGGGAGGTCGCTCAAAAGTACCGATCTAATATTTTATGCAAGAAAAATATTTTTCTTCACCTTTAACTTTTGTTTCATCATGAGAAAGTCCTTTAAGAACTTAACATATGAGGAAATTTTTTGTATGGCTTCAAAGAAATGTAGGTTCGTCTTTACTTATTTGAGAACCTCTAAAATGTTATCTTGGAAGGCCCATTTTAGAGGAATTACCAACCTTTGAGGGTATGTTGTGGCTATTGGGGATCTTACCACAACTCTAGACCTAACTTTATCTTATTTCTCACTCTTCCTCAAGGGGGCATCTTCGGACTCTTGTGTTCCAAAAAAAACCTCCTTGTCTTTTTGTACATTTTTGGTAGAAGGTGATGAATCAACAACTTTCATTCTACTTAAAGTGGTTATGGATTTACATTGATCTTGAATTTTTTCAGGGTTAGAGATTACATTGTATTGACCTTGGGGAGGTCATTGATCTTGAAACTTCACCTTCTCTTGGACACTCAAAGATGATTTCAACTTGGACAACGATGCCTTCATGTTGGCGAAGTTTTGGAGAATTTTGGGCATTAATCACCGACTAAGTTTGCATAAATTATGCTAGAGTGTCCTTGATACTTTTCCATTAAGGAATCACATAAGGCGTGGGAGGAGGCACTTACATTTTTGTGCTTGCTGAAATTATGGGGGTGGTAGAGGTTGTTGGAAAACTTATGAATTAGGATTTAATGATGCATTTAGTTGATCTTAATTAAAACCGGGATGGTTCCGCCACGATGGATTATAAGAATTCTCATAAAGGCCATTAAAATTCCCTTTATATGCTCCCACTGCTTCAATTTTCTCATGAGGCATAAATTTGTACACGGGAATGGTTGGACATTCTTTCGTTTGATGTTCCACATCACAAATAACTCTTATATCCTCCTTTGAAGATTGAGAAGGGCCGAATGTATCTCTCCCCCGTGCTTCCATTTCGTCATCTAGTCTCTTGGCTAATTGGTTTATTTGAAGCTTTAACTTAGCTTCATCCAAATGGTAAAGTTCGAACGAATAAAGGGATATTAACATGTTTTTAGGCTTGGGTTAGGTACTTGGATTCGATGTGTCCTAAGATTAAGTAGTCTCGGGGACGTACTTGAAATGGGCTTCCGCATCGTCTGCATCTAACACAAAGAACTCTCTCGGGAACAACTAATTTTTACCCATCACCTATCTCTGCCGCATTAGAACCAAAATCAAGCTTGGCATAATATCAGTTTCCCGGCCTATTTAATAAAACTAATCTGAATCAAGAGATTTCTTATCATACGAATCGAAAACAGGCTGCTAGACCAAGGCTTGCCACTCGGTGTAAATTGCATAATCCTGTGAGCCATTGAGTTTTTGAACGCAAGTTGTGCCTGAAGCAATAAGCCGAGGGCACGTCTAATTGGGCATCACACGCCTTTGGTTTATTGAACAAACAACAAAACTCGGTGCAATTTGTGCCGAGGAATTTTTACTAAATAGCATTTTTATCGTTTACCATTTGCGGTGTGCACGGTAATACCACATTATTTCTACGAGTTATTTTGAGCTTAGCGTAAGCCCATGATGGAAGAAGGAGATGAGTTTCCACTTCTCAAAACCATGATGTGGGAACATGTTAACCAACTCGTTAAACATCTCCCAACACCTATCAAAGGGATCATTATCATTTTGTTTAAATGTTTGAATTTGAACTTTCATAACGTTGGTCCTATAAGCGAGAAATAACTTTCTGATAAATTTTTCTTGCATATTCCACCACGTACTAATAGAGCTCGACACTAAAGACCAAAGATAAGTCTTCGCCTTGTCCTTAAGTGAGAAGGGAAAGGCATGAGACATATGACGTCTTGCCTGCAAGGTTGATCATTCAACATCTCAAACGCCTCCTCGAACTCACGAATGTGGATATATGGCTTTTTCGACTCCATTCTAAGGAATGTAGGAAGGATTTCAATCATTCCATTTTGAAAGTGAAATTGCCCTGAATTATACGGGAGTATGACGAAACCCAGAGCGACGATTTGATTCGGATATAAGAAGTCACTTATAAGATGGAAAGGAATCTCGCCCTCTCCCACACCAATACTCGCACTATCCAACATCAATATCACCTTCAGTGAATCAATATCCTCGCCGGAGTCTCTCCATATTCTACTTAGGATATTATTACTTGGAGTAGGATGTGTTGAAGGTGGTACCCATAAATTAAATTGGCTATTACCTAATGATGGGGATGATTGGGGATTATCTATTGGCTTGTACGCAAGGTTGGAATACGTGTTTTGCATTTAAGGCTTTGAGCAAAAAAAATTATTTTTTATTTTTTTGTATTTTGGGGATTTATGATTTTTGGATTTTTAGGATTTAAAGTCAATTTAGAATAAATTCAACCTAGCCTATTATCTACTCCTAGATAATGGTGCCAAAAACTTGACGAGGACCTAAATGTGTGTGCTACGTGTGAATGTACGACTCATGTGCAAGATAGTCTCTTAAGTAAAAAAACTGGTAAGTCAGGGTCACATCCTCAAGGAATAGAATACTTGCAACGAGAACAGGGATGGTCTCTAAATTATAGGCTTTAACTCGCAAAAGTAAACAAAAGGTGATGAATTATTGTGTGAAGGGAATTACAACTATGGGAACAACTTAAGCTAATGAAATTGAGAATTAAACTAAATTATGCAAGAAGTATAAAATGGAAAAGAAATTAGGTTTGGAAAATAATTTGGAAAAGAGTTTGGGATTCAATCCCTCATATTCTAGGGTTTCTACGATAAATGTAAAATTCTTTGAACTAACTAAATTGTTAAAATAAAAACGTCAACTCGATTCGAAATACCAAATATGTTTGGGCGCTAACCCGCGCAATAATTGGTCAAGAAATTAATTTGTGCGATTGATACTTTAACCGACATTTATAGTGTATCCACAAATACTCGAGATGCTTTTGATAAACTGAGATAAGAGAACTACAATGAAAAATCATGGTTAATGTATCAACCTCGATGAATTAATTAGTTAATTACTATGATTTCTATATTTAAATCTTGAAACCTTAGGTTGGGTTCATGTTCCCCAACTGAGAAAGAAAATTAGCTAGACATAGTGATTAATTGCAATTTATTAAAACTAAGTATGTTAGAATTCATAAATCAAAGATTAAGAAATGAAGAATTGAATTAGAATTACCAAATAAAGTGAATCAAAAATGCAGGAACAATGAAACTCCAACCAAGCAAGAATGATAGCAACTTGAATGAACTCCTTCTTTATGTTGAAATGTGAATGTTGAAATTACTAAATTTGAGTAATTCCAACTATTAAAGAGTAATTAATAAACTAATATATGATGAAATGTGTATAAAAATGATCCTAAAAGCCTTATTTAAATATCCCAAAACGGCTAAAGGGGTGGGTGAACCCATTATTTTAATAAGCTACAAAATAGGAAAAGAGGAAAAAATTCATAACAAATCAAATACCTTAACCAAACCGTACCTCTTGGATAAAGAGAATCGATTCACTCTAAAATCAAAACCAGTACGACTTTCAGTACTATACTGGGACTTGTAGAATGCTTAAAACTTCTTTCTTTTTGCTCTTTAATCCCGGAACATTGTTCAAATCTTCAAATTGATGTCTCTTATTCACTAGGACTTGGAATGAGGTGTCGTTTATTCCTATGTTCTTGTAAACTTGAGGAATACAATTTTCATGTTTGCGCCTTCTCCAAGTTCTGGCTGAAAAATGACCAATTTGCCCTTGACTATCCTTCTTGCTTTGTATTCCTCATTTTGCATTGTTTTCATCCTTTTACTTGCACGAATGACATGTAAAATATATGGAAGATACAACAAACAAGAAACACTTACCAAAAGGTTAATTTTAATTAATATTAGTTAATTCTGGGATATATGCGATGTTCAGGATCGTAAAAATGCCGAAATTAGAGGGTTAATTATGAAACAAAGATGTCGAATCAGCGGGATATATTGATTACTATAGTCAACTAAGTGAAATAAAAAATTAATGGTTATAATCTCTTTGGATGACCCAACTAATTCTAATTAAAGCCTATCAGCAAGGTAATGAACATAGTAGGCATAAGGACACTCGTTTAAAAATAGAACTCACAACCTAATCCATTATCCATGCATATATTACTAGCCTCGTCATAACCTTATTTATAAATTTCTTATATGCTAATATTATTATGAAAAAAAATCGCATATTGCTCCTCCAAAAATGTTGACATTGTGTTCAATACATGAATGTTGTCAAAGAAACGTTCCTGTAAAAGACTAGATTTATTGACAAATCTTAAAATAATTACAATTTTCTCTCTTTTTGATTCACCTCGAGATTCATCCATTATAATACAAAACTTCAAATCATTTATCTACTCATGAATGAAGTTTTGCATTTTATTAAACTAATATCAAGCATCTAATTTTGAATCACATGTGAGTGATAAGAAGCCTTTTGTATTACCAATGCATATTATTCCTTATTATAATAGGCCAAAAGTTTTATCAATTCAATGAAACTCCCCGGGTTGCTAGAATCTTATCGTTCATCATGACCTCAAATAGCTCCACCTTGAAAATGAGCCATTTAAGGACATCAAATGTTGTCTTTTATCATAAATGATGTATTACTACTTATTCAGAAGTTTTCTTTTGAACAATATTCAATATGTTGGGATTGGTTTTCCAAATCATAGGACATTTGACAACATTTCTATATGGTGAGTTAGGATCCATTCCTATATCCAATAAAAATGCACAATTCTTCCCACCATTGACTTTCTTCCACAAACAAATTCCCTTATCTATGAAAGCATTGAATCCAAGACATCTTGTATATTTTATAAAAAGATGGCATGAAAGGAAATAAGCACATTTTTTGTTGGAGGGTTTTCCAACTAATCTGAAAATAATTTGTACTATGAATTTAAAAAACCACGACCATTTTTATCTTCTTATTTTTTCAGAGGTACGGGTTGATATGGTCCAACTTTGATATAAACACAACTCTTCTCATATCACTCTGCCAACAAATAATCCCGTATTTGTTTTTATAACCCTGGATCCCTTACCAAAATAACTGTATCAACTTCTCCATTTTCAACTACGAGAGCTTTAGAAAGATGGGATTCATTAGGAGTTGAATTTTAGCAATGTATATTGGAGGTTCAGCGACTGTATTCTCTTTTATATCTTGGAAACTTCCTTCCTTAAAGAATGAATCAATTGCTCTCTTAATGATGATTAGACATACTTTATAACCCAATAAAATCAATTAACCCTAAGTAAATTAATAAAATGATATCAACCATGAAATCATCACTTAACCTAAATAAAATCATACCAAAAGAAATTAAAATGAAATAACAAAACCCTATAATTAAAAGTTATCCTATTCTTAAAAAGTTAATTGACTTCAAACTAAAGAAAGTCATCAAATATAAAATAATTAACAATAATTTCATATATGTATCAATACCAATCTAAGAATGTCAACAAAAGAATATAAATTTCAATGAAATTAATTCTTTCAAGTTCCAACAGATAACAATAATGTCAATGATCAAATAAAATTTACAAAATTAAAATAGGTTCATTTACCTATATAAGATTCTTTGACATTGAAGAATAATGAGGACAAAATCCCAATATATACTTTGGAAACCCCATCATAAGATTAGAGCATTTTCTTGAGTTTGGTGTTATTGGTAACTTTTTCCTTAAGTTTCCAACTACAAGATTCCACCATAAAGTTTTTTTCATTTGGAAGAGAAAGTACAATAAGGAAACCTAATTTACAAATGAGTGTCTATTAATCAAGTTGTTGTCTTTTTGTTAAAAGACCAAAAAGGGTATACTTTTAAGATAAGAAAATATAAAGGATGAATTTAAAATTAGAGTTAGTTGGTCAAGTTATCACCTTTTAGTTCCCCACTCTAGATCCATCATTAGTAATATTACACTAATCATTTAGCTTATTACACTAGGTGACTACTATTGTGATAATCATAAGCAATAACGAAAAATCATCTCTTAAGTTAGGCTTGATCCGAATGATTTTCACGATGCTATCTTATGGTATATTATGGTTGTATGATGGAATGGTAAGCATGGCAGTACTCTGTCATAATTTTGGTTAGTGTTTATGTTTTATGTAATTTTTTTAAGTCTAGCTGTATTGCGTAGTATTTTTTTTCTTTTAGGGGCCAATATGATGTAAAAAATTTAGAACTGAAGTACAATATTTACTCCATGAGTTTCTTTGACTCATAATGGTATTGTTTTATGATAAAAAAATATTTTCCCCTATAATTCGAGGTGAGGGAATTTGGTCATGTCTAAGCATGTGTCTCCATGTTAACGATAGGGCCTTGCAACACTATAATGTCACCTATCAACCCAATATTAGGTTATATCACACAATTAAGGATCGATCCATCTCAAATATGTGACAACCCGCGATCCGAGATAAGGGGTGGCCCGCCCGATACTCAAACATAACAGGAATCATGGATGGATATCATTCTCAGCATCACAAAATATAAACTGAGTATACGGGAAAACCACCCAATAAGTCAGAAAACGGGTTGCCAAAAAGTTTAGAAATTTAAAACCAGTTAAGAAAATTAAATTTAAACAACCCGAATCTGATAAGCAAGTGGAATTCCACAATAATATTTATAATACAACTAAGACGAATGTATACAAAATGACCGAATAAGCTGTCGATCCACAGCAACATACAACGAAGTACCACAATTTAAATATTTTACATAATACATTCATTAAACAAGTACAAAAGTTTGGGCCACACGCCCGATGAAAAGACCCGATCATATCTAGAATACAAAGATGAGAGCGTCTAATACAATGTCCTGTAATAACCCGCAAAATCTTACAGCTCGTCGAAGGCAAAGGAATGGGAACATCAAAACTGGCGTCCTTGGGGGTAGCACCTGAGCGAATACAATCATATACACAACAAGGAAAGTAAACCGGTCAGGGCCGGTTCTATATAATCACCAGAAGAAATAAAAAGCGTGATAGAAATGAACAGTTATGCATGAATGATAAGAATGATAAATTTACATTACAATTTAACTAAATGATGAAATGAAATGTCATTTACATAAAAGAAAGAAAAGTAATAACCTAAATTTAAAACCTTTACTCATATCAAATTTCCATTACCTTTTTTGTATTCCTTAATAGGAATAAAACCATTTATTAACTTCCATAGTTAATTATCTTACCATTTCATCTTTCCATTCCTTAATAGGAATACCACTAATATCAAGTACACTTTATGGCACATATCTCATTAATCTCATTCCCGTGATCTTTATGGCACGTATCATGCTCTTTATGGCATATATCCATCAAGTCCCACTTGATGCAGAAAAGTTATATTCATATACATATAACGATGCTAAGACCGCCCCTCCGAGTTTCCCCACTGGGCGCTCCCCTAAATGACCATCATCTTCCAGGGCCTATCTATACAAGACAACCTGGGATCATAACGCAACGTAGGGAAGCTTCCATATGCCTGCGGGAAAGTCAGGACCACACCCGGAATCCCCTAACCAGCGCAGAAAAACATATAAAAACCCCGCATATGGCCTAGGACTATATCCTCCCTGCATTCATTAGCCAGGGGGCATCACCAAGCGCGCGAACTTCCCTTATGATGTCATTTAGAGAGGTGTGTTTAAGTAAATTAACATTTACCATTTTAATCTCATTTTCATTTTCAATTACCATTACCAAATTCCATTTCAAATATCCATGTGTTTGGTTCTTTTTATTCGAACCTATCATCATTAAACAACTGGGTTCATTTTAGTTGAACATATCATCATTAAGCATTTGGGTTCATATTATGCGAACCTAATTCCCCTCGAATATCGTCATTAATATTCCTCAAATTACAAGTCCCGACTAGATCTCCAAATGATCATTATGATCCTACAAGTCCCCAAAGTTCATAAAATTTTGATAAGTCCTTAAGTCTCCAAACATGGACCTACAACCCCTATCCTCTTATTCAGAAGTAACCAAAAGAGTGATGCCTAAACATCACTTCGGAACCACCACCACCACCCCCCCCTTTCTGGATGTAACCCCAAGTGAAATCCATTCCACTCTAGGGTGACAACCAGACTTAACTAGGACTCTAAAGGCCAAAGTTTACTTCATTCAAGAAGGTTCCTAAGTCCCTATGAAAAGAAAAGATTTAAAATGAAAAGAAAAATTTTGGGAAGAAAACAGGGGACCGGTCGACCGCGTCTCAAGTTTTTGCCAAAGAATAAAAAGAAGAAAGCTCCCTTCGGCAGGGCCAGTCGACCGGTAAGGGGGACGCGGTCGACCGCGCCTCAACATTTATGCCTTTAAAAGAAAGCAGTGTGCCCTCTCCCGAAGGCCCGGTCGACCGGTCTGATAACTGCGGTCGACCGGTCATAGTAGACCTAGCCTCCCTATTTCTTCTTCCAACAACCAAATCCCATATCATTTAATGGAACTAATACACCGCAAATATGTCTAATTACCATCATTTACAATATTAATCATCCAAATCAATTTCCAAGGGTTAATACCCATAAATCCAACAAAACTCTAAAATGATTAAACACAACAAATTCATAACTATCACAACTAATTATTCTCCTTAAATCATATAATAGCAAGTAGATAACTTGCCTTGATGTAGAAAAATCAGATTTGAGGAAGATCCAAGCTCCAATCTCTCTTTTCTCCAAAACTCTCTTATTTCTCCTTTCTCTCTCTAGGTTAACAATTGTGTGTTAAGATAAAATGAGGAAAATAATGAGGTTAGCAAGACTAAATCGAACCATTAGTCTAAAATGTCCAACTTTAATGACTAATACGCGATAAAATGATACGCACTACACATTTAAGCTATAACCAGTCAAAAGTGCCCGAAATGCCAAAATACAATATGGCACTTATTTTGACTGTCTCGCACCTACCGGGACTAACTACACCCTCCAAATTATCATTTGGAAATTTTATAACTCATTTTAAGTTCCGGTTTCTCATTAAACCAAAATTTCATTTTATATCTTATGACACCATAAATCACCACATGGATATTTTTACCTACTCATCAGGGAAACATACAACATTTCAGTAAATATTAACCTTTTTCATATTAAATTAATATTTACTCAACATCCATCATTTTATAATTAATTACTACACATAGTAAATAAATATAAAATAATCTATCAAAAGTGAGGGTTGTTACATACTCCCCCTCTTATAAGGGAATTTTACCCCCAAAATTCAGGCATGCCTCGCAAGAAGAAATGCGGATACTTTTCCCGCATGTCATCCTCGTGATCACATGTCGATTCTTCGACACTAGGATAATTACAATACTCCCTAACCAAGGTACTACCGGAGGTTTCAACTACCACTCTCCCCGCTCTAAAATAGCAACCGACTACTCCTCATAAGGAACGTCAAGTAGCATCTACTTCGAAAGAAATGCGCCTAAGGGCACCCATCACATCTCTTGTACTACTATACAGGAGAGATATGGAACACGTTATGAACTTGTTGCAAATGTTTCGGTAAAGAAAGTTAATAGGCTACCGTACCCACCTTATCATATATAGGAACGGTCCAACGTAACACGGTGCAAGTTTTCCTTTTACTCGAAATGCTTAATGCCATTCATAGGCGATACTCGCACCAACACTTGGTCTATCGACCTCAATCTCCACATGTCTTCTCCCTGAATCGACATAACTCTTTCGTCGATCTTGGTTATACGAATGCGATTCCGAATGAGCTCAACATTCGAAGAAGTACCTCGGATCATTCCAGGTCAGAGAGACTTATCAACTCGCACCTCTAACCAACAAGTAGGAGATCCACAAGGACTACCATACAAGGCTTTATAAAGCGCCATCCCAATAGTGAATCGATACAAATCATTATAAGCGAATTCAACTAGTGGGAGACACTATTCCCGACTATTCTTGAAGTCAGGCACAGACATAAGGAATATATTCCCCAACATATGGTTTACCCTTTTGGTCTGGCCATCTGTTTGAGGATGATAAGAAGTGCTTAACCTCCATTCGGTTCCCATGGCTTCTTGGAAACTTGCCCCAAATGGGAAATGAAAATCTTGTCTCAGTCGGAAACTAAAATCAAAGGCACCCCATGTAGTCCAGTAACCTCTCCATGCCCGACCACTACTACTGGCGGCGCATAACTTGACACATTATGCCGTTACCCGGATGTAACGCAACTTTAGAACCGCAAGATCACACCATATCTGCCTTTCTTAAGTCCATTCATTCGGGACAAAAATTCTCTTATGGAAACGCACCCCACCCTCAAAGTCAATAGAGTAGGGTTATGTTCCCTCAATCCACAGTTTGTGTATGTGGCTTTAACCACCCTTGTCACTCCTATGACATATTGTAACAAAAATGTTGCTCGCACGAAGGATTAAATTCTGCCCAGGAAGTGTCACTTCCCTTTCCTACACAGCGGTCACCCCCACCTGGAATTTTAATTCAAGCATGGGATAATATTTCTCACAAGTATTAGCTTATGAGGCACATAAACATTAGGTCTATGCTCCAGTATTATTACTCCCAACCCTGGCAGAGGCTTATCAATTGAATCCACCCACTAGCTTAACAACATGGCTCAGGGGTGCGAGTCAATTCACCCTTTTCGTTTCCTCCATAACACTCTACTACAAGAGGCCTCATCTCCTTCGGCTTAACCAACCAAACTTCTCGAAATCTCATATTTCCCATTATCAGGGAACCAAATCCCTCTTAGAGTTAACATACGACTTATTCATGGTCAAATCCCAACAGCCCTCCTAAACTAATGTCACATACTAAAGGCCTTATGTCCAAACAATCCTAAGGTCTACCTACCTATACTATATCCTATCTAAGTCGTATACGCATAATACTAAGTATATCCCTAGTACCCAAGACCTTTCTCAACTCCCGACATTTGCTCGGTTTCGTGCGTGGGACGTCTCGCCGAAGCGAAATCCAAACAAGGAACCCTCCCGTTACACTACTACCTCGCGTTGTCGGTCATCAAGATATACAGGTCTAAGACACATGTTCGGGACCTAAGAGATTCTACTTATATACATTACCATTTAAATAACTGAAGACTTAACAAATCAAACATTCACTTTCCATAAAGCCTTATAATTATATACCCCACAATATATATATACCTTTTTAAATAGCCTTCTTACCAAGGCATAACCCGAAGTCTTTACTCGACTTCGCATCCCAGTCTCACTCACATCGTTCAGAGGAGAGAACTGTATACAGTGCTTCTATTTCGCACTTTAATAGCCATTAATCACTCTTCTACATGATTCTCGGCTAAACCTTTCCAACAGCAATATAAAATAAAATAAAATAAAATTAACTACAAGAAGCAAGAACAACATCTCTCCACTTCCAACGTCGTCGAGGTTCACGCGTGGAGCGTCCCGCAAAAGCGGAATCCAAACAAGGAACCCCTCCTATACTCTACTACTCAACTATGTCGGTCGTGGAGATAGGGAATACCAATCACATCATACCCGACCATGTTAAGGACGAGTAAATCGGCCTCAAAGCACAAAGTAACACCAGAAATCCCTAAATGTTTACAAACAAGGAATCAAGCGAACCATCACTCGTAGAAAACTCAACGCTAGTCAAATTACTCTCAGCATATTTTATCAAATCTGTAGCCTGAGAAGAGCTCATAAAGAAAATGAGCGCGTAAAGCCCGCATCGAATAACACACAACTCAAGTGTCCCAGAGTAAAACTTACCCTCAATAACGGGTGGTGCCGTCAGAGCAGGAAGAAGCATAGCCTCCTGAATTGGAAAAATACGCCCATACTGTAGTTGTCCCTGTTACGGAGGAACAACCATAATAGGTACCGGAGGTGGAAACTAAACATATGGCTGCTGCGGAGCCCTAGGAAATTGGCCCCCAATCACCTGAGGACACTCCATCTTATAATGACCCGCCTCCCCACAATGGAATCACCGTCCCTTCATATCCTCCTGACCTCGACCCCTGTTATTTCTAAACTGGGTAATTCCTTGGCCCAAAGGGTCTTTACCTCCATGACCACCCCAACCTACGTATTGCAAAGCACCATTACAGTGCCTAATGTTATTGCCACCCGCAATAAACCCTCCAAAACGTTGTCTCTTAGACGAAACCCCTTGTCGGGGGGCCCTCTCTTTCTGCTTACTACCCGAAGGTTGGTATGAGGGAAATGCTCTTCTTCAAATCCCATGTTCTCCAAGCTTTCCTGCTTGCCCCACGACAGTAGCTTTCTTGCTACCCGGTATATATAACCAATGCTCATGGCAACGGGATGAGGCTGCATTCTTAACCTCACCAAAGGTTTGTAAAGATGGATTACCCAGCCATTGCAGCTGGATTCTCCAGTTTAGACCTCACATAAACTTTGAGATATTCCTATCTTCCGGAGCCACTTCATCCGATACAAAACTCGCCAACCGGGTGAACTCCGCTTCATACTCCACCACTGATCTCTCTCCTTGCACAACATCCTGGAGCTTCTTTCTCATCTCCCTTTGAACTGTGGAAGGAACGTACTCACGATCGAACAAAGCCCAAAGCTCAGTGATCGTCATTGTGTCTCTCTGCTCTGGTGTAGTCATCATCTCCCACCAGTACAACGCAGATCCAACAAGCTTAAAAGTGGCAAGGACTTGTTTCTTTCCTCGCTACATTCTATCATTCGAAGGTGGCGTCGTTTGTTTTCTTTCCATGCAGTTGGCTATAATAACATCCGTGCCTCCCTCGAATTCCGGGGAATTTCCCTTTAGAAAGGACTCCCAAATCCTTTTTCGACAGAGAAGGTTCCATAGGAGCTTGAACATCATGAGCCCCTTGTTGAGCCTGTGGCAAATGATTGGACCTCTGCGGTCATGGCGGTGTTAACCGCTTGAGCTACTATGTTTGCTACATCCGCAGCGTTGACGGTCCCTTGTAGAGGCGGTGGAGAATCTACCTCCTCTTCTACAACCCTATCACGTCTCGCTGGGCGACCTCTCTAGGCGGCATTTGAGACAAAGAAACAATAGAGTTAAAATACTATTTGAAACAATCTATCTTGCAGAAGATCGCAAACATACACAATGACATAGTCCTAACATTAGGCTCTATATCAAAGAATGCTACGGTAGAACGTGACGAATCCACATAGATCCTAAAGACTCTAGAACCTGATGCTCTGATACCATCTGTGACAACCCGCGATCCGAGATAAGGGTGTAACACCCCGCATTTTCATGCATTAAATATTTAATTAATTCGGGAATTTTAAATTACTTGTGAATCGTAATTTAATTGAATTAATTAGGGAAATATTATTTAAATATTAATCGAGGAATAAATGTTTAATATTTATGGGAAGTTATTTACTAAGTGAATAGTAATTATTTATTTAAGTCATTTCGAGTATTAATGACAGGGTAGGCACTTATCTCAATCGGGAGTCGGTATAGACTAAAGGGGTGAGGGGATAAACATTTTTATAAATTAATTCGGATGCCAATTCTGAGTGTACGGTGGAGTCCGGATGGGCCGAAATAGTCAGAAAAGTGTACCCGGGGTAGTAAACGGGTCACGGGGGGTTTTTAGACATAGCCGGGCCCACACGGGGGCATTTGGGTCACTTGGGCTTGGCCCATTAGGCAAAAAACGGGATTTAGGTAAATTAAGGAATTGGGAGGAATGATATAACGGCTGATAGAGTTTTAGAAAAAGGCTAATTGGATTAAGGAACCCTAATAACAGTTAAAGGCAATTTTGGGATCACTAGAGAGCCAACAAGGATCATCTTCAACCTTGGAATTCAGCTCCGAATCAGACACTACGAAACCTAAGGCAAGTGGATAACTTGCAATAGTATTAAATCTGTTTTGAAATTCATATTCATGTGATGTGTTTGATCAAAAATTCATTTTGGGTGTTCATGGCATAAACATGAGGTTTTGAAAAGTGATAATCTGATTTACGAATTTTAATGAAAATTCTGGTAGAAATCTGATATTATGAACTAATACATATCTGGTAGGATGATATCTAGATAATTAGAAACGAATTTGGTGAAGGTATTTGGGATGTAAATGGGTTAAGAGTTAAAGATGAAGTTTTTTTCCCAAATCCAGAAACTGTAGTTAATGGGCGAATTAATGATGTTGGTGGACATTCTAGAGGTCCCTAATAAGGTTTCTAACATGTATTAATGCTAAGAGGGCTTGAGGTTACTGGTAGAAGGAATTAGGATTTGAGAATTTCCATCCATGGCTGATTCTGTCTTCACGAAGAAGACGAAGACATGTTCGATCGATCGATCGAAGATCTGGGGTCGATCGATCGAAGGTCGGCAGATTTCGGCAATTCTGCCCAGTTATGTGTATAAAAGAAAAAATTTATATGTTAAATCCTTATGTAATTAATTATGGGGAAATTAATACATGAGTCTAAACCTAATTAATAATGAGTAAAGTTAATTAGAATTTGAGGAAAGTTTTGGGTGACACGTCATGATTATAAATTCGAGAGTCGGGAATTTAGACTCGAGTGAGGTTATTTCGGGCTACGAGAGTAAGTCCAAATTTATGGTGGGAGCGACACCAAAGGTGACTAAATTAATTAATGTGCAAATTAATTAATAGTTAGGGTTGGACCATAAACTCTTAATAAATAAAACAGGCTGGTGTTACGGATTTGTACATGGTGTAGCCGGGACGTTTTATTTATATATATATATATATACGGTGTGTGATAGTATATATATATATAGTGTGTGTGCATTAATATCAGAGATTGAATATTACTATTATATACTCTAGTGCTATAGGGGGAGGTTGCGCGTAGTGGATGAATCCCCTAGCTTGAGGAGTAGGGCGAGTAAAATCCCAGGTCATAACGTTCGTTATATGGGTGAGGGGCATCTCACTTTCAAGAAAGGAATATGACCGCCTCCAATTCGTATGTTAAACTAAGTTAGTGAGCGAAGCTGACTTGGATAACTAGGTTTCGTGAATACACCTAGTGGGATAGCACTTGGGAAAATTTATATTTTGTGAGTATTCTTACTCAGTCGAAAGTTTGTATTAAATGCTATTTCAGTATGTTTGTGAATACTGTAATATGATTAAATATATAATTAGGTAAATAATTATATAGGGATATTTAATACATAGTGAAAAGTGTATTATGTGCATAACAGGTGTGAATGTTATATGAAATTAAAAGGAGTAATAATTCAATTAAGTTGACGTTTATAATAACTTAAAAATCATGGATTAAGGCATACTCGGTTAGAGTAGGTAAAATTCAAGGGTTAAAATAAGCATTGGGTCAGGAGCGTAGGACCTAGTAAGTTAAATGGAAGCGTTAGTAGTGCACATTAGAGGAGGGGTGAGGAAGTCCTCAAGAGAGTACGGCACTAACTAAAATATGAAGAGCATGCATATTTATTTATTACTGCAAGTTAATCATTTGTTAAATATTTTCAAATGTTTTTGGGTACTAACCCTTGCTATAAAAAATTTAAAAACCTTTTAGGTGTCCAACCACAAGGGCGCCAATCTTGACTCTATTCCAGGTATCCTTTGCTACAGCACATGTGGATGTTGCGGGGTTTTGATAGACGCCTCCTTCTTCCATTCCTATAGAGACTCTCTAGTATTTATCAGAGCTTGTCGCTCACAGTTCATTTATCAGTAGTAGACTTGTTGAGATGTTTTCCCGATATTTACTTGTATTGGTTATTTGGACCGATGGTTTATTCGGTTAGGTATTTTATTTGTGGATGGTTATTTTAATTAACTGTGATTGTGTATTGTTGTATGTTCCGCATGAGTTTTATTTAATTAATTGAAAGATAAAAATTGGCACCAGTCTACTTTTTTCACTTAGGTGGTTAGTAATTAAAAAGACGACAGTGATGCTAAGAATGGACCAACTGAGAAACCTTTTCCAACTTGATTTAGGACTGATCACTCGGGATTAATTAGGCGGGGTGTCACAGATGGTATCAGAGCATCAGGTTCTAGTGTCCTTAGGATCTGTGCGGCTTTCTACGTTTCAGTGTAGCACTCGTTGTTATAGAGCCCTATTATTAGGACTGTTGATTCATTTTCCGCTTGTGAGATATCGTATTTATGCTGTGTATATTTTTGTGTAAATTGTGTACTTATACAATTCAATCTATTTCAGATGCCACCAAGGAGACTGAGAGCCGAGAGGGCTGAGGCTAGGGATGAAATCAGGGAGGCTCATCAGGAGCCACAGGTACCGCTACCACCACCCCCACCCGAGTTGATTTCCACTACTCAGGTGGCAGTGATAGTGGCCCAGGCGGTCGAAACAGCAATGAGAGCTATGGCAGCTCACTTTCCACAGCCCCAGGCACCAGCAGTTCAGGGTCCAGTGGGGCCACCATCTTGGCAAAGAGTTAGGGAGACCTTCCAGAAGGGTCACCCACCTGAGTTCCGGGGTAGTACAGATGTGATAGAGGCTTGTGACTGGAAGAAGAACATTCAGCGCCATCTACGCATGCTAGAGTGTATCTAGGTACAGAAGAAGATGCTTGCTACCTTTCGTCTATCAGGGGCTGCCTTACAGTGGTGGGAGTCAGTTACCACCGCCGGGGAGCGAGACTAGATGCCGATAGCAGAGTTTTGGGTGCGGTTCGATCGCAAATACTTTCCACCAGCAGTTGAGACTGAGATGAGGAAGAAATTCAGTGATTTAGTTCAGGGTGACCGATCAGTGGCAGACTACGAGGAAGAGTTCACCCGTTTGGAAAACTTTGTGCCAAATGAGGTGAGCGATGAGGAGCGGAAGAAATCGAGGTTTATGGACGGATTAGCCTGGAGGATCAGGCAACACTTGATTGGGAATCCGGCGTTAGTGACGTATACAGACGTCGTTAATGCCGCACTTGTACATTGCCAGGACCATCGCTTCCATACGAAGGGGAGCAAGCGAACAGGGGAGCCGAGCCAACAGGGCAAGGCTGTTATTAGTAGTGACACTAGTGGTGATCAGCAGCAGGCGAGTAGTCAGCAAGGGAATCAGGCTAAGAAGTTTAAGCCTGGTGGTTTCCGATAGGAGGGACAGGGGTTCAGGCAGGGGCAGCCGGGTCTGAATCAGCAGCAGCAGGTTCCTCAGGCTCGTCAGGGCCAAGGGAACAATGGGGGAGGCCAACAGGGCCAGGGCCAGCCGCGTCAGGGCCAACGACAGGGGGATGGACAGAGACGCTGCTTTGTGTGTGGCCAGCCAGGACACTTCAAGAGGGAATGCCCACAGAGGGGCAGAGGTCAACAGCAGGAGGCCCAACAGGGGCAATGGGGGCAATTACCACCAGCAGCACCAGCCCCACCTCAGCAGGGCCGATGCACTACGGACGTGTGTATAACGTTCGGGATGTTCCTAATCCCCCGGCGCAGCAAGCACCGCAAGCAGTTGAGGGTATATTTCTCATTCATGGTTAATGAGGGTAGTATTCTCTTTGATACAGGAGCATCGCATTCATTCATTAAATTAAATTTTGCTAAACGGGCCGGACTACTAGAGACCGCGGGAGGTCTTCGGATGTGTGCAGAGTCGCCAGTTGGCAGCGGGGCCACGATTCACTCAATTTTTCGGGGTACGGACATTTTGATTGGGAGACTTAGTTTAGCAGCGGAAATACTAGTGTTAGATATGGAGAGGTACGATGTCATCCTGGGTATGGATTGGTTGGCAGGTTATCGGGCGACGGTGGATTGCTACGAAAGGACTATCGTGTTCTCCATTACAGGGCAAGAGATGTTCTTAATAGCAATGCCACTACCCGAGGGAGGGTCACGCACACACTTGTATTACATTGAGGAGGAAACCTCACAGGAGGTGGCTATTCCATTGGATTCAATCCCAGTGGTGAGAGACTTTGAGGATGTGTTTCAGGAGATACCAGGGTTGCCACCTAGCAGGGAAATCAAAATTGTGATCGATTTAGCACCGGGGACGAGGCCAATTGCTCGGTCCCCATACCGTATGGCCCCTTCAGAGATGCGTGAGATGAGGGAGCAGATTCAGCAGCTTCTGGGTCAGGGTTTCATACGACGGAGTACATCGCCGAGGGGTGCACCGGTGTTATTTGTGAAAAAGCGAGATGGCTCACTACGATTATGCGTGGACTATAGAGAGCTGAATAAGGCCACGATACGGAATAAGTATCCGTTGCCTAGGATTGACGACCTATTTGACCAGTTGAGAGGGGCGTTTTATTTCTCTAAGGTCGACTTAAGGTCAGGATATCATCAATTACGTATCCGAGAGGAAGATGTTCCGAAGACCGCTTTCCTTTCGCGGTATGGATCTTACGAGTTCAGGGTGATTCCATTCGGACTCACCAATGCACCAGCAGTGTTCATGGACCTCATGAACAGAGTATTCAGGGATTTTCTCGATCAGTTTGTTATCGTGTTCATTGATGACATCCTGATCTACTCACGTACCGAGGAGGAGCACGCAGAGCACCTACGTGTAGTGTTACAGACATTACGGGATCACCAACTCTATGCCAAATTCGGTAAGTGTGGATTTTGGCTACGGGAGGTTCAGTTCCTTGGCCACGTGGTGTCCGACCGGGGTATAGCAGTGGATCCAAGTAAAGTATCGGCGGTGAGGGAGTGGGGATAGCCCACGACACGGACAGAAGTGAGCAGTTTTCTGGGGTTGGCCGATTATTATAGACGGTTCATCAAAGGATTCTCGAAGATTGCGGGCCCTTTGACGAATCTTACCCGGAAAGGGGTACCTTTCACTTGGGATGATCACTGTCAATTAGCCTTCGACGAGTTAAAGGACAGGTTGACATCTGCGCCCGTGCTTGCATTGCCGAAAGGAGGATTAGAGTATCGGGTTTACACTGACGCATCCTTACAGGGACTTGGGGGTGTGCTTCAGCAGGAGGAAAGGGCTATAGCTTATGCGTCTAGGAAGCTAAAGACCCACGAGAAGAATTACCCCACGCATGACCTGGAGTTAGCAGCAGTCATTTTTGCTTTGAGGATATGGAGACATTATATCCTGGGGGAGCAGTTGACACGACTAAGAATTTGTCTCAGAAATACGTTCACTCTAGGCTCAAGTGCAAGCCTGTCGCTCAAGTAATAAACCCGGTAAGTCGGGATCGTATCCACAGGGATCGAGATTGTCAAATAGTAATAAGAAAAATTATTAAATCTTGAAATGATTTCTTAAAATAAACGAAAAGATGATTAATAATTGGGAAAATTTAACAAACTGAAAAGTGCAAAAGAAATTAGATCTGACAAATGGGAGAAAATAGGGTAGGGTACAATCCCTCAATCCTTAACAAATTACCGTATAAATACTAGAATTGTAAATTAAAATTATTGACTAGATCCGGTCTTTATACATTCTAAGCATTACATATATGAGGGATCTAGCCCGCATCCTATGAAATCAAAGATAGATATAAAGCGGTGAATGAATCCAGTCTTTATATATTCTAAGCATTACGTATATGAGGTTCAAGCCCGCACCATACGAAATCAAAGATAAATATAAAGCGGTGCTTTCACGATTCAATCAATATTTTAATTTAACCTCTATTTTCTACATAAATAATTTGCCTTGGATTGAGTTCATGTACCCCAACCCTTGGGAATTTAGCTACCCATGATTTGGTTCAAGAATAAATTCACACACAAAATTATGGATCTACAAGACATGGGAAATAATTTGCAAATAATAAAAATAGAGAATGGAAAGATATTACTTGAATTCAGCAACAAAAATGGAATTGGAATCCAGAATTTCTTACAAACTAGGGTTCATGAAAACTCTTGAAGGAATAGAAAATTTGCTCTCAAAATCTAACCCTAAAATTCAATCTAGCACTTCTAACCTACTCCTAACCTAGCCTCTCTCTAGCAACTCCCCTTGAAAATGAGGTAGGGCTTGGTCTTTTATAGCACCAAGTTGCACAAATTTGGCATCAAATTTCGCTTGTGGCACAAGTTTTCCAAGAGTTGCAATGCATTAAATGCATAATTAATTACAGAAATCCGCACATCCAGACTCTTCATTATCGCACAACTTCAAAACATCGTAACTTCTTCACCGTAGCTCGGATTGAGGTGCCGTTTTTTCCAGTATTCTTGTAATTTAGAACTCTTCAACTTTCTAGTTGGCCCCACCTCCGGATTAAGGCTTTAAAATTACGAAAATGCCCTTCAACTCTCCATTTCTTGGTTTCTTTCACTGTTTTGAGCTCTCCTTCGCACTAACTTGCGTGAAATACCTGTAAAACACATGAGAAATACACAAAACACGAAATACTTGCCAAAAAAGGTTAGTAGCATAAATAAGAGACAAATTCAAGCTAAATACACTGCACGAGATCATAAAAATACCGAAATTAAGGGGATAAATGTGAAGAATATGTGCCTAATCACACCCCCTAACTTAGAACTTTGCGCGTCCCGAGCAATGTAAATGAAATTAGCCAAAATTCTACTCTTGAAAATTCTTTTATTAAAATAAAATTCCACTTTCGCAGGCAAGCGATTGCATTTAGCGTATGCAACAAGCCTTTAAACCCCTAGGTTACCCTAGTAGGACGAGTTTTGTCTCGTGAGGGTTTGCAGTGAATACACCCACAAAATTCTTTATTGACTCAAATAAAGATCAAAATACTTAAAAATTGTACAATTTAAACTTTTTGAAAAATAATCACCATAAATTCATATTCAAATGTCTCAAACCATAGTGTGTGTGTGCGAAGCCAAAAATTAAACCTCAAATTTCCACCGATTGAGCATTACGTTACTTTTCGAAAATTCGTTTTGATTCAAATTCTTACGGATGCACTCACAAACGAATCACTCGGATTGTGGTTATTTTCTCTCGGTATGCATGATATAAAGAGTAAATATAATGGACACAAATTCATGCATACAAAATTGAAAAGAAGGAAATTTATGGTGAAAAGATCTCATCATCGGATTACAGTTATTAGGAAACGGGAACATCACCTCTAGTTCACACCATTTAATCTCTCATATTATCTTTTCATGTTTTAGCTCTCCATGCGGTAATTAATTTCGCCATTCGGACTCAGTTAGGACTTTTCGGATTAAAAAGTGTAAAGGGTAAAAATGGGAATGGATGGAATGTTCGGAATTGGAAAATGTCCTTATGACGTACATTTGTGCTTTTTCGGGCATTTGCTCATTTTTCTCTTTCTCTTTTTTTTCTTTTTTTTCATTTTTTTTTCTTGCTATTCTTCTTTTTTTGTTGAGCATTTCTATTTTTTTTTCTTCTCGCCCCTTTTTATTGCACAATTTGGACTTTATTTGATGAATTTTCTCAATTTTCACAATTCCGGGCTATTTGGTTTTTCGGGTTATCAAACGAAAGGAAAAATTTTATTTGGCTCAAAGTGGGTTGCAAAGGGATAATTTTTCACAACTTTTTATGGCTAATATTTTTGGGTAACAAATGAGGGCCTACTTCATTGTCCAAATTGCTAATCACATTACCATATGCATCTCGAGATTAGTTAAGTTTAGAGATATATTTAGCACGAATTTCGAGACAACATTTCACACATTTCCCATAACCGATCAAATCAAAGGATTGAGATCATCAACGACTTATTAAAACGCTGAAAAGAACTTTGAGTTAATCATAAACTCGGATTGATTTAAAAACTCATAAAAAATTGAAAGGCTCAAAATCTCACCGGGTTTGATCAATCTCCACACTTATTCGTAAAGTCGTCAATTTTCTTTCAATTTCCATCTTTGGTCAATTTTGGCTTAGTGCATTTGAGATTTAACAATTTGAGACTTTAAATAGAATAAAGGTGATATTTTTGAAAAATTTAAATTCCAATTCTTATTTATTTTGAACAAAAATATTTTTGACTTTTTCTAAATTTTTCAATTTTTTTTTTTCAAAATTTTCTAAAAAAACACACTTGGAAAGAACATGTGATCGAATCAATGAATCTAAACAATAAATGGGAAGAATATCCCACACCCCCTAACTTAAATGTTGAATTGTCCTCAATGCAAATCAAGAACACAACATAAAGAGAGGAAAAGAAAGATATTACCCAAATGGAGCGATCCCTGATGAGTGCGAGTCCATTGAATCTACAAAACATGTTAGAACCAAGCATAGCAAAAAGAATAACAAAAACTCTAACTATCGAAACTAGACTATAATAAAAGAGAAAAAAAAATTAACTATTTACAACCTAAAATTGGAACGGCTAATAAATCATACACTAAAAGTCGAAAAATTTGAGGGTCCACCCAAAATACAATTTGACTTTGAGGGATTAATGATGTACCCTCATTAGGATGCATGCCTCCTGAAAAGTAAGAATTCCGTTTGAAAAACGGAAGGCATGTGAAAAGTTTAAAAAATGAACCATCACCAATTACAAAATTTAGGGGGATAATGAAGGATTTTGGTGCATAAGAGGACAAGTCCCATTGGGATCCAAGAAATATAGAATCACGTTCCAAAGATTTTTCAAGTATTATGGGGAGAGGGGCACACAAAAAGGAACAATCCATATTAGAAAACAATTTAAGCATAGAGTGCTTGTCCTCATAAATCGGAAAATGATCCTCTTGTTGCGTAGCACGTGTGTTGGTCTCTAAGTCGGACGATATTTGAGTCGTATCTTCAAGTACCTCCGAAGACTCAAATGGTATGGGTGAAGGTTTGGGAAGGAGGAATGCATCAATTCTATTGTCCCACTCGCTTTCGTCTAAATGACGAAATGAGGCCCAGAAAGATTGGACTTCATCATTAAGGCTTGCATCTACCTGTCCAAACTCGCGCTCAAACTCTGCTAGGCTCAACTCCTCTAGCTCTCTCTCTTGCTTGGTGTCCTCAAAATTTTTTCCCTTAAAATTTTCAATTGGATCTGGTGGAGTGACACGTCTAAGTGTGTGGCCCGTAAGATGAAGCATCTCAAAATAACATTCCCATACAAGAAGCGGATCAACATCCTTAAGACATTAATCCAATTCTTGTGATGGATTTAATGGTTCGATAATAGTGGGGACACAAGGAGACAAATGATCCTCAACCTCAGTAGATTTTGCAATATTTATAATAGGTTGAGATTCAAAAGAACTTGGATCAATTTCAATGATTTCATTCTCAAAAGTATTAGGTGAAGCGCAAGTCTCGACCTTTTCTAAGTTGTCCAAATAATCATTCAACTCCTTGCAAGTTGCTATAATTTTCGACTCGAGAACAGCACGGTCATCAGATTGCTTTTTTAGATCAAGTAAGAGTTCTTCCAAAGTAGGCTTTCTTGGTTCTAGCACCTCGAATTCCTCATTTGGTTGAAAACTTACTTCATCTTCAAAACTATCGGAAAAGAAATCCTCATTGGGTTCAAATAATGCATCTAACTCTTGCTCCCAATAACGATTTTTTTCGCGATATTCTTTTTCAAGTCTTTCTTCTTCAAGCAATTGATTTTGATAAATTTGGAGTTTCTCAGCACTAGGCTTGTATTTAATATAATCATCTTTAGTGATATTCATCCAATGGTCATAAGTCTTGAGTGCCTCCTCTTCCTCACTATTAGCATAACAATTAAAGCCACCAAAAGAATTAAAATAAGACATTTCAAATTGGGCAATTCAAGAACGTGACACCCATTTTTTTTTTCAATTTTTGTTATATTTTTTTTTTTTTTCGAAATCACTTGTAGATAAAAATAACTTTCTTAAAAATTTAACAATTTCAATCCCCGGCAACGGCGCCAAAAACTTGACGCGACTAAGAATTTGTCTCAGAAATGCGTTCACTCTAGGCTCAAGTGCAAGCCTGTCGCTCAAGTAATAAACCTGGTAAGTCGGGATCGTATCCACAGGGATCAAGATTGCCAAATAGTAATAAGAAAAATTATTAAATCTTGAAATGATTTCTTAAAAGAAACGAAAAGATGATTAATAATTGGGAAAATTTAACAAACTGAAAAGTGCAAAAGAAATTAGATCTGATAAATGGGAGAAAATAGGGTAGGGTACAATCCCTCAATCCTTAACAAATTACCGTATAGAATACTAGAATTGTAAATTAAAATTATTGACTAGGTCCGGTCTTTATACATTCTAAGCATTACATATATGAGGGATCTAGCCCGCAACATATGAAATCAAAGATAGATATAAAGCGGTGAATGAATCCAGTCTTTATATATTCTAAGCATTACGTATATGAGGTTCAAGTCCGCACCATACGAAATCAAAGATAAATATAAAGCGGTGCTTTCACGATTCAATCAATATTTTAATTTAACCTCTATTTTCTACATAAATAATTTGCCTTGGATTGAGTTCATGTACCCCAACCCTTGGGAATTTAGCTACCCATGATTTGGTTCAAGAATAAATTCACACAAAAAATTATGGATCTACAAGACATGGGAAATAATTTGCAAATAATAAAAATAGAGAATGGGAAGATATTACTTGAATTCAGCAACAAAAATGGAATTGGAATCCAGAATTTCTTACAAACTAGGGTTCATGAAAACTCTTGAAGGAATAGAAAATTTGCTCTCAAAATCTAACCCTAAAATTCAATCTAGCACTTCTAACCTACTCCTAACCTAGCCTATCTCTAGCAACTCCCCTTGAAAATGAGGTAGGGCTTGGTCTTTTATAGCACCAAGTTGCACAAATTTGGCATCAAATTTCGCTTGTGGCACAAGCTTTCCAAGAGTTGCACTGCATTAAATGCATAATTAATTACAAAAATCCGCACATCCAGACTCTTCATTATCGCACAACTTCAAAACATCGTAACTTCTTCACCGTAGCTCGGATTGAGGTGCCGTTTTTTCCAGTATTCTTGTAATTTAGAACTCTTCAACTTTCTAGTTGGCCCCACCTCCGGACTAAGGCTGTAAAATTACGAAAATGCCCTTCAACTTTCCATTTCTTGGTTTCTTTCACTGTTTTGAGCTCTCCTTCGCACTAACTTGCGTGAAATACCTGTAAAACACATGAGAAATACACAAAACACGAAATACTTGCCAAAAAAGGTTAGTAGCATAAATAAGAGACAAATCCAAGCTAAATACACTGCACGGGATCATAAAAATACCGAAATTAAGGGGATAAATGTGAAGAATATGTGCCTAATCAGCAGTTCACGCTATTCACGGATCACAAATCACTTCAATATCTATTCACTCAGAAGGATTTGAATATGAGACAGAGGCGATGGCTAGAATTCTTGAAAGACTATCAGTTTGATATTCAGTATCATCCTGGTAAGGCTAATGTGGTGGCAGATGCATTGAGTCGTAGACCGACTGGGATATATCAGAAGTCTGGAAAGCGAAGTGGAGAGAACTTCGATACGAGGATGACGTAGCCAGGGCTTGCATGTCAGCATTATCCATCACACCCGAGATCATTATGCGGGTTTTGGGAGCTCGGGCATAGGATCAGACCTGTCGGGATAGGGTGAGCCAGTTGCTAGCTGAGGGAGTAGAGGGTTACTCGATTAGCTCGGAGGGAGGCTTACGCCATAATGGGGGGTTGATTGTGCTAGAGGATGCGGAGTTGAGGCACGCTGTTATGACAGAGTCTCATGGGTCGAGATTCGCGGTACATCCCGGTGGGGATAAGATGTATCAAGATATGAGGAGGCAGTATTGGTGGGCAGGGATGAAACGGGACATAGCAGAATTTGTTTCGAAATGTGCCACGTGTCAGCTTGTGAAAGTTGACCATCAGAGACCATCAGGGATGCTACAGCCACTTGAAATTCCTGTGTGGAAGTGGGAGAGCATCTCTATGGACTTCATTACATGATTACCGACATCACAGAAGGGTCACGATTCCATATGGGTTATTGTGGATCGGTTGACCAAGGTGGCCCACTTCCTACCAGTTCGCGCGGACTTTGAGACAATGCGTTATGCACAGCTATTCATAGCGGAAATTGTTAAACTGCATGGGGTACCGATTAATATTGTGTCGGATAGGGACAAGATCTTTGTAGCCCATTTTTGGCAGAGTTTTCAGGATGCCATGGGCACGGAGTTACGGTTGAGTACAGCCTATCACCCACAGACTGACGGGCAGACTGAGAGAGTCAATCAGATGTTGGAAGATATGCTCAGAATATGTATACTAGACTTTGAGGGAGGTTGGGAGAAATATCTTCCTCTGGTAGAGTTTGCGTATAATAAATCTTACCAATTCACGATCGGCATGGAACCATTCGAGGCATTATACGGGAGACCTTGTCGTTCACCCACTTGTTGGTTAGAGGTGGGGGACAACAAACTGTTGGGGCCGGAGATTGTTCAGGAGACATCTTCCAAGATAGAGCTGATCCGAGGAAGGATTCGGATAGCTCAGGATAGGCAGAAAAGTTACGCTGATACTTCACGGAGACACGTGGAGTTAGAGGTTGGGGATCAGGTATTGGTCAGGGTGTCCCCCATGAAAGGGGTGATGAGGTTCGGCAAGAAGGGTAAACTAGCACCGAGGTACATGGGACATTTCCCTATTATCGAGAGGGTGGGGCCTGTAGCCTACAGGATAGGATTACCGGAGCATCTTCAGCGGATACACGACGTGTTCCATGTAGCATCGCTGAAGAAATATCGCAGGAGTGAGAGGGCCTTCTGGCACATTCCACTCGAAGAAATTGATTTACAGCCAGACATCTCATATGAGGAGAGGCCGGTGGCTATCCTAGACCGTAGCGAGCAGAAATTATGATCCAAGGTTGTTCCACTAGTTAGAGTACAATGGGGTCATCACAACATTGATGAGTCTACCTGGGAGCGGGAGGAGGATATGCGGGAGCAATATCCAGAGCTTTCATCACAGGTATGACCTAATTTCGGGGACGAAATTCCTTTGTAAGGGGGGGAGTATGTAACACCCCACATTTTCATGCATTAAATATTTAATTAATTCGGGAATTTAAAATTACTTGTGAATCGTAATTTAATTGAATTAATTAGGGAAATATTATTTAAATATTAATCGAGGAATAAATGGTTAGTATTTACGGGAAGTTATTTACTAAGTGAATAGTAATTATTTATTTAAGTCATTTCGAGTATTAATGACAGGGTAGGCACTTATCTCAACCGGGAATCGGTATAGACTAAAGGGGTGAGGGGATAAACATTTTTATAAATTAATTCGGATACCAATTCTGAGTGTACGGTTGAGTCCGGATGGGCAGAGATAGTCGGAAAAGTGTACCCGGGGGTAGTAAACGGGTCACGGGGGGTTTTTAGACATAGCCGGGCCCACACGGGGGCATTTGGGTCACTTGGGCTTGGCCCATTAGGCAAAAAACGGGATTTAGGTAAATTAAGGAATTGGGAGGAATGATATAACGGCTGATAGAGTTTTAGAAAAAGGCTAATTGGATTAAGGAACCCTAATAACAGTTAAAGGCAATTTTGGGATCACTAGAGAGCCAACAAGGATCATCTTCAACCTTGGAATTCATCTCCGAATCAGACACTACGAAACCTAAGGCAAGTGGATAACTTGCAATAGTATTAAATTTGTTTTGAAATTCATATTCATGTGATGTGTTTGATCAAAAATTCGTTTTGGGTGTTCATGGCATAAACATGAGGTTTTGAAAAGTGATAATCTGATTTACGAATTTTAATGAAAATTCTGGTAGAAATCTGATATTATGAACTGATACATATCTGGTAGGATGATATCTGGATAATTAGAAACGAATTTCGTGAAGGGATTTGGGATGTAAATGGGTTAAGAGTTAAAGATGAAGTTTTTTTCCCAAATCCAGAAACTGTAGTTAATGGACGAATTAATGATGTTGGTGGACATTCTAGAGGTCCCTAATAAGGTTTCTAACATGTATTAATGCTAAGAGGGGTTGAGGTTACTGGTAGAAGGAATTAGGGTTTGAGAATTTCCATCCATGGCTGATTCTATCTTCGCGAAGAAGACGAAGACCTGTTCGATCGATCGATCGAAGGTCTGGGGTCGATCGATCGAAGGTCGGCAGATTTCGGCAATTCTGCCCAGTTATGTGTATAAAAGAAAAAATTTATATATTAAATCCTTATGTAATTAATTATGGGGAAATTAATACATGAGTCTAAACCTAATTAATAATGAGTAAAGTTAATTAGGATTTGAGGAAAGTTTTGGGTGACACGTCATGATTATAAATTCGAGAGTCGGGAATTTAGACTCGAGTGAGGTTATTTCGGGCTACGAGAGTAAGTCCAAATTTATGGTGGGAGCAAAACCAAAGATGACTAAATTAATTAATGTGCAAATTAATTAATAGTTAGGGTTGGACCATAAACTCTTAATAAATAAAACAGGCTGGTGTTACGGATTTAGTACATGGTGTAGTCGGGACGTTTTATTTTTATATATATATACGGTGTGTGATAGTATATATATATATATATATAGTGTGTGTGCATTAATATCAGAGATTGAATATTACTATTATATACTCTAGTGCTATAGGGGGAGGTTGCGCGTAGTGGATGAATCCCCTAGCTTGAGGAGTAGGGCGAGTAAAATCCCAGGTCATAACGTTCGTTATATGGGTGAGGGGCATCTCACTTTCAAGAAAGGAATATGACCGCCTCCAATTCGTATGTTAAACTAAGTTAGTGAGCGAAGCTGACTTGGATAACTAGGTTTCGTGAATACACCTAGTGGGATAGCACTTGGGAAAATTTATATTTTGTGAGTATTCTTACTCGGTCGAAAGTTTGTATTAAATGCTATTTCAGTATGTTTGTGAATACTGTAATATGATTAAATATATAATTAGGTAAATAATTATATAGGGATAATTAATACATAGTGAAAAGTGTATTATGTGCATAACAGGTGTGAATGTTATATGAAATTAAAAGGAGTAATAATTCAATTAAGTTGACGTTTATAATAACTTAAAAATCATGGATTAAGGCATACTCAGTTAGAGTAGGTAAAATTCAAGGGTTAAAATAAGCATTGGGTCAGGAGCGTAGGACCTAGTAAGTTAAATGGAAGCGTTAGTAGTGCACATTAGAGGAGGGGTGAGGAAGTCCTCAAGAGAGTGCGGCACTAACTAAAATATGAAGAGCATGCATATTTATTTATTACTGCAAGTTAATCATTTGTTAAATGTTTTCAAATGTTTTTGGGTACTAACCCTTGCTATAAAAAAATTTAAAACCTTTTAGGTGTCCAACCACAAGGGCGCCAAGCTTGACTCTATTCCAGGTATCCTTTGCTGCAGCACATGTGGATGTTGAGGGGTTTTGATAGACGCCACCTTCTTCCATTCCTATAGAGACTCTCTAGTATTTATCAGAGCTTGTCGCTCACAGTTCATTTATCAGTAGTAGACTTGTTGAGATGTTTTCCTGATATTTACTTGTATTGGTTATTTGGACCGATGGTTTATTCGGTTAGGTATTTTATTTGTGGATGGTTATTTTAATTAACTGTGATTGTGTATTGTTGTATGTTCCGCATGAGTTTTATTTAATTAATTGAAAGATAAAAATTGGCACCAGTCTACTTTTCTCACTTAGGTGGTTAGTAATTAAAAAGGCGACAGTGATGCTAAGAATGGACCAACTGAGAAACCTTTTCCAACTTGATTTAGGACTGATCACCCGGGATTAATTAGGCGAGGTGTCACAAAGGGGTGTCCAGCCCGATACTCAAATGTAACAGGAATCATGGATGGATATCATTCTCAGCATCACAAAATATAAACTGAGTATACGGGAAAACCACCCAATAAGTTAGAAAACGGGTTGCCAAAAAGTTTAGAAATTTAAAACCAGTTAAGAAAATTAAATTTAAACAACCCAAATCTGATAAGCAAGTGGAATTCCACAATAATATTTATAATACAACTAAGACGAATGTATACAAAAGGACCGAATAAGCTGTCGATCCACAGCAACATACAACGAAGTACCACAATTTAAATATTTTACATAATACATTCATTAAAAAGTACAAAAGTTTGGGCCACACGCCGGATGAAAAGACCCGATCATATCTAGAATACAAAGTTGAGAGCGTCTAATACAATGTCCTGTAATAACCCGCAAAATCTTACAGCTCGTCGAAGGCAAAGGAATGGGAACATCAAAACTGGCGTCCTTGCGGGGGAGCACCTGAGCGAATACAATCATATACACAACAAGGAAAGTAAACCGGTTAGGGCCGGTTCTATATAATCACCAAAAGAAACAAAAAGCATGATAGAAATGAACAGTTATGCATGAATGATAGGAATGATAAATTTACATTACAATTTAACTAAATGATGAAATGAAATGTCATTTACATAAAAGAAAGAAAAGTAATAACCTAAATTTAAAACCTTTCCTCATATCAAATTTCCATTACCTTTTTTGTATTCCTTAATAGGAATAAAACCATTTATTAACTTCCATAGTTAATTATCTTACCATTTCATCTTTCCATTCCTTAATAGGAATACCATTAATATCAAGTGCACTTTATGGCACATATCTCATTAATCTCATTCCCGTGCTCTTTATGGCACGTATCATGCTCTTTATGGCATATATCCATCAAGTCCCACTTGATGCAGAAAAGTTATATTCATATACATATAACGATTCTAAGACCGCCCCTCCGAGTTTCCTCACTGGGCGCGCCCCTAAATGACCATCATCTTCCATGGCCTATCTATACAAGAAGACCTGGGATCATAACGCAACGTCGGGAAGCGGCCATATGCCTGCGGGAAAGTCAGGACCACACCCGGAATCCCCTAACCAGCGCAGAAAAACATATAAAAACCCCGCATATGGCCTAGGACTATATCCTCCCTGCATTCATTAGCCAGGGGGCATCACCAAGCGCACGAACTTCCCTTATGATGTCATTTAGAGAGGTGTGTTTAAGTAAATTAACATTTACCATTTTAATCTCATTTTCATTTTCAATTACCATTACCAAATTCCATTTCAAATATCCATGTGTTTGGTTCTTTTTATTCGAACCTGTCATCATTAAACAACTGGGTTCATTTTAGTTGAACCTATCATCATTAAGCATTTGGGTTCATATTATGCGAACCTAATTCCCCTCGAATATCGTCATTAATATTCCTCAAATTACAAGTCCCGACTAGATCTCCAAATGATCATTATGATCCTACAAGTCCCCAAAGTTCATAAAATTTTGATAAGCCCTTAAGTCTCCAAACATGGACCTACAACCCCTATCCTCCTATTCAGAAGTAACCAAAACAGTGATGCCTAAAGATCACTTTGGAACACCCCCCCCCCCCCTTCTGGACGTAACCCCAAGTGAAATCCATTCCACTCTAGGGTGACAACCAAACTCAACTAGGACTCTAAAGGCCAAAGTTTACTTCATTCAAGAAAGTTCCTAAGTCCCTATGAAAAGAAAAGATTTAAAATCAAAAGAAAAATTTTGGGAAGAAAACAGGGGACCGGTCCCAAGACCGCGGTCGACCGCGTCTCAAGTTTTTGCCTAAGAAGAAAAAGCAGAAAGCTCCCTTCGGCAGGTCCAGTCGACCGGTAAGGGGGACGCGGTCGACCGCGCCTCAACATTTATGCCTTTGAAAGAAAGCAGTGTGCCCTCTCCCGAAGGCCCAGTCGACCGGTCTGATAACCGCGGTCGACCGGTCATAGCAGACCTAGACTCCCTATTTCTTCTTCCAACAACCAAATCCCATATCATTTAATGGAACTAATACACCACATATATGTCTAATTACCATCATTTACAATATTAATCATCCAAATCAATTTACAAGGGTTAATACCCATAAATCCAACAAACCCCTAAAATGATTAAACACAACAAATTCATAACTATCACAACTAATTATTCTCCTTAAACCATATAATAGCAAGTAGATAACTTGCCTTGATGTAGAAAAATCAGATTTGAGGAAGATGCAAGCAAGATCCAAGCTCCAATCTCTCTTTTCTCCAAAGCTCTCTTCTTTCTCCTTTCTCTCTCTAGGTTAACAATTGTGTGTTAAGAGAAAATGAGGAAAATAATGAGGTTAGCAAGACTAAATCGGACCATTAGTCTAAAATGTCCAACTTTAATGACTAATACGCGATAAAATGATACGCACTACACATTTAAGCTATAACCAATCAAAAGTGCCCGAAATGCCAAAATACAATATGGCACTTATTTTGACTGTCTCGCACCTACCGGGACTAACTACACCCTCCAAATTATCATTTGGAAATTTTATAACTCATTTTAAGTTCCTATTTCTCATTAAACCAAAATGTCATTTTATATCTTATGACACCATAAACCACCACATGGATATTTTTACCTACTCATCAGGGAAACATACAACATTTCAGTAAATATTAACCTTTTTCATATTAAATTAATATTTACTCAACATCCATCATTTTATAATTAATTACTACACATAGTAAATAAATATAAAATAAGCTATCAAAAGTGAGGGTTGTTACAAAATATATAATCACCATAAGCTAGGCTTATCGCTGGTTATGAATGGGTAATACTATTCTTACACAACTAGAGTTATGAATGGGTAATACTATTCTTACCTACTATGATGAGGTGGTGGCCTCCTCTCTTGGTGATCGATCTCATGATCATTACGTGGACTTCTAAATCGAAAAACCCAAACAGTATGGGAGATAGGGGTGTTATTAGTGATTAGATCAT
Organism: Sambucus nigra; assembly: GCA_949130495.1. Lineage (NCBI taxonomy): Eukaryota > Viridiplantae > Streptophyta > Magnoliopsida > Dipsacales > Adoxaceae > Sambucus > Sambucus nigra. The sequence goes on along the minus strand of OX422218.1, from coordinate 171,061,265 downwards.
CCTTATACGATATTAAGTGTATTCATGGGTGATGAGCATATGTCCCCCTACTCTACCACTAATTACCTTCTTGATTGTTCATTCTCATCGATTTACCTTCGGATTTCACCATCATACCATCACGTCTTGTAGGCATTTTTAATACATAATGATCAAATGGATTATTAGTTCCGATGAGTAATATTTTGAATGGGTAAAACACAAAGCCTACAATCATTGGTGTTACGACTTGCGTGATGGAATAAATGCACTCTAGATCAGCCATCACTACAATAAGAATGGTACCCAATGGGAGATTCCTCACGCTTCTTGATACGAATATCTAATATGATCCTTTGGCCTTTGTTGCTTATGGAACATACTAAATTGTAACGCTCGAATTTTGTTAAATTCATAAAATCACATTATAAGAAATTAATGGGATTAATTTAAATAGATCATTTTTGTAATTAAGGTTGAGGAGAAAAACTCAAAAATGTCGCGTATCGCATTACACATGTTAATTAAGGTACGCATTTTAAATCGAGTTAAGAAAATTATACGGAACGAATTATATGGTTATATTTATATTTTCGTTAGAATATCATTAAGATAAATAAGTAATTCGAAGAAATAGAACTAAAAAGTCGAATATGGTAGATGAGAATCTATTCGGCTCCTGTAGATTGCCCTCTTTTGAGCTGTAAAACTTTTGGAATGATTGGGAAGAAAAAGTGGCCTATCCTCCCACATTTTTAGGCCATTATATATGGTTTCTTACCCCCATTAGATCTAGTTAGAACATTATTGAGTGACGGGGATCATTAGAATACGTTTTGGGTCATTATAAAAAGGTAAATGAAAGGTCTTACCCATACATACCCCTTATTTATGTTGAGAATAATTCAACCCCAAAGCAAGGCCATTTGAGTTTTCTTTCTCCCTATTCCAATAGGCTAAAGTCCCATAAACCTCTTTATACTTCAAGATTGCAAGGCCAACATTACACCCTTCCATTATCAAGGGTAAAGAGGGTGTTGTAGGTGTTATTTTGGAGAAGAAAAGTTTACAATGAGCTAGGAACTTATTGAGTTTTATTTTCTACCTCTTCATCAAAGAAATTATTATCTTTAAGTGGTAAGGGTTCTACACTATTTTCATGTTTGAATCAAAGCATGCTATATATATATATATATATATATATATATATATATATATATATATATATATATATAGAGAGAGAGAGAGAGAGAGAGAGAGAGTAACTCTCATACATACCAAGTATATATACTTGCTGGTGCAAACCTATTTTTCTAAAATATTAAAAAAAATTGAGTTGAATTTTTTAGGTGGTATTTAAATATTTCAAGGAATCCCATATAAAAAATTGACTTAAAATAAACGTTTTTGCTATTTTAAAAAAATAGTCAAACTTTCACAGCTTTTGAAGTGCTTTAAAAGGTGTGAAAATTTTACTGATCTTTTTAAAATAGCAAAAAATCTTATTTTGAGCTAATTTTTTCATATGGGTGCCTTGAAATATTTATATACTGCAGAAAAAACTCAACTCAAAAATATTTTTTTTACTATTTTAAAAAATCGGTATGTATACTTGGTACGTACTGGAGCATGTCTTTGTGTGTGTGTGTGTGTGTGTGTATGTGTGTGTGTGTGTGTGCGCGCGCGCGCGCGTGTGTGTGTGTGTGTCGCTACCTTGTGGGAGCCACTTGGGTGAGACCTTCTCTTCTTTATTATTTCCTATGGTATGTTGAATAACTTTTGATTCAACTTCACTTGACCATGTCAACTTCAACTTTAACTTTACCCTAGACTCGTGTCATGTAGTGTAGCAAGACTAACAAGGGGTCGAGTAAATTTATGAATGACCAACTATTATAAGAAATACCTTTCTATTTTTTTCTTCCTCCACTCACCTCCACGAGAGAATATATTCTACTACACTCTTTCTTAGCTAGTGTAGTAGACTATTTTATAGGTAATTCGAAAGGGCTCTGTATAATTTTCTTTTGTGGCATAATGTCGGGGTTATTCTCTCGACTTATCGAGAAAAAAAATTCAAGAGGCATCTTCCATTCATATCGATTTGGGTTTTTCCGCACCATATTTTGATCTGCCTCTTCTTCGATACAAAAATACCAGCAAATCCTTGACTCCTCAAATACAATGGGATTTCACACCTAGCGAATCTTTCACTCTACCTCCTCTTATTAAGACCATAGAATGTTCCTGCGAATTATGACCTTCGAGCAAATATATGTCGATTGACCAACTGTACTTTGGCTAGTGGAGCTGAATATATATATTGAAATCATAAGCTCTAAAGGTTTATCGGGTTTAGAAAATAGCTTGGATAAAGATTGCATAAATATTCACCATAAATGTGAACTACACAAAAGAGTTCATAAATGAGAACATGAGTTCAGGGGTATATCACATAGTGATATAAACAATGCAGTAAATTCAAAAGTATAATCTCGAAAAGTAATAGTGAAGTAGAATCACCTACTTTTAAGTTATGTGTGTGAAGTTTTGCTCCTCTAATTCTCGGGAGTAGACTGGGTATTCTGAAACTAGGGATAGCATAAATACATAGTATAGGTCAAAAAAGTAAAGTTATGGTATGCAGTTTAGTTGAATTTAGTGGACTTTTCAGTGTAAAAATAATTATTGGGGTCAAAAGTAAATTTTTATAAAAGGTTGAGGTTTTAATTTTTCTACTAGTTTCCATATGGATTCAGGTTTACTGGAAAGAGACAATTTGACTATATTTAACATAATCAACACATATAAAAAGTTCGGGATTGTTTCAAAATACTTGAAAAACTACAAGGGGGTTAAGTGAAATTGAAATTTTGATTTTTAAACTTTAAAACCTATTTTCTCGAGATAAAACTTTCTCAGAGTCCAAACAGGGGTGATGTAATACACCAATTTTATCAGAATTAGAAAACAGAATTTTGGGGGAAAAATCATTTTTTTCCGATTGGGGACGCACCCTCACGCGTTGGGTCAAATTCCAAACGCGCCTGAGTTTGACACCACTCTCGCGCGTGTAGCTCACATCATCTCCTACCTTCATTTTGTTAACTTTAGGGTTTGAAAACTTTGATCATATATTCGTACCATTTTAGAATACAATTTGAGTTGGTTCTTAAATGAAAGTTGTATAATTTTTTGAGCAGAATCCAACCATAACGGTTTCAAAGATTTGGTGGACTAGTTTGAGCCATTGGTTTTCTGTAAAAATGGCGAAAGTTTGACTTAAACATTTGTGGTTATAGGCTATCATTTGGGTTCCATCATGGTGATATTTTTTTCTATGATCAAAATGCGATCGAACAGGTTTGGTTTCAATGATTTTGGTTCACCATATCCTCTTAATTTGAGTTTTAAAATCTCAGGGCCGTAAATTTCAAACTTTTATTTGGGGCATAAAACTCGTATTAGTTTCAATTAAGCATTGCACCTAGGTTCCTTAGACCCAGATCTTAAGTTCTCTCACTTTAAAAATGATTCAAAGTCAAGAGTACAGATTCCACTATTAAAGCTCAAGCTTTAATGGAGGTTTTTGGCATTCAAGCCTTTTTAGTGCTATTCTTACATTGAAACCTTCATATAAACACATATTTTTACTCTAGATAAGTGTAGAAACTTAATCAAATGTAATGAAACCAAAATTCTACATAAAATGATGAAGATACAAAAAAGGCTCAAAAGTTTACTTACGATATCACTTAGCCTGGATGAGTTTTTACAGTGGTAAATGAGGATTTATATAGGGATTGTGGAGGCGAGGTTATTGATGGAAAGTTGGGAGGTTTTTAACTTTGATTTGGTTTGTTTAAACCATAGTACCATGTGAGAGGGCAAGGGTACCATATGGGAGGACATGGGTACGGGCAGCCACAGTATGGGATAAAGTAGGAACACGTTGTGTATCTTAAATAATGTGGTTGGGATCAGGTATGTACTTACGCAATTCTGAAACATGGAACACATCGTGTATATTGGATAATTCTAGAGGTAACTCCAAACGATAGGCTAAAGGTCCTACATGTTCGATGATTTTAAAAGGACCAATATAATGGGGTGCTAATTTTGATACACGTAAGAATACTTGGTTATCTATTTGAAACTTTAAAGGCTTAAATCTGGTGTCGCGTAATTCTTCTGTCGATTTTCGACCGAATACAATCTTTCCCGAATGAGGTGTATCTTTTCAGTGGTATTGGTGATAATTTTGGGTCCAAAGATATGATTTTCTCCTGATTCATTCCAACATAGGGGTAAACGACAAGCTCTGTCGTAGAGATATTCATGCGGGGTAGTTTGGATGCTGGTTTGATAGCTATTATTATAAAAAAATTTGATCAAATCAAGTTGATCCCTCCATGCTCCTAAAACTTCTATCGTGTATGCTCGCAACAAATCTTCAAGGGTTTAATTTACTCTCTCAAATTGGTCCTTGGTTTGAGGATTCAAGGCAGTACTTAGATAAAGTTTGGTTCCCATAGATGCTTGTAGTGTTTGCCAAAATATCCCTATGAATCTAGGGTCTCGATCTGATACAATGGAGAGGGGTACTCCATCGAGTCTAACAATTTATCTTATATAAATCTCACTAAGTTTTTTAAATGAACTAGTTGATCTTGTTGGAAGAAAATGGGAAAAATTTGTGAAGCCATCGATAATGACCCTATGACACCCCGCCTAATAAAATATCGGGTGATCAATCCTATAACAGATTAAAACAAGAATCTCATATGGTTCATTCTTAGCATCACTGTCGAAGACCAATTTAAATACTAATAAATTATTAGGCTGGCGTCAAAATTTTATTTAACTAATTTTTTTAATCAAACCAACCAAGTAAAACAATCACACAATTTATAAACCACAACTGAAATGAAATAAGGTAACCGAACTCTTGGTACAATATAATACAACCAAATCGAATTGTCGCAAACTAAAATGCGGTAAAAGAATAAATGAATACAGTTAGGCTATCAGCCTAAGTGTTTCTACATTACCTCCTATCTAGATCACAAGGATAGAAGCGTCTAAAATAAACCTGCTTGCATCCACAACTGTTGCAATAACGTTTGACTCGAAAGAATTATCATCCAAGCATCCCTGTGTCTGGGCACGTAAAATATATACAAATATAGGAAGAGAGGGAAAATAGAGAAATGGGTCAGAGCCCCAGTTTTGAAAATATTTAGCAAATGCATCAAATGCTATATTTTTAAAATATGAAATCTCTCATATTTAAACCGGTATCGCACTCTAATGAGATACACCTCACCCCTCCTCTAATAGTGCACACCTATTGCATACATTTCAAACAACCCGGTTAAGCTACCCTGCCTAACTAATCTCTTTCACCCATCCTCTAAGTCCTCATAACTATCACCTACCCTGCGTGATATAAGATACGTTATACCATAAGCTATAACGTATATATATATATATATATATACCGTTCATTTTCCGAAACCTTCACTAGCTTAAAATACCACTTTCACTTTAGTATGTAAGATCCCTTATATATCTTTTTCACTTTAATATCTGATTCACATTTGTATAAATTCGGATATAAATCTCCCGGAAGAGGAATAAACTCTTATTCATTTTACACTTTACACAAGTCTAAGTTATATGATATCTTATCTTCACATACGAGCAATATACTATACGCAACAAGTATATTTATACCTATATTACAATCATAAGTATAATAACCATCCCACCAATCTATAACTCGAGGATGCAGTCTCAAAGTGCTATCATCATCGCGGTATACTCAACTTAACCTAGGTACCAAGTTAGACTTACTCGTGATCAAGTTAGGAAATACTAAACGGTGGAGGCGGTCATATTCCCTCCTGAAAGTGGAATCATTATCGCACCCATATGCGGGACAATATGACCTGGGGATATACTCTCCCTGCTCCGCAAGCCAGGGATTCACCCACATCGTGCAACCTCCCTGGATAGCACTAGAGATATATGTATACATAAATATATCGTTCACATACCAATATATTTGTAACCCAATCATATATATATATATATATATATACTGTAACAACACCCATATATATATAATATAAATCACTTCTCAATATGCCCTTGATATAATTGCCGAACTCTTATAGCGATGGCCAAAATATCACAAATGTTCCCATTCGTAATAGTATATAAGTATTTACACTTAAAATACTAAACCTATTAGCATTCTTTTACTTAAGATTTATTTACCTTAATTACTTTTAAGGATTTATATATAATCCCGAATTTGTAATACTTGAATAAGTATACAAGATACTTATCTTAATTCCATAGGTATCGCATCACCTATAATAATAGTCGTCAATAGACGTACCGGATAGCCGCTCAATCCTCTTTAGCCCATATCCTAAATTCCATCCTACTCGCATCCTAGGATTTACTCAAATGAAATCGGCCCATATTTATTCTAACCACATAAATATATCTATACACACTTGCCGAAGACCTCTCTCGAATGTTAAGCATCCTAACCATTCATTAGGTCCACACCCCGGATTGTACCCTTAATTAATCCAAGGTTCCCCCTTTCATCCCAAGGTTTACTCACCTTAAACTCCATTATCTAGGAGTCCTAATATCACGTCTAGAATCCCCTAAAATAATCTCCCATTTCTAATTTAATTTCCCCCTAAACTTAAGGAAGAAAACTTTTAAAAATCTGACAACGCAGAATCGATTTGGATGGACCGAATCGATTCCCTTATTTCCGAATCGATTCGTCCTTACTGAATCGATTCGAAAATGTTTGACTTTCTTACTGTTTCAGTCGAATCAATTCGTCTTGTCTGAATCGATTCGAAAAGTTGTAGAAATCAATTCTACAATGGGTTATCATCTTCTCCAACCTCCATTTCAAACCCAAACACCTCTAACTCCATTTTTGTGGTTTCAAATCTCAACCTACAACACTATAATCATCCTAACACTGATTTATAACTAACACATCAATTAATTTATGGGATAGAATAATTTCTTTTGGATTTAAACCCTAAAACCAATTAAACTCTCTTTTATCATTTCTTCCTATTTATAACCATTAACATGGGTTTAACACTAGAATTCATAAAGAGTTAACAATACCTCAATTTGTGAACTCAAAATAAAATTTCCCAACTTTATTTCAAGGGTTTCAACCCAAAAATCATATGGTTTACCAACTATAATATGAGATACACACACTCAAATGAATAAAGCAAGTAAACACTTGGCTCGTTGATAAAATCCGACGATCTCGAGTCGAATCCCACAGAGTTTGGCCCGGAATCCCCTTTCTCTTCCTGTTTTTCCTTTCTTTCTTCTCTTCTTTCTTTTCTCTCTTTTCTTTCCTCTCTCTCTCTCTCTCTCTCTCTCTCTCTCTCTCTCTCTCTCTCTCTCTCGTGCCTTATTAGAGAGAAATAAGGGCTATCCCTTATAAAACCTAATTTTGACTCGTATACTCAAATGCGAGTCCCTACTAGTCCAAAAGTCCTCGAAACCTAAACACTACCCTCAGATACTCTATTCTGACTATCTCGGCCATTTCAAAACCAACCGTGCACTCAAAATATCCATCCGAGTTATTTAACAAAAATTCACTAGTCGGTCCCGACGCTTCTCAACACGCGTTTCCTACAACGTAAACTATCACTCGTCACTTAACCCAACTGCGACATGACATAAAAATATTTCGACTCGTTTACTTAGTCCCCAAAGTAAATGTAACACACATTGGTAATTATCTAACACTTAATAAATCTCAAATTACTTTTCACAGTAATTCCTCTAATTTCCAAATTACGCCCACTTATGTAATTTAAATATCTATAAAAGTACGGGGTATGACAAACCCATATGAAATTGTATCCTTACGAGGTTCGAGATAATCCGCAGATAAAATCTAGGGTAATGTGATCCCATTTCCATTCTAGAACTAGGAGTGGTTGTAATAGTCCTCTTGGGTGTTTATGCTCGATTTTCACTTGTTGGCAAGTTAAACATATTTCCACGAAATTAGTGATATATTTCTTCATACCTAGCCACCAATAATGTTGCTTAAGGTTTTGATACGTTTTGGTACTTTCGGGATGAATCACAAATTTGGAATTATAGGCTTTTTGAAGGAATTCTTCTCGTAATGAAGGTATGAGAGGAGTACATACTCAATTTTTGAACTTTAACCCTCTCTTGGGGTCTAAGGTCTATTCTTTCTTGGGGAGGTTGCATTGTAATTTCTGAATTTTGGGTTTTCAGGAATTCATCTTCTTCTTGGAGTTTAAAGATCCGTTTATGCAGTGTGGGGTGAGCTATAATATTTCGTAGAATAATTGGGCCATCAAAACTTCTCTCTATAAATTATACTCTCCTATGGTATTTAAAAATAAGAACATATTGTGGAGAGTTCCTTTGGATTTCCAGCTTAAAGCGTCGACAACTACATTACCTTTCCTGGGATGGTATAATAAGTTAAATTGTAATCCTCTAAGAATTCTCTCCATTATATTTTTTGAAAGTTTAGATGTTTCTGAGTAAAGACGTATTTGAGGGTCTTATAATCCAAGAATACCTTAAAATCTTCCCTATATAGATAACATCTCCAAATCTTTCGGGAAAAAACCACTTTCGCTAATTCCAAGTCATTACCGGATAATTGCGCTTATGAATTTTTAAGTATCGTGATCCATACTCGATCACTTTTCCTTGTTTCATTAAAGCACATCCTAATCCTTGTAGGGAGGCATTGGTATAGACGTCATAACTAACATTGATGGAAGGGATAGTAAGGACAGGGGTGGTGGTTAATTTTTCTTTTAATGTGAGGAAAGCTTGTTCACAATTGGAGGTCCATACAAACCAAACGTCCTTTCTAGTAATTTCATCGGGGGTAAGGCGATTTTCGAAAACCCTTTGTCAAAACTTCGATAATAATCGACGAGTCACAAAAAATTGCACAATTCAGTAATGGTTGCAAGTTACGACCATTCGAGTACTGCGGTAGTTTTGGTCGGGTTTGTCTATATACTTGCCTTGGTGATTACGTGCCCGAAGAATTTTACTTCTTTCATGAGGAAATCATATTTTCTCTTATTGGCAGAAACTTAATGTTGAGGGAGGGTTTCTAATATTGTGCTTAAATGTCCTTTGTGCTCTTCTCATATTTTGGAGTAAATTAGTATATCATCTATAAAGATGATTAATGAATTAATCTAGGAAGGGAGAAACACTTTATACATTAGATCCATGAAGGCGACGAGGGAATTTTTTAATCCAAAAGACATGACTTGAAACTCAAAATGATCATATATAGTCTAAAAGGTAATTTTAGGTGTATCTTCTTTCTTAATGCGAAGTTGGTGGTGTCCTGACAGTAAGTCAATCTTCGAGAATATCTTTGACCCTTGTAACTGGTCAAAAAGGTCTCCTATCCTTGACAAAAGATATTTGTTCTTGATGGTCACTTGATTTAACTTCAAATAATCGATACACATCTGAAAGGTTCTATCCTTCTTTCGTACAAATAAAACTGGGGGTTCCCCAAGGTGATGTATTGGGGATATGAATCTTTTCTTTAGCAGGTCATCCGGCTGGGTTCTGAGTTCACATACGAGTTCTTAGGTCGGAGGTAGTCTAGATAAAAACTCGAGAAAACATCTTTGTACCTATATAAAATAGTAGGAGGAGATGAGGATTCCTTTTGGGTTAAGGGGGTCCTTTCCTTGGAAGCAAAATAGAAGTTGATGTGGCCGTTCAAATGTCAACGTCGTATTATAGCAGTCGATATGAGAAAAATTAGGGGACAAAACATCCACTCATATAATCAAGTTAAGATCTGTTAAATTGAGGACTATTAAATCCACTTTTAACATTCCTGTTCCAAATCAAAGAGTATGATGCTTACATACCGTATTTATCACGGCTACTTTCCTGATTGGCATTCCTATAGATAAGGGATATGCCAATGGGCTAATAATCAATTTCAAGCGAGTTATACATGTATAGATAATGAAAGAATGCATGGATCCCAAATCAAATAATATATGTGCTGAGATGTTATTAAAAGGAAGATTACCATCTACCATGCCATGGTAGTTTGGATTTTTCACTGGGAGAAGTTCCGACCTCAGGTTATATTAAGTGGTTTTTGTATTTTCTTGGGGGACCTTTTTTTGGGTGGATGGTTGTTAGAGTTGTTGGTTGAGTTCTTGAAGTGAGGTTTGAAGAATTTAGAGGATGTGGGAGAAGGAGGGGGTATTTGTTAAAGTGGGCATTGTGGCTTGAGGTGTCCTACTTAGTTACATTCATAACATTCCGATAGAAGTTCGTCGGTGTTATGATGGATTTAGCTAAAAACTCGACCATCCTTGGGTTTGGTGTAGGGATGGTCTTGTTGATTGGGTTAATTTTTAATAATACAGGGGCTCCTAGAGGGTGGAGTTGAGATTCGGGTTACTCCGCCAGATGTTGGGTTCCTTTTTATGAGGGAGCCCACTTCAATCATTCGATTAAATTCACGAATTTCAAAAGGAATGATCAAAGATTTAATATTGGTGCGCAATCCTCGTTCAAAGTGTTTGCACTTTTTGGTTTCGGTATTGACATATTGTTGGGCATATCGAGATAGTTCCGTGAATTTGGCCTCATATTGTGTTGTCGTCAAATGTTATTGTTGTAAGCTTAGGAAGTCCACAGTCATTTAGTCCTTGGCTGGTTCTGAAAAGTATTTTTCGAATAAGATTTCTTCAAACTGATCCCACGTTAAGTCATTAATATCTCTGAAGCGAAGAACAAATTAACACCAAAAATTTGCTTCTTCTTCAAATGGATACACGTCCAATTTTACTGGAAGTTCTAGACTAATACATACTCCGTTAAGGACCTTAAGTGCTTGACGCATTCATTTTTCGTCTTTGAGAGCGTCAAGATTTCCATGAAATGTTGGTGGTCTTTGTCGAAGAAATTCCTTAAGTGCGTTCATTTATCAAGTTTTTCTAGAACCTCATTATTAACGGGTTGTGGTGGTAGTACATTCTATTGCATCCTAGTTAAAATAGTTATTTTCGATAAACAACATAATATTCCCTCATTTATTGTAGGTGGATTAGCTACATGGGTAACTTGTTGTTCTTCTAGGGTTCCACCAATAGATGCATGTGTGTTCACCATCCTATATAAACAAAATATTGATAGATAAAATGCAAATGGAGACAAAGTAAACAAACTTGTTATATTATGTCACATTAGGTTACAAGAAATATTTTACATTTCAAACATGAAGAAGGAAAAAGTAAACTCTCATAAGGTTCAATTTTACCACAAAAATAGTTAGTTCGGTCTACTGTCATTGCTAAGGAATATGGGGATTACTTCTTCTTATATGCACACAACCTTTATTTCATAAGATAATTTACACAAACCCTTACATTTTAAACATCACTTAAACACATTTGATTTTATAAAATGTTCAAGATGTATATTCTAAATTTTTTCCATATTTCAAGACCCATTTTAAGGCATTCTTTGAAACCATTTTTCAAACAAATCATGAGATTAACTAATTAACCCATAGATTCAATATAACAAACATCCTACATATATTAAACCAAGTGCATGTAATAAATTTCATCAAACATTAAACCTCTATAAAGGTAAGATTTTCCCACCTAAATATCTCCAAAAAGTGGTAGTGGTTGTAGAGAAGATGGGTGACTCCCCCACCTCCAAAGGTATCCTTAAAGGGGGTCACAAAATCCCTCCTTATAAGCTCCAATGAAAGCTCCAACAACACTCCAAAAAATGCTCCACAAAACTCACCTTCTTTCTCCAAGAGCACCTCCTTCAAACCCTCATCCAAATCTAAGAAATTTCCTTTTCTTCAAACCCATAAACCTCGTCTAGGGTTTTCTAAAATGAGATAAGGTAGTACGTATCTTACTAGTAGTGGTTTCAAGGTGGAAATGGTGGTGTTTGGTGGTTGTCTATGGTGGTGGGAGGGTGTAGGAAGGCAAAAAATGGTGGGAGAGACCATTTCCCCACCCTTTCTCACTCTTATTCCCATTTCTCCCCACAAATGAACCCAACTAACCCTAATAAATCTGCTTCCAAGCTCAAATTTCTTAGCTGCCCACCAGCTCAATTGATCAATGGTCCACAACGTGCCATCTTATCGATCTAAGTCAAAAAAAAATCTGAAGGGGCGTCATTTGAATCACATGAGATGTCATTCGAACACATCTTTATCTCGTTCGAAGTATGGGATCTCGTGACCTTCGTGTGACTTGGTACTATAATACAATAGCATCTCGTTCGAATCATGGGATCTCGCGACCTTCACATCTCATTCTAACGACATTCATATGGCGTTCGAATGGCCCTATTTTTTCCTTATTCTTTCATTCTCTTTTTTTCCATAATTTTCATCAAGACTCACCCCGTTATAATTTGTACAACTGGTTGGACCCAACTGTGCAATGATGTGCATTATGCAATGTGGAGATTCCGTTTTCTCATTACTTCACGCAATGCTTCATTTACGTAGAATCCTAGCTTGATCACTTATGCATTTGTTTCGCCAATTATATTCCTCAATAAAATACTAAATTTATTATTCGTCATATGTTCTCTAGGGCGGGGTATTACAACAAAGATAAGGGTTTGAACTCTAACATAATAACCCATAAATTATCGGTTATATGGGTTTCAAATGCCTAGCAATACTGTTACAATATCACCGAAAACCTTTGGAGCATCGACCCAAAATAGTTGGGGGATATAAAATGGTTAGGCACACTAACTAAAGTTGCACTCATACGTATATAGCAAATAAAAAATGAGGCACTCAGTATTTGAGTCCTACAGACCAATTAGAAATTTCCTGGTATACCAGAGTCTAATCCCTAAATCGTAAGGTATGTTACTTGGGGTTTCACTGATAAGGGTTATGAGTTGCAGGGGTTTACTGAAATTGATGTTTAATAGGACGCAGGGCTATACCACATTTGAGGGTTAATCTGAATTCAGTGGCCCTACTGAAATCATAAGTTGTAAAGGTTAATCAGTTTTAGGGAATATCTTGGATAAAGATTGAATCTATATTCACGGTTAGTGTGAACTACACAAAAGAGTTTATAAATGAGAACATGAGTTCAGGGGGCTATCACATAGTGATATAAGCAATGCAGTAATTTCAAAGGTATAAGTGATACGACACAAATATTGCATATTTCCTCCCTATATCTTTATGCATTCTTGCACTTTTACGGTCTTTAATGCCTATATTTATGCTCATTAACCATACAACCTTGGATTTGGATATATATATGCTTTGCATGGGTTAATTGTGCTTTGTAGGTATTGGAATGCTAAAAGAGAGGATCCGTTGCATTTCGGAGAAGTTTCATCGTCGGACGCTACTTCAAGGACATTTTAGTCAATTTTCATTTCATCTCTGGCTTATGGAAATTCCAATGCCTAGTTCATTGAGTTAGAGTCGCGTGGCCACAAACGGCACATCATTTGGAGTTCGAACGAGGAAGTTATGGGCATTTATGTTTGCACCCCTTTCCCCCTCTTCATGAACTAACAAGGCTGAAAAATAGAGTACCGGTCGACCGCGCTTTAAGGCCCGATCGATCGTGGTTTCCATTTTTTCCATGGGAAGGAGACAGTGGGCTTTAACCCAAAGGCGCAATCGATCGCGCCCCTGCGACCGGTCGACTGCGTATACCAGATATTTTGCCACTTTCTCCTTTTCTTTTCTTTTTCCTGTATTTTTTTTCTAACTTACTATATAAACGAATTTTGGCTTTTATTATCATCATCTTGAATTTTACATTAGGTTTAGGGTTTGTAAGGATATTTCTCCCTTCTCCATTTCCTTTGGATGTTTTACCCATTTTTATGTATGTAAGCTTCATTTCTTTGTCTCTTTCATTTGATTAATGCTTTCTTTACTTGCTTCCTTACATTTTCATGCCTAGTTAATAGTTATTTCTTGTTATTTATTGCTTTCATAATTAGGTTTACTTGCTTTATTTCAATACATATCATTTATCATGCTTTCTAGCTAATTTAGTCTAGGTTGTGTCGGATTGAAGTCACCTCGGGTTGACATGTTGCTTTGTTTTGGTGATGGAGTTTTACGGGTCTATTTCGAGTGCGTTGTCCTAGTTATTATGCATAGGAGATTTAACGGGGTATATCATATATGCTCCGTGCTTACGACCTTGTGTGCGTAATTTTCGAGGTATTTGTTGACGCCAAAATCTTATTAGACTTTTATGCGAATTTAGGGGTGTGACAGCTCTTGATTTAATTAACTGTCGAATCGAGAGGCGGTCTTAATAACTCATAGACCCATGTAACCATTTTCGGGTGAGGGATATTCGACGCAACCTATATTTTTTATTCATTTTGTTAATTTAGTTTAAATACACCCATGCCTAGTTTATCTTTTATTTCTTTTTAGTTAATAAAATTATCTTTTACGCTTTTATTTTAGGAATATTAAACCAATTAAATTCTAACAACTCGTCTTTGTGGATTCGATACCCGGACTGGCCATTATACTCCCTTAAAAGAGTGTAGTCATAGTTTAGGTTTTTGTCTTGAGGCGGTGAACAGAAAACAACGATCGGCATTTGACACGCGCTACTTTTCAACCCTGATCAAAATGGCGCCGTTGTCGGGGATGAGATTGTTTTAGAATTTATTTGATTTAGTATTTCATAGTATTTTCTTTCCATTTGTATTTTTGTTTTTGCTAACCTTTTTGCAGGACTTCTGCATTTGAGCGCAAAGAAATGCTTGAATTGTTCACACGTTCATCTACTTTATGGAATTCGCCACTTTGAGCCATCTTTGGGGTAAGCATGTCTTATACCAATTTTTTCGGTAATCATTATTATAATTCTAAAAATGCCCGTAATACTATGACTTTCGGTCAATACTTAGAGTCTCAAAAAATTATAAATTCAAAAATAACTTTGGGCGAGTATAACGAAAGTCAAAACTTGGGTTATTGGAATTTTAAGGATGATGATAACGATTTTAGGCCTCTAATTCCTCATAATAGGAATTTTGAAACGAATTGCAATAGTTTTCAAAATTCTTATAATAATGATTTTAAGTATAGTTTCGATAATAATTTCCAAACTTCTCATTTCCAAGAATTCGCGCCTCGACCTACGACTTTCGGTGAGGTCTTGCGCATGCTAGAAAATGAGAAACTTGAAAACCGTTATCGTGAAGAGAATCGTTTGTGGGAGCATGAATTGGATTTATTATTTGAATCCGACGATAATTTTTCTTTCGAGACTTTTGAAGTCGAGGAATGTTTTGAACCAAATGAGGACTTTGTGCCTACTTTAGAACAAACCATTGTTGATTTTGCCCATAGCATATTAGATATTGAAAGTGAGAATGAAATGGATGTAATATCCATTTGCAATGAAATGATTTCTTCTTTGGCCCCCCAAAGAAGAACATTTCATTGAAAATGATCTTATTTCCTTCGAAACTCAATCTTGAAGCGATGATGAGTCATCTCTTGAGTTTGAATTTATTTCCTCCCCATTTTCATTCTCTGTTATCACGTCGATACAAGTACCCGATGAATCGGTTTCAAACTTTAATGTGTTAAACCTTTTCACCGATGAGGAGTACTTGCTCGAGTCGCCTTCCATGACCGCATCTTTGCCTTCATGTGCGCCCACGCTCATTCAAATTTCAAAATATTTGGGAGATGATTCGTTTTTTCTTGGCCCCCATGTGTATTTGTCACCCGTCTTATCCAAATCCCCCATCGTCCCTCCAAAACTTTTAATTGGCGATGGTTCATTTCTTCCACCTTACGCATGCCTTCCGTTGTTCAAACGGAATTCATTTTTTTTGGAAGGCATGGTTAAGAGTGAGGTTACACCGATCACCCTCCAAAGTCATATCGTTTTCATGGTGGACTCTAAACTATTTAGACTTCCAGTGTATAGTTAGTGTGAAGCCTAAATAGTAGGTTGTATATAGTTAGTTTTTAATCATTTCTTTCTATAGTTTTTCTTTCTTTTAATTTAGTCTCTTGTCACATTGAGGACAATGTTAGCTTTTAAGTTAGAGGTGTAGGATATTCTATCCATTTCTTTATTTAGTCCATGTTTTTGCTCACATGTTAGTTACTTAGTATGCTTTTCTTAGAAAAATTTAAAAAAATTCAAAAATATTTTCTTTCTTTTTTGTTCTTTATTTGGCATTTTGCCTTCGTTTTCGATGATAAATTTCAATAATTGCCCGATCCATTAGACAACTCAATGATGCATGTTCTCGATTTTAGAAGTTATTAGACTTAAGTCCTAATTATTGATATTATGAATAACTTCACGAATTAAACTTTAATCCCATGAGCACATGCACTTTTCTTTCATTATTGATTTGGTTTAAGATTTTTATAACTCGATAATCTTTAGCTGCATTGTATATACTTACACCGAGTAAGCTTTGTACCTTTCGTCATTTGTTAGTGTTATACACTATTTTATCCTCTTTGAAAACATTACAGTCATTGGTAATCTCTCTACTCTTTCATTTGATCGTTCATTAATTGAGTTCATATATGAAATGTGTTACTTGAGCATGATTTTCATATATTGTTTTGACTCTAGAATTGCATAAACTTTAGGAAATGATCATAGGCAATCTTTTTTATATCACCCATATTAGCCTTGACCTCACCTTATATGTCTCCCCTCGTCAACCCCTTTGAGCCTAAATATTAGTCTTTCGTTTCATACCCCAAAATCCCATAACCAACTCTAAATTGGAGTTTTATTCCATACTTATTACCCTCCTTAGCTTTGTTTGGAATGTTACTTGGGATTGAATGATGTTATTGTCTTGTGGTTGCAATTTAGGCATATGAGAGTGAGAAAAGTAAAGAAAAGAAAGAAGAGAAAAAGAGAAGAAAAGCGAACTGAAAAGCAAAAGAAAACAAAAGAGAAAACATGAGAGAAAGAAGAAAAGAAAAAAAAGATAAAGTTTGTATATATTGTTAATAGTGTTCAATAATCCTTTTTGCTCTCCATTTCATATCGAATGCTTGTTTTGGAAATCATTTTCCAACTTGATATTTCCCGCATTTTCCCATTATCTCGAGTTTTCATTCCGAACACTTTGAATCCGTACATACATTCCTTTCATTCCGTGCCCTAGCCTAGCCTACATTACAACCCTATAAAGTCCTATGTGATCTTAGGGTGAATTTAATTTAAAAGTCATGATCGTTTTGATAATCTGTGAAAATGCATTTCGCCTCTTTTTTATGTCCGATATCTTTCATTGAGATTACAATTTCTAATTTCATATATAGCGTTCTTTATTTGTGACATGTGTGCGGCCTAGTTTTCATTTACATTTACTCTTTAGGCCCGCATGTTTCATGTGTTAACTCCCTGTTTCGAGTGAATTCACTTGATGAGTGTAATGCCCGTGAGGATTAAATATATGCTTGCTTTAATTTAATATCCGATTTATATAAGTTTTTGTCAAATCACACTTTGCATGTGCTCGCTCCCCTCCCACATTTTAAGGTTTCAATTTAAAGAAGTTCATTCTATAATGTTAATAATACGAACTTTTGTGTGAATTCATTCACTGTGCTAATAACGTGTATGAAATCCTTTTCTCTATTGTTGAGCTTGTCGCATGTTGGTTTGGGCATATTTTGAGAAAACCATATGATGTTTTTGGGTTTCATCCCTGAAAACCCTCACGAGACGACACTCGACCACTAGGGTCACCTAGGGGTTTAACAACTTATTACATATGCTAAATGCAATCGTGTTCCCTACGAAAGTGGCTTTATATTTTGATGCATATATATGTTTTGTACTGCCTTCTATGAACTGGTTTTGTTTGTTTCATCACTAGGGACTAATAATGTCTAAGTTAGGGGGTGTGATACGACACAAATATTGCATATTTTTGCCCTATATCTTTATGCATTCTATCACTTTTATGGTCTTTAATGCCTATATTTATGCTCATTAACTATACAACCTTGGATTTGGATATATACATGCTTTGCAGGGGTTAATTGTGCTTTTGTAGGTATCAGAACGCTAAAACTGAGGATTCGTTACATTTCGAAGAAGTTTCGTTGCCGAATGCTACTTCAAGGGCATTTTAGTCAATTCACATTTCATCTTCGGCTCACGTAAATTCCACGAATGCATAGTTCGTTGAGTTAGTGTCGCGTGGCCACAAACGGCACGTCATTTGGAGTTCGAACGAGGAAGTTATTGCAATTTCCGTTTGCACCCCTTTCCCCCCTCTTCATGGACCAACAAGGCTGAAAAATAGAGTACCGGTAGACCGCGGACCCCGCCCCTGCGATCGGTCGACCGTATATACCAGGTATTTTGCCACTTTCTCCTTTTCTTTTCTTTTTCTTTTATTTCTTTTCTAACTTACTATATAAACCAATTTTGTCCCTTCTCCATTTCCTTTGGGTGTTTTACCCATTTTTATGTATGTAAGCTTCATTTCTTTGTCTCTTTCATTTGATTAATGATTTCTTTACTTACTTCCTTTCATTTCCATACCTAGTTAATAGTTATTTTTTACTATTTATTGCTTTCATAATTAGGTTTACTTTATTTCTTTCAATACATGTCATTTATCATGCTTTCTAGCTAATTTAGTCTAGGTTATGTCAAATTGAACTCACCTCGGGTTGACATATTGTTTTACTTTAGTGATGGAGTTTTACGGGTCTATTCCGAGTGCGTTGTCCTAGTTATTATGTCTAGTATATTTAACGGGGTATATCATGTATGCGTCGTGCTTACGACCTTGCGTGCGTAATTTCCGGGGTATTTATTGACGCCAAAATCTTATTTAACTTTTATGCGAATTTAGGGGTGTGACAGCTCTTGATTTAATTAACTGAATAACTCGTCGACCCATGAAACCATTTTATACTAATTAACTCGGGTGAGGGATATTCGATGCAACTTATAGTTTTTATCCGCTTTGTAACTTAATTTAAATTGACTCACCTAGTTTAATATTTCCCTTTTTTGCATCTTTTCATTTTTGTTATAATGTTCTTTTACACTTTTATTTAGAAGTATTAAATCAAATAATATTCTAGCAACTCGTCTTTGTGGATTGGATACCCGGACTGGCCGCTATACTCCCTTAAAAGAGTGTAGTCATAGTTTAGGTTTTTTTTATTGAGGCGGTGAACAGAAAACAACGATCGGCATTTGACACGCGCTACTTTTCACCCTTGATCAATAAGCTTAAAAAGTAATGTAAAATAGAATCACCTACTTTTATGTAAGGGCGAAATAATCGCAAAGGGTGATTTCTCACAAAAAGATTGCAACACCAATTTTAAATGCAGAAGCGAATTTTAAATTGATTTTATCTTTTTATACTAATCATGCATCTATGTGTGATAAAACAGATAAATCAAATCTCGTAAATACGACAAGGCCAAGTTTCAGGAAAAAAAACCTTCGGATAAAAACCTATATTCACTTAAAAAATTACAATAGAGTCAACTTACATACTACTTGATCCCCTATAAGTATAACTGGATATTCTTCAAAAATCTCTAAGGAACAACTATGATCCTCGCAAGAATCACACGATAACACAAAACATGAAGAAATTTTGCTTTTGATATGCAGAAAAGTGTTGGCAAAATTCTTAAACAAATTGATCCTTGAAATAAGTATGTATAACAAACCTTAAGTCGACGGGTCATTCGAATGGCTTCTTTACGTCGTTTGAAGGATAATAGCATGTCATTTGAAAGACTATGCAATGTCGTTTGAAAGACATCAAATGTCGTTTGAACAACTGAAACGCCAAAAAAACTTTTTTTCTAAAACTCAGCCTACGTGTTTTTCGAAAACATATTTTCGTAAAGTGAAACAGTCATGTTCATCTTTTGATAAAAATTAAACATCCCAAACATCATTTCATGAATCAATTCAAAATCTAAATCATTTTATATCTTTTGGAATGTCAGTAAGTCTTAAAACTTAGAGATGCTTGAGCTCGGTTCGTCTTTTGGTGCATGACAATTTGTAACGGGATACGCCAAACTAGCCTAATGATATGTTATGAACAATGACAGAAAAATTATTCTTATATATCTCCCCCTTTGGCTATTCTGGTACAAAACAAACAAAATGACCAAACACTAAATTAAAATCAAAATTTCCTATTACGAGAATACTAAAACCCTTCCCAACCCTAAAACGGAACGGTATAAGTTTCTTTGTCTTCAATCTTCATCTTCTTCCCTTTATCCAAACTTTGTCTTCATCCGTGTGTCTTAATAGTTACCTACCCACATGAGACAAAAAACATATACCTTCGTGACGCATCGAGTTTGAAACAAAATATAATTCATAAATAAATACTCCCCCATAATTCAAACTCATCAAAAACTCCATTTTAATTTGCTCTCCCCATTTATTTTTATCCAAAATACACAAACAGTCAAAGAAGTAGAAACAATAAACATTAAGTGCAAAGCATCATGACGAAGAAATGATATCATCACAAAAGATGTAAAACAAGCATGTGTAATGATCATCTCAAAGGAAACCAAGATGAGAACCCGCTTATTGTTCGACTTTATTTTTGAAAATTTTCCATTTTTTCAAAACAAAACGAATGTCACAAATAAATATTCAATACCATATATAATGTATGCAAAATATATCAAAGCAAATTCGACACACATATATAGGTATAAACGACCACAAAACACGACACAAAACACATAAGCTTTACGCACTACCATAGTATCGATGTGTCCAAACGTGTGGAATGGAATGAATAGGTGTGAACTAGAAACAAAAGAATTACAACCCAAACACTCAAATATGTTCAAGAAGTTCTAATTGACCGCAAAACTTTATGAAACTAAGATTTAGCCTCAAGTGACAAATAAATTTGAACTTAATGAACAAAATAAGCACAATGCACACAAGCCTAGATTATTAATGATTATACAAATCAATAATGTCATGACAAAATTATCTTAATTAGGATACATTGTAATTGTGCAAACCCGTTGATATTTCCATCCAAACTCCCCCAAAAAAATTCTTTTCTTTTTTTTTGAATGAATATATCAAACTAAACAAATTTGACCCCTATTTGGCATATTATTCATCTTATTGCCTTAATTTTTTCTTGGGCTCTTTTCAAACGGTGACTTTCACGACGTGATTATTATTTACTCACCTTTCTCATGTTCACTCATTTTTCCAATATTTAACAAATCCTCACAGGCAACGGCTCTTATATGCATAAATCCTCCATAGTTAAATAAACATGTAGATGACAAAATTTATAGGAGAATATCTCACCAAGCTCAAATGTACATCATGAAGTCAAAATTCAATAAGCTTGTGCATGTGTGTGTGCAGGCATAAACATAGTTGAATCCATAAAGCAAGTCAAGTTCAAAACAACTCCATAAACATGGTTAAGAACAATCTAAGCATCTAAGGTCATAACCAAATGTCCTAGCCGCATGGAAATTGCGTAGTGAATTGGATTCAAACACATCAATATGCCACACCAAATGTGTAAAACTAAAACACACAGAGAACCGAAAATCTTTTTGAATTTTTCAAAATATTTGTCAAAAACAAAATATTTTTGTATTTTTTTAAAATATATAACACCAAAAATCTTTTTATATTTTTCAAATATGACTCAATGAAGAAAAATATAATACAAAAAATACACATGTCATAATACTAGCAAAAATATATCATGAAGCTCAACTAGCGTATGACAAATAAACTCATGCAAGCAATCAACTATATAATATGGCAAGGGTAGAATCATGTGAAAGCATGTGAGAATCAACTAGTTTATCAGCTAGTGCCTCTAAAAGTGATTTCCTAACCCAAATCAATGTGTATCTAACGTGACGGGTTTCGAGAACCAAGGGAACACTAGACTTCAACTTCCTAGGACCTCTTCGAAGATTAAAAAAATGGCTAAGGTGACATTTCCTACCATAATGTGAACATGTGAAAGTGCGAGGAATGTTACCTAAGGTGTGACCTTTTTTAATGTCCTTGGAATTGGTTGACCCTTTAAAACAAACAATGGTTTTGGTTTTAACAACGGAAGCATTAGAAATAGATAAGCCACAACCATCACTACTTGAATCTTTTAAATCATTTTTTAACTTCAAAATTTTAAATTCAAGCAAAGAATTATACTCTTCCAATTTTAGATACTCCTTTTTCAAATTTTCAACAATTTCTAAATGATTATCAATCTCACCCACAATAAAAGAAAACTTATCCCTAAAAGGCTTCTCAGGTCCCACAAAATCATTAATCAAAATATTTTTATCCTCTTTGGCATAAACACAAACCTTAGAATTTTCCAAGTCCTCTAATTATTTTTCTGAAACAAGGACTCTATCATCACTCTCCTTTTTGGCCACTTTTAAAGATTTCAAGTCATCATATAAAGCACCAAACTTCTCACGAACGATATCTCTTTGATTTTGAACCGTTCGCAAAAGTTTCAAAATATTTTTAAAACGATTTTCTAGAAATTCAATTCTTTCAGCAAATGTCAAATTTAAGTGAGAATCCATCGAGAGACAAAAAGACAAGTACATGAGTGACGAAAAAATAACCACCCAAAAATCAGATAAATAAGATTAAACATAATAAATTAGTGCAATCTGCTCCGATACCACTCATAAAGGCGAAATAATCACAAAGGGTTATTTCCCACAAAAGATTGCAACACCAATTTTAAATGCATAAGCGAATTTTAAATTGATGTTATCTTTTTATCCTGATCATGCATCTATGTCTGATAAAATAGATAAATCAAACCACGCAAATATGATAAGGCCAAGTTTCAAAAAAAAATATTTCAGGTAAAAACCTTTATTCACTTAGAAATTTACAAGAGAATTAATTTATAGACTACTTGATCCCCCACAAGTATAATGCAGTATTCTTCGAAAATATCTAAGAAACAACTATGATCCTCTCAAGAATCACGTGATTATAATCCTTCGAATTAGCCTCAGTCTTCATCTTCAGCAGTGAATCCACGCAAGTATCACAAGTCAGCAATGGAGATCCTCTCCACAAAAGGTGTATTCAAAGATACAAAAATTTCTAGGGTTCTAAACTAATTCGCAAGAACAATATTCAAGAATGATTTTTGTGAATTAAAACAGTGTTTTGAAAACACAAAACATGAAGAAATTTTGCTTTTAATATGCAAAAATGTGTTGGCAAAATTCTTAAACAAACTGATCCATGAAACAGGTATTTATAACAAACCTTAAGTCGGCGGGTCATTCAAAAGACTTGTGTACGTCGTTTGAACGACAACAGCATGTGGTTTGAACGACTGTGCAATGTCGTTTGAACGACTGAAACATCAAAAAACTTTTTTTTCTAAAACTCCGCCTACAGGTCTTTCAAAAACATATTTACGTAAAGTGAAACAGTCATGTTCATCTTTTGATAAAAATTAAACATCCCAAACATCCTTTCATGAATCAATTCAAACTCTAAATTATTTTTTACCTTTTGGGATGTCGGGAAGTCTTCAAACTTGGAGATACTTGAGTTCGATTTGTCTTCTCGGTACGTGATGATTTTTAACGGGATATGCCAAACTAGCCTAACGATATGCTATGAATAATGATAGAAAAATTATTCTTACATTTTAAGTTCAATATGTAAAGTTTTGCTTGTCTAATTCTCGGGAGTGGGCCGGGTATTTTAAAACCTAGTATAGGTTTAACAGTAAAGTTTTAGCACTTGAGTGGAATTTAGGGATTTTTAATGTAAAAATAATTATTGGGGTCAAAAGTGAAATTAAAAGTTTTATTTTCAAAATTTAAAACCTTTCTTCTGGAGACAATACTTGAAAAACTGCGAGGCGGGTTAACCCCCTTCCAATTTTTTAAGTATTTGACATAAATAACTCATATAATAAGTTTGGGACTATTTTGAAATACTTGAAAAACTGCAAGGGGGTTTAGTGAAATTAATAGTTTAATTTTTTAAATTTAATGCCTTTCTTCTGGAGATAATACTTTCTAAGAATCCAAACAGGGTGATGTAATATACCAATTTGTTCAGAAATAAAAATAGATTTTTTGGGGGGGAAAATTAGGTTTTTCTGATTGGGAATGCACACTTACCCGCTGGGTCAAATCCTACGCGTGGCTGAATTTTTCCCTGCGTGTAGCCCATATCATCTCCTACCTTCGTTTTATTGACTTTAGGGTTTGAAAATTTTGACCCTATAATTGAACCATTTTAGAATAGCATTTGA
Source organism: Sambucus nigra (assembly GCA_949130495.1). Lineage (NCBI taxonomy): Eukaryota > Viridiplantae > Streptophyta > Magnoliopsida > Dipsacales > Adoxaceae > Sambucus > Sambucus nigra. The sequence continues at coordinate 171,036,869 of OX422218.1, read as the reverse complement.
TTTGGTTCCTGAATGAAAGTTGTATAATTTTTTTAGAGGAATTCAACCATATTGGTTTCAAAGATTGTAGTGAACTAGTTGGAGATATTGGTTTTCTGTAAAAATGACAAAATTTTGACTTAAACATTCGTGGTTATAGGCTATGATTTGGGTTACGAAATGGTGATATTTATGTTATATGATGAAAATGTAATCGAACTGGTTTGGATTCAATGATTTTGGTTCACCATAGCTTCTAAATTTGAGTTTGAAAATCTCAGGGCCATAAATTTCAAAGTTTGATTTGGGTCATAAAAACTCTTTTTAGTTTTAATCAAGCATTCAACCTAGGGTCCTTAGACCCAAAGCTTGAGTTATCTCACTTTGAAACTGGTTTAAAGTCAAAAGTATATATTCCACTATTAAAGCTCAAGCTTTAAGGGAGGTTTCTGGCATTCAATCCTTTTCTGTGTTATTCTTATGTTGAAACATTTATTTAAATACATATTTTTACTCTAGGGAGGTGCAGAAACTTAACTAGATGTAAAGAACCAAAAATTCTACATAAAATGATGAAGATACAAAATAAAGATCAAAATTTTAATTGTGATATCACTGAGCCTGAATGAGTTTTTATAGTGGCAAATAAGGGTTTATATAGGGTTCGTAAAGGAGAGGTGATTAGTGGAAAGTTTGGTGGTTTTTAACTTTGGTTTGGTTAATTTCAACCATGGTACCATGTGGTAGGACATGGATACCATAGGAAACCCATGTGGTACTAGTACCCGGGGGCAGCCACCCGATAAAATCGGCAGGGGGTAAAGTAGGAATAAGTTTGGGTTTGAGTTTGGTCCTTAGGTAGTTTATATGTTAGTTTTAAGAACTTTTATGCTAATAATTAAAATTTTAAGGGTTTTAAATGCAATTTACCAAACTTATGGGATTGGTTCATAATATTAGTATCGAGTATATGGTGTTTGATGAAACTTTGGGTTCAATTTTTGTTTCAATTGGTAGGATAAGGTGCAAATACGAACATAATTCTTGTTTAGGGGCATTTTGGTAATTTGATAAAAGTCTAACGGATACCTTGGAAAGTTTAAATTTTAAGGGGTTGATTTCATATTTTTGCTTAGTTCTTACAGAAAGAAAGAAAAGGGTCACAATTATGCAACAAGTAAAAGATACTCGGAGGTAACCGGTGAAAATACACTATAGAGTGGTCCGATTATATGGTCAAATATAGAAACCATAGATTAGGTCACACACAAGCCAAATTATTATTTAATCCAATTTTATCTTGATTTATTAGGTTAAACTGAAAATGCAAAATATATGATGTAAATCGAATCAAAATAAGCAAATCACAACACTGAATATGAGGAAAACTCTTTCGAGAAAACCGTTTTTTTAGCAATGTTACAACTAGGTATTACAAAATGACACGAACATACTTACAAACTTAGACTCCACTAAGTATTTTAGTATGACTTCCTTCCTTTTTATTGGCAGAAAGTGATGCAGATTCAACAATGCCCTACAGCAAGCTCCACTTACCTCAGTGTCCACTAATCAACATCACAAAAACCTTTTCCTATCTTTAGGAGTGAAGAATTAACTCCACAGGGATATGAACATGGTATGTTTCCTTTTAGGTTTGATAAAGTGATTCATAAAACATCCAAGGATTTTTGTATTTGGAAAATCAGTGTGTTTTGGATAAAACTAGGGTTTGGAGACCTTTTAAAATTGTATGGGAAATTGATTTTGGCCATAAGTTTTACCAAAAACTGATGCCATGACACTTTTATATATAAAACATGTTTTTTGAGGTAACTCATTCGAACAAAAATGAGAGTGCGTTCAAACAAAACTGTATAACTAATTCGAACCAAAAGCAAACTTGTTCGAATGAACAACTCATCTTGTTGAACCAATATCCAACGAGCTTAAAATGAAATTTATTTTGCTAACATAGAGACTTTGTTCGATGTTCGTTTGAAGGCTGTGTGAACAAACAACACAATCTCCTTCGAACGAAGACTGTAAAGTCATTCGAACAACTTAAAAATATAAAATATTTTTCTTTGAAATTTTTTTTAAAACAACCCTCGAATATTTTTATAAAAACAAACACTTTTAAAATACCCCTGAATAAAATGTTTACACAAACCTCATATACCTTCTCCGTTAATTGTAGTGATGATCTCAACTCTTCGGTCTTCAATTGTCGTGTTCAATCACTAACTTGTCTGCAGTTGAAGTCTTGAGAATGTACATGAAGATGAAGCAAGGTGTAACAGAAAATGCCAAACTAAAATATAATGAGCCATCATAACACTTGCTCTTATAAATCTGCCCCTTTGGCTATTCCGGAACAAATACAAATCGAAACAATAACCCCTAAATAATTCAACTAATGTCCCTCCCAAACCCTAAAAGTAAAAGACACTGCACTTGTAAAATTGTATATGCCGAAAATCTTCATCGTGTAGTCCATGATACCATTAATGCGGAAAAAAAACTACACACATGAAATAAAAAAATACCCTGATGCATGGAGTTTTAGGAAAATAACCCCCCCCCCCCCCCCCCTCTACATGTTCTCCCCCTTGTTGTTTATAATAGGTAAAGGGTTAGAAGCTAAACCTGAAAAGTTAGCATTACAAGAGTCCAAATTTTAAATATCATCACCCTTTAAATCTCACATTTTAAGCATAAACTCTCAATTTTTGAAGGAATCATATTGCTCATTTTTAATGAAGCATCAATGAAGCAAATTGGCCTTAGCCCTTCTGTTTTTAAGTGATGAAATCATCTTTATGATCTTTCCAATGGTGAACTTTAATTTAAATAAGACTACTTCTTTCGTATTCCCTTTCCATTGCACTAAACATATATCAATCTATTTTTAAGGGAAAAAAATTCGGTCAATGGTTTTTACATGCACAATTACTTCCTAGTACATTTAGTTTGTTATTAAGCATGATTGAGAAGAGAACATCCTATTCAAGATATGATAATCAAGTGCAATATTCAAAAAGTCCATGCAAGTGTGCAATCAAGGCAGTATAATGAGTTTAGCATGAAGAAAGTAATCAACAATGAATAGTGCAATGCAGAATATGCATTCTTAAGCATAAAAAATGAAGCTAAGTATCATGACACCATGATTAAGTCACATGAATGGATGGAATGAAATTATGATTCAAACATCTTAAATGCGCATAGATATGTTGTGTAAAACAAAATACAAATTTTTTTTTTAATTTTTGAAAATTTTATAAAAAAAATCATTGTGAAATTTTTTTAAATTTTTCTAAAAGAAAAGAAAACCTTTTCAGATTTTTCAAAATATAAACATAAGAATATAACCTAGTTATAGGGAAAAATAATAGCAATGTGAAAATCACCCTAAACTAGAACAATACCCGAACCCAATCAATGGCACAAATACCTAAAGACTTGCTAAGATCCTCAAATCTAAGTGCATCTAAAGGTTTAGTGAAAATATTAGCCAATTGACGTACGGTACTCATAAAGCTCAAGGAAACGATCTTCTCCTCAAAAAGATCACGAATAAAGTGCTCATAAATACTAATGTGCTTCGTACGAGAATGTTGGATATGATTATGATAAATGTGAATTTTACTCGTATTTTCGCAAGAAATAGTCATTGTATCTTAAATAATCCCATAATCTTCAAACATTTGCTTCATCCATAAGAGTTGTGTGCAATAACTCTCGGTGGCTATGTACTCAGCCTCCGTCGTGCATAAAGAAATGGGGTTTTTCTTCTTACTCAACCATGAGACAAAACCACTCTAAAAGTAAAAGCATTCACCCAATTTTCTTTTATAACCATCAACATCCTTGGCCCAATCGACATCCGAATAAGTCGATAAACGGTGATCACTATCAAAGGAATACAAAATTCCATAAGAAAGAATGTCACTCATGTATTTAATGATACTTTTAAGTGCAAGCAAATGTGACTCTTTTGGGGACGCTTGGTAACATGCACAAACTCCAACACTAAAGGAGATATTCGGACGGCTAGCAATCAAGTAGAGAAGAATACCTATGATACTCTTATAAAGTGTTTGCCAGATGTCCTTACCTAAAGTGTATTTGTTACGCTTTATCAAGGAACTCATGGGTCTGCGAGAGTGCTTAGCAGAATCCAGACCAAACTTCTTCATTAGATCCCTAGCGTATTTAGTTTGAGATATAAATATCCCATTTTCGAGTCGAGGCACTTGGAGACCTAGGAAGAAATTAAGTTCACCAACTATGATGATCTCAAATTCACTCTTCATCTCCTCCTCAAAAGTGTGAGCATATTAAGAACACGTGGATTCAAAGACTATGTCGTCGACATAGACTTAGGCAACCAAGATAGCACCACTTTATATCCTAACAAATAATGTCATATTGATACCCCCTATATTGAAGCTACGAGATAAGAGATAAAAAGTTAGACTTTCGTAATAAGCACGGGGTGATTACTTCAAACCATACGAGGCCTTTTTTAGTAAAAGACATGTCTCAAGTGCTTTGGGTCTTCAACCCCGTTTGAATATTCCATGTAAACTTCCTCTTGAAGAATGACATTGAGAAAGGCACTCGTGACATCCATTTGGTAAAGCTTAAACCACAGATGACATGTTATGGATAGTAGTAATAGGACGACTAAGTCTACACCCTCAATTTGTGTGTAACCTTGAGCGACCAGCCTAGCCTTATTACAAATGATGGTACCATTCTCATTCATCTTATTTTTGTACATCCACTTGGTGCTAATCACATTAGTCTCGATAGGTCGGGGGACTAATTCCCAAACATCATTATTTCAAAATTGAAGAAACTTATCTTGCATAGCACTAATCCAATGCTCATCCATGAGTGCTTCTTTCACATTCTTGGGTTCTACCGTGGAAGTGTAGAAAAAGTAACTAACCACATTCTCTAGTTAAACGCAAACCTTGACACCTTGTGTGGGATCACCAAGTATGTCAGTAGGGTTATGAATCTTTCTAACCCAAGATGGTGGATTCTCTATATCAAGAGAGGGGTCCACCGTGGTGGTGTGGACAATAATGAGATCGTCATGGGGGTGCATTGTTTTTCACACGCACGCCTATGATCAATAAACATAGTCGTTGTATTATCTCTAATTGTGAGGTTTATCAACTCCATGATCTTAGAGCTTTTAAGGTTATACACCCTATTGGACTTACTAGTCGATGAATATCCTATAAGTATTCCCTCATTACTTCTAGAGTCGAGTTTCCCAAAATGCTCTCTATCTCTAAGGATATAGCAAGGACTTACCAAAACTCAAAAAATACGATAGTTTGGGTTTATTAGCAATCTACAACCCATATGGAGTGTGAAGTCTATCTGGACGAAGATAAACCCATTTTATCGTGTAGCATTCGGTGTTAACCGCCTCTGCCCAAAATCATCTAAGCACATTCCTACCAAGGAGTATGGACCTAGACATTTCTTGAATTTTTTTTATTCTTCCTCTAAACAATGCCATTTTTCGAAGGAGTACTAATGAACGAAAACTCATATTTAATGCCAACTTTATCACAAAACCATTAACTTCGGCTGCTTTAAATTCAGTGTCATTTTCACTACAAATACGATTTATAGTGACGCCATGCTGATTTTGAAGAACACGACACTTGATAGTTAGAAATTCAAGAGCATCAGACTTTTCTCTAAGAAATCAACCGATAGAATTTCTTGAAAATTTATCAACCATCAATATATATATTTCTTACCACAAATACTCTTCATACACATGGGACCCATAAGATCCATGTGTATCAACTCTAAAGCACGGGAGGTGGTAATGGTATTTATGAGTGCAGAAAATATCACAATAAGATATTCCACGAAAACAATCACAATTAGTAGAAAGTAAAGGAAATCACACGCACAATAACAATTTACATGGTTCATAAACTTGCCTACGTCCATGAAGAGGTTACTTGTTCTTATTAAGTGTCTCTCAAAATCTCAAGTTTTAATCCCTTTGCCCCGGTTCAGGGTTTTAATTTATAGATCTTATTTTGTAGAGGTTGAGTTGTACAAGGAACTCAATTAATCACGTTGGATATATCTTGTAGAGTGATGTGAGTGGCCCGATATGTGTGTTTTAAACAAAATCAATTTTTCTTCGAAAAAAGATCCAACTTTTAATTATGCACCAACCAAGTTGTGAAATCCCAATTCTCACTTTAAACCAATTTTATATTGATTAATCCTAAACATGCATCTAGTGATTAAAGCAAGTAAAGTAAAGTAAAGAATACTCACAACGCCGGATGTACGAGGAAAAAACCCAAATCAGGAAAACAACCTCGGACGGCCCAAGCCAGACAATCACTATGAACAATGGTTTTACAAAGACAGATTAGCCTTACACTAAGACTCGATCCCCACGGGTCTTAACGCTCCTTCTGATCTTCAACCGTTCTTCAATAGTGCCCACGCAGAATTTCCGTCTTCCACGATCTCTGTCCACAACACACGCGTCCACGTATGTCTCGGTGTCCACGGGTATGGCTTTGATACGTCTACGATGTCGAACACGATGTCCGTTGCTTCTTCACCGCAAAACCCTTTGTGTTCAATGTGTAGAACAAACAACTTTGGTGCAGCAAGATCACGTAAACATATAAGAATGATAACTCGGATCTTTGCAAACTCTAAGGATGTGTTTAAGAATTTAAACCTTAGAAAACATGTGCAAACAAGGTTCTGGTTCGTAAAACTTTTTTCCAGAAAGCACACTTACGAAATTATGATGCAAACACTGTTTAAATAGGATTTAAACACCCCTCAAAAAACGTGTCGTTCGAATGACTTAAGTATGTCGTTCGCGCGACATTGTATCTCGTTCGAACGAGATCCAATGTCGTTCGAGCGACCTTGCGAAAGTTTGACTTTCAGATAAAAACGTCTCTTAACAAAGAGATTCAAATTAGTCAAACTCTATTTCGAGCTTATCATCATAAAACGAAGTTTAAACCATTAAAACACTTTTAAAACATTTTTCTTTATAAAAATTACATCCTTATCTTTTATAAAATAATTCTGAGCACCATTAATTATATGCATTCATACCTGAGTGATCTCGGAATGAAATTAATCTTGAAGACGAGAAAACTTGCACCAAATAAACATCGGCATAATTATTTCTTTGAAGCTTTGCCGCAACGTCTTCAATTTCTTCAATACGTCATAGACCAAGTGGGATCGTGACAAAATAAAATTCTCCCTATGACATATTACAAACACAGTTTTATTCACGGAATTAAGTCAAAACAATACAGGGACTCAATTGGAAATTTATGTCCTTACAAATCTCCCGCTTTGACTATTCCGGGACAAAACTAAACCAGTGAAATGCCTAATCGGGCCGTCAAGCCGTATGACGCCTAAATCCCATCCCATAAACCCAAATTCAAAGATACAGGACACGGACTAATATATGTAGCACCGGCAAGCATGAACTGTCTGAATGTAATGTAGACTTGAAATCTCAAATCGCTGAAGCATACCTACACATGAAACAGACAAACAAATACCAAGTGAAGTATGGAGGAACAAATGAAACCAATTTATATAGTCAATAAGAACATATCATTTGAAACATGTGAGAAATTATTTGATACCAATTTGTTACCAATTTGAAACAAATATAAGCGCTCAACAAATCTCTCCCTACATCACATACCAAATCTCTCCCCCTTTTTGTCTCGAATAGACAATCCGGTGAAAAGATAAACCAATATGAAATATCTAGCATGAGAATATGACACCAAATAGAATCAAGTTGATACCAATTTTGAAAAATGAAAACTGCTAGATAAACATAAGACAACCAGCTAAATAAGATCATGTAATGACAAAATAGTAGTTAGTAAACCAAGGAATCACACAAAGAGTATACCAATCAAATCAAGTGTGATAAACGGACATATATGCAAAATACCAATTTAGAACATAAAAGAACCTGCATATAAACCAATAAAAAAATGCTTCTTGCAGTACCAAAAATATATCAAATTAAGCCAGAGGACTGCAAACCAATTAGAAGTCATTTTTCACCCTGTCGTTCGAACGAGCCAGGAACTTCGCTCAAACGAGATGAGGAAGTCGCTCGAACGAAGGACAAAAGTCGTTCACGCGAGATGAGATGTCGTTAGAACGACTTCGCGCGACCTGCCAAAATTTCCCAGTTTCCCAGAAATATTATAAAGTATTACCTAGTGAAAAAAATTCCATAAAAAAATTCCAGGAAGGGGCTGACAGAAGCAAAACAGTGCGAAAACGGTAAGCTTTTCACACAAAACGTAAAAACTAATAAAAACTTAAAATGCGAGTTACATGCAAACATAGTACCGATGTGCTCAAACATGGACATGGAATGAATGGGCGTGAAACTACAACAAATGAGTCACAATTCCAACACATCGAAACGATCAAGAAGCTCTAATTGATAGCGATAAATCATCAAACTTTATCATAGCCAAATGACAATTAAAGTGTGAGCTTAATGAACTAAACATACTTCATGCACACAAATCCAGAATTTTTACGATTATACAAACAATAGCTTCAAATTGCAATGTTTCAACATTAGGATTAGTTGTGCAAAACCGTTTAAATTTTCTCCAACCAAAACACCCTCATATAAACATAATTTTTCAAGTTATTTTGAGGTTTCTAGCATTCTCAACTTAGAGAAAATCTTATTGGCCCTTTTCTTAGCATCTTGCATTTTCTTTTTGGGCTCTTTTAACGGTGGCTTTCACGATGAGTTAAATTTGAACTCTCGCAGCCCTTTCCCGTGAAACACTCATTATTTTTTAAATTATAAATCCTCACGGTAAACGGTTATTACATGCACACTTCTCCTTAAATTTACTTACGCATAGATGACAAGATTGAGATAAGAACGCCTCACCAAATTCAAATATGCAAGAGAAGTCAAACATCCATATAAACTCGTGCATGTGTGCGATGTTGGTATATATACAAAGTCGAATCAAGATGCATATCAACTTCGAAACAACCCCATATAAACAATGGTTAAGATCATTCTAAGCATCGATAATAATGACCAAATGTCCTAGCCACATGGATAATGAAACGATGGGGGGGTCCAAGCACACTAATATGCCATATCAAACATGTGAACTCAAAATATAAAAACCGAAAATCTTTTTGGCTTTTCAAACATATTTTGACTCAAAGAAAAGCACAATCTTTTTGGATTTTCAAAAGTTTTCTCAAAAACAAAATCTTTTTGTATTTTTCAAATAAGACTCAAACAAATGAAAATTATAATACAAAATGATACACATGTCATAATACTAGCAATGAATATATCATGAAGCAAACTAGCATATGACAAACATGGCAACACTATCATCCTTTAGATTTAGCATGGGAAGAATCAAGTGCACCCAAACGAAAATCATGAAGTTTAATTCCTAAAACCACTAAATCTGATTTTCTAACCCAAGTAGGTGTAAAACGACGCATGAGGGTGTGGGGAACCGGGGCAACTTTATTCCTAAACTTCCTAGGAGCTTGTCTAAGGTCGTAACAATAACGCCTAAGGTGACCTTTCCTACCACAAAATGTGAAAGTGTAACAGTGGTGGGAATGATTACCTTTATGGGGACCTTTTATAACTATCCTAGTGTTTCTCACACATGCGGGGGGAATGGGAACAACTCTCTCACCAAAACCTATACCTCCCCTATCTCCCTTAATTTGGACGGTGCCTAAGATCTTATCTAACTTCTCCGACCTAGCCTCCAAATCAAACTTGACTCTAGACGAGTCTTTCAACCTTTCCTCCAACTCAAGAATCCTAGATTCAAGTAAACGCCTAGTCTCCTTAAACTCTAAAATCTCCTTTTTCAAGGACTCCATCAAACCACGGAGATTATCTCTCTCTTTCTCCACAAACTCTAGTTTCTCCCTAAACTTCTTCTCTCGTGCCCTAAGATCCTCAATCAAACTATCATTATTTTCTATGGCATGCTCATTCAACTTAGATTGTAATTTTGAGTTAGCCTTTTTCACCTTCACCGTTTTGGCATACAACTCATTAAATGCATTTTGCAATTCTTTCACATCTATCTCCTCCTTGTCACTCTCTTCACCCTCACTAACATGGGATACACTCAAAACCTCCTCGAAAGTGTCATTCACATGAGTATTGTCGTCGCTCACATGACATGCCATAAACGCAACAAAGTTACGCTCAATGGGGGAACTCTCTCCCTCTTTCGGTTCACTATCACTTAAGGTGGCATTATAGACAACGGGTTGCTTGCCCTCTTTCTTAAGTCTAGTGGGACACTCCTTAACTTTGTGACCGTACCCCTCACACCCAAAACATTTATTCGACTCATCTCTCTTAGGCTTTTTAAACTTATCCTTATAGGTGGGATCCACTTTGTTGTTCTTGAATTTTTCAAATTTCTTGGCATCTTTCGATTGCTTTTGAAACTTAATAAATTTTTAAAATTTCTTTGCCAACAAAGCAACATCCTCAAAATCGAAATCCGAATCCGAAACTTTAATTTCCTCCTTCCGGGTTTTCAAAGCAATACCCTTTTCTTTCTTAGGCACTTGCTTGGAGGTAATCATGTCGATTTCATAGGTTTGTAAGTCACCTACAATCTCTTCTAGTTTCGTTGACTCTAACCTACCCAATGAGTTTAAAATGGTCATTTTTGCATCAAACCTACTAGGCAACGACCTAAGGATTTTCTTAATGACACGATTATCGAGAATTTTCTCACCTAGGTTAAACGACGAGTTGACAATATTGGACAACCTAGTATAAAACTCATCAAAGGTCTCACTCTCTAACATCCTAATGGTCTCAAACTGTGTAGTGAGATTTTGAAGTTTTGACGCCCTAACCGTGCTAGTGCCCTCAAGAGTGAGTGACAAAATATCCCAAGCCTCTTTTAATGTTTCACAAGTCATAATTATGTTATATTCTTCGTGTGTGACGTGTGAAGCAATAACGTGCAGACCCTTTGAATTATATTGCGAAAGTCTTTGTTCAGTTTTGGTCCAAGACTCAACAGGCTTTAAACTAGTGACCTGACCTACAATAGTGACAGGGGGTGTCCAACCTTTCTCAACTGCAAGCCAAACACTCTCATCAATAGATTTTAAAGCACATTTCATTCTCATCTTCCAATAAGTGTAATTAGTGCCATAAAAAACAGGAGTTCGAAAAAATTCACTATATCCAGAATTCATCTTTGAAAACACACGGGATCACAAAACAAATAAAAATGTTTTCTAGCTCTGATACCAATTTGTAGAGTGATGTGAGTGGCCCGATATGTGTGTTTTAAACAAAACCAATTTTTCTTCGAAAAAAGATCCAACTTTTAATTATGCACCAACCAAGTTGTGAAATCCCAATTCTCACTTTAAAAAAAATGATCTTGATTAATCCTAAACATGCATCTAGTGATTAAAGCAAGTAAAGTAAAGTAAAGAATACTCACAACGCCGGATGTACGAGGAAAAAACCCAAATCGGGAAAACAACCTCGGACGGCCCAATCCAGACAATCACTATGAACAATGGTTTTACAAAGACAGATTAGCCTTAAACTAAGACTCGATCCCCATGGGTCTTGATGCTCCTTCTGATCTTCAACCGTTCTTCAATAGTGCCCACGCAGAAATTACGTCTTCCACGATCTCTGTCCACAACACACGCGTCCACGTATGTCTCGGTGTCCACCGATATGGCTTTGATACGTCTACGATGTCGAACACGATGTCTGTCGCTTCTTCATCGTAAAACCCTTTGTGTTCAATGTGTAGAACAAACAACTTTGGTGCAACAAGATCACGTAAACATATAAGAATGATAACTCGGATCTTTTCAAACTCTAAGGATGTGTTTAAGATTTTTAAACCTTAGAAAACATGTCCAAACAAGGTTCTGGTTCGTAAAACTTTTTTCCAGAAAGCACACTTACAAAATTATGATGCAAACACTGTTTAAATAGGATTTAAATACCGCCTCGAAAAATGTGTCGTTCGCGCGACATTGTATCTCGTTCGAACGAGATCGAGCGACCTTGCAAAAGTTTGACTTTCTTTGACTTTCAGATAAAAACGTCTCTTAACAAAGAGATTCAAATTAGTCAAACTCTATTTCGAGCTTATCATCATAAAACGAAGTTTAAACCATTCAAAACACTTTTAAAACATTTAAAAATATTTTTCTTTATAAAAATTACATCTTTATCTTTTATAAAATAATTCCGAGCACCATTAATTATATGCATTCATACCTGAGTGATCTCGGAATGAAATTAATCTTGAAGACGAGAAAACTTGCACCAAATAAACATCGGCATGATTATTTCTTTGAAGCTTTGCCGCAACGTCTTCAATTTCTTCAATACGTCATAGACCAAGTGGGATCGTGACAAAATAAAATTCTCCCTATGACATATTACAAACACAGTTTTGTTCACGGAATTAAGTCAAAACAATACAGGGACTCAATTGGAAATTTATGCCCTTACAGATATATCACTAACCACCTAAATATCTCTTTCGAGATTCTTCGAGGATGATTTGAGTATATACCTAAGTATTTTATTGTATGTGTACTGGTCGATCATTATATTTGGGTTGGGCAGCCCTTTAAATGGCTTGGGCCTGTTTGGCTACTCTCATTGATCATAAAAAATGGACCCCATAATTAGCCCTAAAAACTTTAGGCTTTTATAAGTTATGGTCCAATAATTTATAACTACACTAGTGGCCTTGCAACTAGAATGGCATTTTTATAAATTTGGTAAAGTTAGTGAGGGTATGCTCGTCATAAGCCAAACACCATGGTATACTTGTAATTCATTTGAATGGGCGAGGGTGTTATTGTCCGACCAGGTATTTGAACTGACAAAAATCATTTGGGAGATCATGTGTGATCATTATCATCGAACTTCAAATCGGAGATACAGTTCTTTTCATCAGTTAAGTTCAGTGAACCTTCTTCCTTATTTTTTAAGTTTTGCAACGCTTGGCTTCTTTTTCTTCAAAGCTTCATCAATTTTTGTAAGTTCAGCTCACCTTCTCTATTTTCCTCTTCTTCACATTTTTCTGCAACTATATCTAGGGTTCTTGTGTGTTTATGGCAAAGCTTGATAATAAATTAATAGATGAATTTAGGAAGAAGTACAACATTCCTAACTGGGCAAAAATTAACTGTGTCCCCTTTTCTAGAAATGTGCATGACATTGAAGGGGGGCACTGGATTCACACCCTTATGATAAGCCAGGGGTTTGACTTTTCCTCTAAACCCTCTCTTTCTTAAATTCCTTAGGTATTTTGAAGTAGTCCCTTATCAATGTGCTCCTAATATGTGGAAAATAGTAAATGGGATTCATAGAATTAACTCCCTGTACGACATAAAGTTGGTCCCTGCTGAAATCTATTACTGTTATGTATGGTCGAGAATAAGTGAAGGACTTATTTACTTGAAGACTAGGAAAATTGATCGAATCCTGGTGGTAAATCTTCCAGGCTCGCACAAGGATTACTGGGGCCAAGGCTTTATTTCTAAAAACTGACAACGTCCTCCTACTCATGCAAGCGAGAGACAAAGAGGCCCAATATTTTTTTACTATGGTGAGGAGTGCATAGGTCACTGGTTTTGATCTTGTTGTTGTTTCATTTAGTCTTCATTTTCTTCTTCTTGTGGTCTTTCGATAACTATCCTTTCTTCCTTTGTTTTGGAGCTCGTGCAAAGAATATCGAGCCCGATATCAGTGAAATCAATGTTGATGAGCTTCTAAAGGCTTGGAATATTAAAGGGGGGCTACTTAACGGTAAGCATCCTAGGTCAGTAACTTATCTACGGGAATATAAAAATACTGCAACCAGTTTTATTGCTATCCATGTCGATAAGGTTCCCGATTTGAGAGCTTTTGAGGTTGGTCCTTCTAAGCCAGTTGTTATTAAAGAGGAAAGCTCGAAAGAAGAGGAAGAAGAAGAAGAAGAAGAAGAAGAAGAAGAAGAAGAAGAAGAAGAAGAAGAAGAAGAAGAAGAAGAAGAAGAAGAAGAAGAAGAAGAAGACATGGCCCATATGATTAAGAGGAAAAAGTTGAGGCTCCTTGAAGATGATGACCATATGGTCTTATGTAATAGGATCCCATCTTTTAAGACATCTACAACTTATTCCCCTAGGGCAGTGGTTTTAGCCCATCTGATAAGGGTAAAGATAAAGAGAAAGAAAAGGAGAAGAAAAGAGGGGAAGAGGAGAGAAGGAGAGAGAGAAGAGGAAAAAAGGACAGAAGAAGAAGAGAGAGTGGAAGCTAAGAGGAGGTTGGTTCTGCAATCCTCTGGGGTGCCTCATTTCCCAAGTCTTGAGGGGGATAATGTGGGTGACGCACCTTCTTTGTCCCTTAACCTTGTGTTCATTGTTGATCGTGAGCGTTCATCTAGCTTGGGACCATCCCAACTCGCCCTCAAGACTGTGCAAGGGATGGCTCTAGTAAGTATTTCCCACTATTTGTTTTCCCTTACTCTCTTTGTTACTGTTCTGATTCTTTGTTCTTTTCCTTTATATGCAGATGCAAACTGATTTTACCACTCTTTTAGACATCCAAGCTGAAAGCTACAGAAGAGAGAAATAACTAAAATATGCTCTGAAAGTCGAGAAGCAGGCCTTTGTTGATGCTCACCAAGAATGGGAGCATGAGAAGAAAGAAATATCTAAGGCCAATGATGCACTTTGGGCTACTCAGAAGGTGTTGATTATTGAGAAGACTAAGCTGGTAGAGGCCAATAAGGCCTTATCTGACAAGGTCTCTAAGCTAGAGGGTGAGATTCTCCAAGAAAAGGACGCAAGCTATCGCAAGGGATTTCACAAAGCCTATGATGATGACGAGTGCCAACTGGCCTATGGGTGCAAGGTATCCTTTAAAAACGTATGGAACCAGGGTTTGAAGACTACTGAAAATTCTGCAGACTCTGATCTTTTTAACCTTCACTCTCCTAGTCCTTCTCCTTTTGTGGAAGATGAATAATATGGTGACCAAACCGCTGGTAATATGGAGATTGTTCCTATTGAGGTCAGCGAATGTGTTGGTGCTGGTAAGGAGCAGCAGGTGGTTAACAAGTGGAAGGCCAGTGCTGATGGAGATAAGGTGAAGGACTAGGGGTTGTAGACTAAGACTTTATCTTATACTTGTACGATCTTTACTTTTCCAGTTTATAGCTTATTTGTTGGGAGCTTAATGTATTGTCCTGTGGCCACCCTTTTATGCTATATGAGAATGAAATTTCCTCTTCTTTTGCATGTGTTCACTTGAATCTCCATTTGTTAATATTCTTGCTTCTGGTTTGGTGTGTATCATTTATAGTCTTTTGATTTAGATCGCTATATATATACAAATCCCAACTGGAAAAAATACTGGGACCAAATATCGGCTTGAAGGCTTGCAAAGCCTTTGTAAGAATCTGCAAGTCCTTAAGGGCAAGAAATGAGCAGTACAAGAATCAGATCGAGGTAATTGCCAAGCTGAAAGATGATCTTCGGGAAATAGAGGAGATAGGCGCCTCCGTAAAAGAGAGAGAAAATTCCTTAAGGGGAAAACTTTTAGAGAGGATTGAGGTCAACCAAGTGGGTGAAGCCCTTCATCCCAAGAATGATGCCTTAAGGAAGGAGGTGTAATACCCCGTAATTTTTAATGATTTTTAAATGTGGGATTAATTTAAGTTATGGGAAAATTTTAATTGGAGATTAATCCGGATTAAAATAAATATAAATTACAGAGATAACGGTTAATATTTATTTATATTGAATATTACTTAGTGAATGAGTAATAATAATGATGTGAGAAGATTAAACTTATCATGAGTGACAAATACGACAGTTATGATAAATTTAAGCGGGACGCGCGTGTCAGTCGTGTCGGGAGTTAAATTGGGAAATAAAATGTAATTTCATTATTTTAATTCATATGGTCATTTTCAGTGCGCCAGTGTGTCCGGAAGGGTCAAAATTGAGTACTCGGGGGTTATGTTCGGGTCTCAGAGACTTTTGAGATTAAGTAAGACTTATTTAGGTGACATTTGGGCTTCTTAATTGTAATTGGAAAGTCAAAGCGGGATTACACTTATAAATGAAAGGTTTGGGCTTAGAGAAGAGTCATTGTCATAAAACCAAAGGTTAGGAGAGTTATACGAAGAGTTAGAGAGACATTGAAGAGAATTGAGAAGGAATTTCAAGACTCTAAGGGAAGATTTGAAGAATTTGTACAAGAACATACATGGAGTATGATCATCAGAGTGTAAATCAAAGAGAAGGGACTACAACCATATATTTATTCTTCAACGGGTCAGACCTACATTAAAAGGCAAGTGCTTATCTTGCTGAATTTTAGTTGAATGTGTCATATTCATGTTAAAATAGGATGTTTACCATTTTGGAATTAATGAAAGGTTATGATAAATTCAGGAATTGAAAATTATATTTTTGGGAGAATTGATAGTAGTATATAATTCTTATGTTAGAAGATGAATATTGAGAAAATTCTAACAATTAAAATTGGGAGAAATCTGGGTTTTACATGTGTTCTTGATGATAAATGGTAAAATAATATTTTTAGAGAACAACTATGAATTAATCCAATTCAAGTTGAATTTTTTATGATTTGATGAATATAAAATATTAGAAATCATATATGTAGATTAGTATATTGTTGGGGCTATTTTAATGAAAGATTGGGAGTTTGGAGTTGTAGAATGAAAGATTGAACATAAAAAATAGTGGAGAAAACGCATGAAAAATTATTTTAGAAAAAGGACAAACATTGTATGATAATTTTAGGACTATTTTAAGCGGAAATTGGTAGTGTTCACACGAGTTCGTGTATAAAATCAGGTTCTGCACAACTTTGTAGTTGTAAGTTTTTTCCAAATCGGATCAAAAAAGCCTCAAATTGTAATTTTATATTTTTGGGCATAATGTAACTTTATCGAGAAAAAGGATTATTGAGAATTAAAATATAATTCGGGCTTGTAATATTGAGTCTGGGTTTTGGACCAATAGGTATGGGTTGAAGGTAGCTACTGGAATAATTAATTAAATTATTTATATCCTTTCGATTAACAAGAGATGTTAGGAGTAATGGGAAATGTCAATAAAATATGAATTATTAGTTTATGGGATAAACTTGAAATATACTCTATGTATGTATAGGATGAGTGTATGCATATATTATGTTGATTGTGATATTATGTGCATGACATACCTACGTTGCTTACTATCACGGGAGGTTTCCACATCGGGACAATCATATCTTGAAGAGCCTTCGGGGGAATTTTTAACTTGTACCTCATAATATAGAACCTAGAAAAGGCCTATCTGTGAGAACGATAAGCTGACGGTCATATGGGTGTGTAGGTATATCCGTAGCCCATAGGCATGGAACTATATTCGCCTTCAAAGATATTTTATTTGTATTTATGGTCTGAGTGAGAAATTGAACCAATAGTCCTTTATTTAGTACGTGAGGTACTGGGTCATGATAGCAGAGTATGCATGCACCGCAAGTCTCACACTAGAAGTTCCGTAGTAGTATATATATAGTTAGAGTGATATATGTATATACTTACGATTTATGCTACTGTGTGTATTTAGTAGATGAGAAATTAGTGACATTTAACTTAATCTTAGTGCGGGAAAGATTAAATATAAGATGAGAAATTTATGCTTGACACTTTGATATAAATTAATTGGTAACGTATTGGATAGGCGATACGAGTAAGAACGAAGAGTTAGTTGGTATAGAAATAGACCTGGATTGAAATAGTTAGTCGGGGTAGTATAATTAGGAAAGGTTAGAGATGTACGTTAGGTGTAAACATTAGATGAGAGGTGAGCATCTCAAGTGAGAGAACGTGAACCTAACATGAATATAGTATTTGCAAATTTTGTATTTAAACACTTGCTAAATTTTTAAAACTATTTTACTCGGGCTCTAGCCCGTTTTTTCCAAATCTCTATTCTTTTTGTAAAATATTTTAGGTGCCCAACTACAAGGACACCAGGCTTAGCAGATTTTATCTTGTAGCGTGCTACAACTGCGGTAGAAGTTACAGGTTATTGATATTAGATGCCTAAATATTGATTCAGTTCTTCATTATGAACTTTCTTTCCAGTCGATTATTTAGAGATGTTGAGTTCCATTATGATGTATTAGATTGTGTAGTTAATTTTATTTCATAATATTGTATGGATATTTTAGATTGGATTGTATAATTCGGATATAATTACTATTCTGTCATTATTCATTGTGCGTTTGATATTTAAATTGTGGAATGTGATATTATTTGTCATTTACTTTTATGTTAATTAAAAAGATAAAATTTTAACACCAAATTTTTAAATACTAGGTGGTTAGTAAATAAAAAGTTTTCGACATGATGCCAAGAATGGACCAACTGTATATTCTGTTATAATTTAATAAAGGATTGATCACCCGGTATTTAGTTAAGAAGGGTGTTATAGGAGGTTTCTACTCTGAAGGCTTTCGTGGATGTGCTTAAAGATAATGTCAAGAAGATGATGTATGCATTCAAGATGGAACCTCGAGAAGTCTGGGGAGAGGGCTACAGTGCTGGTTGGGCAGATGCCCCAGCAGCTCAAGGAGGTAGAAGACATTGCCTTTGCTCGAGGATGGCTAAGTGACCTCAAGGAGGCGAAGACTCCAAAGGAATCCAAACTGTAGTATAAATACCAAACTAAGTGCACTGCTTATTGTCATAACCCCTTTTCAAAAGGCAATGAGTGGATTTTGACTGATGCCACTCCTTCCTAACTTTTGGATCATGACCTCGATGAAGATGTAGAAGAAGAGTTTGTTCCAAATCCAGATGACGGTAAGAGAGCGATTGTAGCTGAGTATCTTGCTCGCCATCCTGGGCCACCTTAGGTCTTTGTGTATTTATTTTTGGTCAGTGATGTAATTGTAACCTTATATTTCAATAAAGAATTTGTTCAATCTTTTTTTATGTTTTGAGCATATGTTGACGAAACATGTGTTAATCTTGTCTTTTCGTTGGCTACTTGGTATCTTTATCGAGCAAAACAACACTGGTTAACAATTTTAGGCCTTAGATGAGCTATTACTTGGTTTAAATCATTTTGGGCCTTTTGGACGACTAAATGATATTTAAGTATTAGTCCTCTACTTTTTATGTGTTTGAACATTCTCCCAGTCCAATATGCCTTAGCAATATCGTTCCATCCACTTTACCTTTTAGGTTGTGTCGTCACACTCCCTTAAGACTAAGTAAGATTATGACAAGAATGCACCTGGATAATGGGAAGTTCGCCCAGACTGGCTTTTTTCAACCAACAGAAGTTGGCGACCAACTTGAGCTGGATTTATTGCCTAAGGATCCCTTGTAGGGCTTTTGTTGTTGCCGGAGAAACTCATGAGACCTCTTGTGTTTGCAACTAGGACCTAAGTGTGGTAGCAATTTGAAGTGCTTTTAATTGACTTGTCATAACTAATGCTAACCCTGTTTGTCGGGTATTTAAATATGCGCAATGGAGCTATCATTAGAAAAGGTGCAAATTGATGACATGTAATCAAGATAAGTTAAGCAGCCAATGCAAAAAATGAGAATAGAGGGGCTAACCAGTCTTTATTCGTTAAGTATTGTCTAACGAGCAATTACAAGTTTAAAAATAAAAAATTTCTTAAACTAGCTAAAAGATAAAGAAGAAGATCTAAAAGTAGAACTTCTTGAGATTAGTTGTACTCCATGCTCTTGGTATCTTCCTTCCCTCCAGCGTTTCCAAGTGATATGCTCCTTGAAAATCATCTCTGATTACTCTGAAAGGTCCTTCCCAATTTGGTCCTAGTTTTTCATTCGATGGTTTTACACACTATCGAGGACTTTCCTTAGTACATAGTCCACGATTAGAACCTTTTGCAAATTGACCCTCTTGTTGTACTGCTTGGCTAGTTATTGTTGGTAGGAAGACAAATTGATCAAATCCAGCTCTCGTCTCTCATCTTCTAGGTCAAGCTCAGTGCATAGTGCTTCATCGTTGAGGCCTTGATACACCAGAGTGGTTCTCATAGTAGGAAGACCTGCTTCCAGAGGGATGACAACCTTCATTTCGTAAATGAGTGCAAAGGGTGATTCCCTAGTTAGTTTCTTGGGTGTGGTACGTTAAGCCCATAGAACATGAGAGATCTCATCCACCCAGGCACCTTTGGCTCTTTCCAATCACTTTTCAGTCCATTGATCATGGTTTTATTGAAAGCCTCTGCTTTGCCCATTTCTTTCCGGATATGCCACAGAGCTGAAGTGGTGCTTGGTGTAGTGCTCATCTCAGAAAGCTTGAAAGAAACCACTTTCAAATTGTATACCGTTATTGGCGATGATATCCTTTGGTATCCCAAAGCGAGTTATGATGTTCTTCCATGTGAACCTTATCATATCAGAATATCGAATGTTTTCCAATGGTTCTGCCTCTACCCATTTGGTGAAGTAATCTGTGGTGACTAATAGATACTTACGATTTTCAGGTGCAGTACGTAGTGATCCCACAATGTCTAATCCCCATTGATCGAAAGGCCATGGGATGGTGAGGTATTTTAGGTCATTGGCAGGATGGTGAACCATAGGTGAGTGCTTCCGACACTTTTCGCATTTGCGAACATAGGAACATGTGTCCTTCTGCATGGAGGCCACCAATATCCTTCCTTGATCGCGCAAAAGGCTAATGATCTTCCACCTGTGTGACTCCTACAGATGCCCTCATAGAGCTCAGTAAGTACTTTTTCGGCATCTTGTGGGTGAATGTACTGGAGATAAGGGCCTGTAAATGATTTCTTATAAAGCTTCCCTTCAGGGTTGAGGTAAAAATGAGCATCTTTGACCCTAACCTGATGGGCTGACCTCCTATTATCTCGCAGTATGTCACTCTGTATATAGTTGATGATGGTATCCATCCAACTTTGGGCCTTATTTATGTGGAGGACTTCCTCGGCTACGACTGCCTTGTCGATACTAGGTTGCGCGAGGAACTCTAGCTAAATTTTTCTCCTTAGGTCAGAGTCAATTATTGGGCTTAACATGGCTAAATCGTTAGCATGACTGTTATGTCCTCAAAGGAAATGTTGAATTTCTAACTTTACAAAGTCTGCCATACGACTTCTTACTACAATGAGGAACGCTGCCATTCGATCATCTTTGAGATTGAAGTCCCCACTTACCTGCATAGAGACCAGTTTGGAATCACCGAATACGTGAAGGGGCTTTGCGCCCTGTAGTTTGGCTTTTCGCAAACCGGCGATCAGTGCTTCTGTAGGTCCACAAAATATAACTTTCAACAAAAACTTTTTCTTGAGCGGAATTATGTTAAGGATGAATGCAAACTAACTTTCTCTTTTTGAAAAAATCTTTTTCAATATTATAAACCAAGTTGACACAAATTAACTTAACCAGATTTTATCTTGTTTAAACTTAAGCAAGAAACTAGTGATTAAAGCAAGTAAAATAAAGTAAAGCAATACTCACAACGCCGATGTATGAGGAAAAACCCAATTCGAAAAAACCCTTGAACGGCCCAGGCCAGACAATCACTGACAATGGTTTTAAAAAGCCAGACGGTAGTCTTATACAACGACTCGATCCCCACAAGACTTGACGCTCCTCTGATCTTCTACCAATCTTCAGAGTGCCCATGCATAAAGTAACCTTCTTCTACGATACTCATCCAAAGTAGTCACCTCCACGAATGCCTCGGTATCCACCGATACGTTCTTGTATCGCCTACGATGTTGAAACCGGTATCCGCCAAATCTTCATCGCAAAAACCAGCAATGGATCTTCAATAAAACCTTAAACTTGGTGCCAAAAAGATCACAAGAACATATGATAATGAAAAGCTCGGATCTTGAAACTCTAAGGATGTTTTATTGTGAAAACACTTAGAAAACTTTGTGCATAAACCTTTATGTATCGTAAACTATTTTTCATACTGCACGCCCTTCGAGAAAACTGACCACGCCTATTTATAATTATTTTAAGCGGTGGGGGAATCTCGTTCGAGCGAGTAACTGCGTCGTTCGAACGATAGCAGCACTCGTTCGAACAACAGTGCTTGTCGTTTGAACGACGTCGCCCAAATTTAGAGTTGTAATGCATCCAACTTTGAAAATAGAGTTTTACTTAAAACCAACTCTAATCCATCCTCATCTAATTAAAACGAAGTGTAAACAATTAAAACACTTTCAAAACATTTTCTTTTTAAAATATAACATCCTTATTTTTGTAAAATAAAATTCCGAATTTCATTAACATTATGCATTCATACCTGTGTGATCTCGAAAAGTAATTAAACCTTGAAGACGAGAAATTTGCACCAATTAAACTTCGGCATGATTAATTCCTTGTAGCTTTGCTGCAACTTCTTCAATTAAATCTTCAACAAGTCATAGCCTCGTAGTGATCGGACAATAAAAATCTACCTATGACTCAAACGTGTTTTGTTCCGAGAATAGGTCAAAACAACATTAAGACTCAATTGGAAATTTGGTCCTTACAAATCTCCCCCTTTGACTATTCCGGGACAAAACCAACGGGAAATGCCTACGTCGGGTCGTCAAGCCGTATGACTCCTAAATCCCATCCCATAAAACTCAAAAATAAAATTACATGATCAGTACAAGATAAGGCTCATAAACAATGGACCGGCAAGCATGAAATTGTATATGAATGTCTGAATGTGATGGAGACTTGGAATCTCAAATCTCTTTAAGCATACCTACACACATGAAACAGATAAATACCTAGTGAAGTATGGATGAACAAATGATATAAATCAATATGAAAATTTATTATGTGAGTAATCATGATACCAATATGTAAACAAAACTTGACTCACACAAAAAATCCCCCTACATCAGACACATTGATTCGTATCGAATATTGCACATATATACCCTCGAAACTTATGCATTTCAGCCTCCTTGGGTACTTTAATGCCTATAATTATGCTCATTAATCAGATAACCTCCGTTTTATATGCTAAAATATTATTTGAGGTATAATTGAGCTTTTATAGGTATTAAAGTGCTTAGTATGAAGTTTGGGCACGTTCCGGTAAAGTTTCGTCGCAATTCGCACGTTCAGGGGCATTTTCATAATTTCACACTTCGGAATTTTTGCCCGAAGTATTCACAGAAGTTGTAGTCCTCGGTCCAAGCTTCATGTGGTCGTAAACGGTGCTCTAATCAGAGTCCAAACGAAGGAAACACGGACCTTTAATCGGGGAAGAAACATAAGAAATAAATAACAATTAAAATAATTACCCTGGTGTCCCTTTTCTTCTTTAATAACAATTCATATAATTCCACCAATGTCCCTAACACGTTTTTATGCAGCAAAAGAAATGGCGATTTGGCCCTAGGCTCGGGTTTTGCTCGAGTTTTGGGTTCGTTCCAAATTAATGACTTTGGTCCGAAATTGGAGCTCGATTTTGGTTCACACGCGTAAATGGGTCTCTTTGACCATGTTTGGAGCTTAGGTTTTGGCCATTAGTGGTGTAAATGGGTCTTTGCATTTTTTGGAAGAGTTTTTTATTTCCTTGTCCACACACGGTTTTGGAGCTTTGAAATCGCATGTGGGTTGGGTCTTGGATCACCATTGTTGTAGGTTTTGAATTTGGTTTTGGTTTGCAACTCCATAGGTATGGAGATTTTGGGTCACTTACTCTTGGTCTCAGTTTGACGTGGAAAATGCGTGGCTGGAGCTGCTGTACGCGGTCGACCGACCACGTTTTGGCGGTCGACCGCTGAATGGGTTTTTGCCGCGAGAATTTTCCAGTTTTGCCTCCCCCTTTGGCGTGGTCGATCTGTCACCTCCCCCGATCGACCGGTGTTCTGTTTCCTCCTATTTTTTTCCAACTTTTCCCTTTCCCTTTCTCTTTTTTATTTATTTTTTCTTTTTCTTTTCTCTCTTAATTAAGAGACTTTTCCTTTTTTTATTTCTTTTTCTTTTTTATTCCTTTTTGTAACTTAGTATAAATAGGAGACTTGGTTTATTTTTAAAGATATCATGTAAATTCTTAGTTTTAGTCCCATTTTCATTTTAGTTCTAGGGTTTAGACTTTTGGGGGAATTTTATGGAGATAAACCCCTCTCCTCCATTTCTTGGTGGTTTGACACCCATTTATGTAAGTGGACACTATTCATCTTCTTCTTCCCTTATTTAATCTTTGTTCCTTATTTTTCATGCTTTGTCAATTATTCTAGTCTAGTTTAATTTAATTAGTGTTAATTTAATTAGTGTGCTTTAATTAATTAGTTAATTTATTTAATGTCATTTAATATGTTTAGCGGCTAATTTAAATTAGGTTGTGTCGGAATGAACTCACCTAGGGTTGACGTGTTTCTTTGCTTTGGCGATGGAATTTACATATTTATTTCGAGTGTGTTGTCCTAGTTATTACACCTAGGAGATTTAACGGGGTATATCATGTATGCTCCGTATTTACGACCTTGCGTGCGTAATTTCCGGGGTATTTGCTGACGCCAAAATCTTATTAATCTTTTATGCGAATTTAGGGGTGTGACAACTCTTGATTTAATTAATTGACGAAACGAGACATGATCTTAATAATTCGTGAACCCTTGTAACCATTTTATACTAATTAACTCAGGGTGAGGGATTTTTTTCGCAACCTATAGTTTTTATTCTTTTTGTTAATTTTAGTTTAAATACACTCGCCTAGTATAATCTGTTCCTTTATTTATATTTTATTTTATTAGCAATTATCTTTTACACTTTTATTTTAGGAATAATAAACCAAATAAATTCTAACGACATGGATTTTCGATACCCGGAGTTGGCCGCTATAATCACCTGTTGAGTGTAGTCATAAGTTTAGGTTTTTGTATTAAGGCGGTGAATAGAGAACAACGATCAGCGTTTGACATGCGCTACTTTTCACCCTTAATCAAAATGGCGTCGTTGTCGGGGGCTTGATGTTTTAGAATTTATTTGATTTAGTATTTCGTAGTATTTTTTTCTTTCTATTTGTATTTTTTGCCTAAGATTTTGGTAGGATGTAAAAGTCGTAAAGGTGTGATAATTGATTAAATTCGCAACTTTCTACGTTGGCACACTTATTTAATTAGAGTCTATTTTTAAACCAAAATAAATCAGCCCCAAATCATTCATCTATGGTGCGTGCGTGTGTCAAACCCTAAAATAAATAAAGCATGCGATAATGGCTTAAGGAAAAATCCCCGCAGGGCAAAACCTTTTATTTCTAGAACTTTGAAAAGTTTACAAGACCATTGACTTACATACCATCTTGCTTTCGCCTAGAAGAGTTACGCACGGTGTCTTCGTCAAACCTTCAAAGCAATGGCTAGAAATCTGCAGTGGTTCACGCGCAGCTATACCACAAGGACCGCAATCCTAGACACGCAGTCTGAAATCTTCACAAGGACTCCCTCCACAATAGCACGCAACTGTCGGTTGTAGAGCTCTCCCCACAAAGAATAAACAAAGGCAAAAGTTGTGTTCTTGAACGCCAAAACAATTCACTGAAGCATATGGGAGTTTTGTGAATTGAAAACAAAAAGGGATTAAAACCCTAAGGGAAGAAGCCTAAAGATTACTGCTTTGGCAGTGTTTCTGTTCTGGAAAACGTATGGACTTCTTAATGAAAATGTTACCATTTAATGATTATTTATACAAAAACGCACCGCCTCGAAATACAAGCTCGTTCGAACGAGAAGCATATGTCGCTCGAACGAAGTACGTATGTCGTTCAAACGACATCGCGCGACTTCCAATCTCGTTCGAACGAAATGCTGATCTCGCGCAAACGACCTGGGCGTCAAAATCGAGGTCCGCTATAAAACTTAGAAAAAATACTCATTCTCAATATTTGAAGAAAAAGTCCGCTCCAACACTTAGAAAATATTTTATAAAAATCTCCCAAAAGCTCTAAGTGAAAAGTAAAGGTATTTACAACATAACCTTACCAAAGTAAACTTCGCGGAGCCTTGAATGATGAACAACTTGAATATTTCGGATCCGTCTTAGATGTAGATGACTCATGAATGCTCTTCGACGGTGTAGCGGTATATGACATAATAAATTGATAACGGACCTATGAAAATATGTCCTTACAAATCTCCCCCTATGTCTATGTCGGTACATACATAAAAAAATCCGAATTATCAAAAACCAAATTGCCTATACAAATCTACCCTCCCATGAATAAATTTGCAAGAACTCAAAACTGTTTTTCAATCATCTTCGTCAAATCTCAAAGCTTTTCTCATCAGGGTGTGCAACATCATGATCTTCAATCTTTGTACCTACACACATGAGATAAAGCAAAAACCTTCGTGACGCATCGAGTTTGAAATGATATAAGTATAAAGCATTAATAATCAAATCTCCCCCATAACATGATAATTCTTTCTCCCCCTTTTTATGATGTCCCAAAATAGACAGATAAGAAGAAAAAATCAAAACATGGAGTGTCACGATAAAATGCATAGCAAACAAAGAACAAGCTACGCGCATGCAAAGGGATATCTCACAAATTTCACAAACTATTTTTGGATTTTTTAATTTTTCATACAAAAATAAGATACCACTTTGAAAAATATTATACAAAAAACACACCATGAATTTAAACTCAAACAACCAAGTCATGGAAACGAACTGAATGGGTGTGAACACATTCGATAAGTAAATCAACTCAATCAATCATTTGTGCACGATGCATATGTGTACTCCTAACGAATGAACATCAAAAGTATCCTTAGGTGTAAAAATTTTTTGAATTTAAATGACATCGTCTTATACAAATCAACAAATCAAAGTCAAATGATTTTCACACCAATAACGTCCAAAATTATTTAGCGCATTTTTAAGATTTTCAAGGACGTGCAAACCCGTTATAAAATCTCCAACCAAACTCCCTCACATATATTTTCTTTTAGAGGTGAATAAACTAAATTCTCAAACTTTGGAGAATTGGTGCAAAAACCTAAATGACCCATAATTGGCATGAATTTCTTTTTATTGCCTTTAAATTTTTTCGGGCTCTTTTAAACCTCTTTGGACCCCAGATAATAAAATTCCTCCATTTTTTAGGTCCAATTTAACGGTGGCTTAGTATTCGCAAAAGAAAAATAAACCTTTCGCAGCCCTTCCCCGTTTTCAAACAAAACACACAAACTCACAAAACGGTTTTTATATGCACAATTTCCTTATCAAAATTTATCGCGCTTGGTTCGTTTTAAAGACAGGATTGAAGTGAAAACACCCAACCAACATGCGATAAGACAAGCACAATAATCAAACAAATCCATGCATGTGTGAAATAAAGGAAACATGAGTCAACATTGTAGGAAGTAACACTTAATAACATCTTAATGAATCCAAACATTATAAAGCACAAGGATGAATTGGCCTATTGTCTCAAAACACTATCAAATAGTCACATGAAAATAATGGAATGATGTTGTGACTCGATCATCCTAAGTCTTCATCCATAAAAGGTGCAAGCAAAATACAAAAATATTTTTAGATTTTTCAAAAATTTTGTCAAAATAAAATCTTTTTGTATTTTTCAAAAAAATTTCAAAAGCAAAAATCTATACAAAAAGTACATGTCACAACGCTAGCAAAAATATATCAAAAAGCATAACTAGCGTATGACAAACATGCAAACACAATCAACTATATGATATGGAAAGAGAAGAATCATGTGCAAGCAAATGAGAATCAACTATTCTAAAATCTAGTGTATCCAAAAGTGATTTCCTAACCCAAATGGATGTAACACGTCGACACGGGGTTTTGGGAACCAACAAAACACTAGACTTTGAATTCCTAGGATCTCTTCCAAGATAAAAAAAAATCTTCTAATGTGACCTTTCCTACCACAATATGAACATGTGTAAACGGGTGGAACGACACCTAAAGTGTGATCTTTTCTAACATCCTTTGGAACGGTTGACCCTCTAAAATAAATAATGGTTTTGTCTTTAGCACTAGAAGCAAGAGAACATGACGAGCCATTACCATCACTATCAAACCTACTTGAGTCTGTCAAATCATTTTTTAACTTCAAAATTTTTGACTCAAGCAAAGAATTAGACTCTTCCAATCTAAGGGACGCCTTCTTCAAATTATCAATCAAACCTAGAAGGTTATCTCGCTCCCCCTCAATTAAAGAAAACTTTTTCCTAAGAGTCTCTTCACGTGCCACAAACTCATTGACTAAAATATTTTAATCATCTTTGGAACAAACACAAACCATCGAATTTTTAAGGTCCTCTAATTCGTTTTCTAAAACTTGGACCCTATCATCACACTCCTTCTTGGACAATTTTAAAGAAACAAATTCATGGTCCAAGGAAACAAATTTTTCACGATAAAAATCTCTTTGATTTTGAACCGTTTGCAAAAGATCCATCGCGAATTTAAAACGAGAATTTTCTTTTTTCAAAACTTTAATTCTTTTGCAAAGTTTCAAATTCAAACTTTTTAATTTTTCAGCACGGTCGTGAACTTTATCAAAAATAGGCTCCTCATTAAACGGGCGTACCATTGAAAAAATTACGATTTTTCACAAAGCTAATTTTTTCAAAAAAAAAATCAATATCACACGATTTTGCGGAAAATAGGAATACGTGATAAATTAGCATAACCCGCTCTGATACAAATTTGAAAACGTGAGAAGTCAAATTGTATCAAAAAATAAATCTTTGAAAAAACAGGATCACGCGATAAATTAGCGTAACCCGCTCTGATACCAATTTGTAAAAGTCATAAAGGTGTGATAATTGATTAAATTCGTAACTTTCTACGTTGGCACACTTATTTAATTAGAGTCTATTATTAAACCAAAATAAATCAGCCCCAAATCATTCATCTACGGTGCGTGCGTGTGTCAAACCATAAAATAAATAAAGCATGCGACACAAGCTTAAGGAAAAATCCCCGCAGGGCAAAACCTTTTATTTCTAGAACTTTGAAAAGTTTACAGGACCATTGACTTACATACCATCTTGCTTTCGCCCACAAGAGTAACGCACGGTGTCTTCGTTAAACCTTCAAAGCAACGGCTAGAAATCTGCAGTGGTTCACGCGCAACTATACCACAAGGACCGCAATCCTAGACACGCAGTCTGAAATCTTCACAAGGACTCCCTCCACAATAGCACGCAGTTGTCGATTGTAGAGCACTCTCCACAAAGAATAAACAAGGGCAAAAGTTGTGTTCTTGAACACCAAAACAATTCACTAAAGCATATGGGAGTTTTGTGAATTGAAAACAAAAAGGGATTAAAACCCTAAAGGAAGAAGCCTAAAGATTACTGCTTTGGCAGTGTTTCTGTTCTGGAAAACGTATGGACTTCTTAATGAAAACGTTACCATTTAATGAGTATTTATACAAAAATGCACCGCCTCGAAATACGAGCTCATTCGAACGAGAAGCATATGTCGCTCGAACGAAGTACGCATGTCGTTCAAATGACATCACGCGACTTCCAATCTCGTTCGAACGAGATGCTGATCTCGCGCGAACGACCCGGGCGTCAAAATCGAGGTCCGCTATAAAACTTAGAAAAAATACTCATTCTCAATATTTAACGAAAAATTCCGCTCCAACACTTAGAAAATATTTTGTAAAAATCTCCCAAAAGCTCTAAGTGAAAAGTAAAGGTATTTAAAACATAACCTTACCAAAGTAAACTTCGCGGAGCCTTGAATGATGAAGAACTTGAATATTTCGGATCCGTCTTAGATGTAGATGACTCATGAATGCTCTTCGACGGTGTAGCGGTATATGACATAATAAATTGATAACGGACCTATGAAAATATGTCCTTACATAGGACTTCTACATTTGAGCGCCAAGAACCGCTTGAATTTTTTCGCGCGCGCATCACTTTGTGGATTTCGTCACTTCTAGCCATCTTTGGGGTAAGCATGTCTTATTCCAATCCTTTCGGTAATCATTATGATAATTCTCGAAATTCCCATACTCCTTTGACTTTTGGTCAATAGATAGAGTCCCAAAAAATTGCAAATTCAAAAATGACTTTGGGCGAGTATTACAAAAGTCAAGCTTTGGAGTGCGTGTATTTTGAGGAGGATGATAATGATTTTGGGCCTCTAATTCCTTATATTAGGAATGTTGAAACTAATTGCAATAGTTTTCAAAATTCTTATAATAATGAGTTTGAGTATAGTTCTGATAATAATTTTCAAACTTCTCATTTTTAAGAATCCGCACCCCGACCTATGACTTCGATGAGGGTTTGCTCATGCTTGAGAATGAGAAGTATGAAGATCGTTGTTGGGAAGAAAATTGTCTGTGGGAACATGAATTAGATTTATTATTTGAATCCGACGACGATTTTTCTTCCGAAACTTTTGAAGTTGAGGAATGCTTTGAACAAAATGAGGATTTTATGCCTACTTTAGAACAAACCATTCTTGACTTGGGCCATAGTTTAATAGAGAATGAAAGTGAGGATGAAATGGATGTAGTATCCATTTGCAATGAAATGATTTCGTCTTTGGATCCCAAAGAAGAAAGTTCCATTGAAAATGATCCTATCTCTTTCGAAATTCTAACTTTGAGTGATGATAACTCATCTCTTGAGTTTGAATTTCTTTCCTCACCCTTTTTATTCTCCGTTATCACACCGTCACAAGTACCCGATGAATCGATGCCGAACTTTAAAACGTTCGACCCTTTCACCGACGAGGAGTACTTGCTCGAGTTGCTTTCCATGAAGTCATCTTTGTCTCCTTGTGCATCCCCTCCCATTCCAATTTCAAAATACTTGGGAGATGATTCAATTTTTCTTGTCTCCCATGTGTATTTGTCACCCATTTTATCCAAATCCCCCATCCTCCCGCCAAAAATTTTAATTGGGGATGGTTCATTTCTTACGCCTTACACATGCCTTCCGTTGTTCAAACGGAATTCCTATTTTTCGGGAGGCATGCATGCGAGGGAGGGTTCGCCGTGGATCTTTCAAAGCCAAATCGTATTTTGGGTGGGCCCCCAAAAATTTCAACTTCTAGTGTATAGTTAATTAGAAGTTAAAATTGTAGGTTGTAAATAGTTAGTTTTTATATTTCTTATTTTTTTTCTTTATTCTTACTTATAGTCTATTGTAATTAGTTAAAGTTTTATTTCTTCTTTTTATTATGCTTTGGTACTAACATGTTTTGTAGAATCTTTGAACTCGTACTTTTCGGAGATCGCTCCATTGTGGGAAATATCGCTCTTTTCCTCACTTTAACCTTGTTCTTAATTCACATTGAGGGCAATGTCAGGTTTTAAGTTAGGTGGTGTGGGATATTCTATCCATTCATTGGTAGTTTCTTTGATTTGATTACATGTTAGTTACTAAGTATGCGTCCTTAGAAAAATTAAAAAAATTCAAAAAGATTTTGTTTCTTTTTTCTATTTTTTTGGGAATTTTGCCTTTGTTTCCGATGATAAATTTTAATAAATGCCCGATCCATTAGACAACTCAATGACGCATGTTCTCGATTTTAGAAGTTATTAGACTTTAGTCCTCCATCATTGATATTATGAATAACTTCATTAATTAAACTTTAATCCCATGAGCACATGCACTTTTATTGTTCTATTGATTTGGTTTAGGATTTTTATAACTCAGTAATCTTTTGTTGCATTGTATATACTTACATCGAGTAAGCTTTGTACCTTTCGTCGTTTGTGAGTGTATACACTATTATTTCCTCTTTGAAAATGTTCAATTCGTCGGTAATCTCTCTATTCTTTCATTGATCGTTCATTAATTGAGTTTATATCTTGAAATGTGTTACTTTTGACTCGAGAATTGTGTAAACTTTATAAAATGATTATAGGCAATCTTTGTCATATCACCCATATTAGCCTTGACCTCACCTTATATGTTTTCCCTCGTAAACCCCTTTGAACCTATATATAGCCTTTCGTTTCATAACCTAAATCCCAAAACCAACTCCAAATTGAAGTTATATACCATACATACATCTTCCATGCCTTTATTTGGAATGTTGCTTGGGATTGAATGATGTTTTCGCGTGGTTACAATTTAGGCATATGAGAGTGAGAAAAGTAAAGAAAAGAGAGATGTGAAAAAAGAGAAAAAGAGAAAGCAAAAATCAAAAGAAAACAAAAAAAAAGTGAGAAAAGGAAGAAAAGAAAAAGAAAAGAGAAAGTTTGTATATGTTGTATTTAGTGTTCAATATGCTTTGTTTACTCTCCCCATTGTTATATTCAATGCCTTTTGTGGAACTTTCTTTCCATTTTTTATTTTTCCCGCATTCTTCCCATTATTCCAAGTTTTCATTACGAACACTTTGAATCCGTTCATACATTCCTTTTATTTCGTACCCTAGCCTAGCCTACATTACAACCCTATTAAAGTCCTATGTGATCTTAAGTAGATGTAATTCAAAGGTTTAAATAGTTTTGATAATCTGTGAAAATACATTTTGCCTTTTTTAATGAGCGGTATCTTTCATTGAGATTACAATTTTTCATTTCCCATATAGCGTTCTTCATTTGTGACATGTGCGCGGCCTAGTTTCCATTTGCATTTACTCTTTATGCCCGCATGTTCCGTGTGTTAACTCCCTATTTCGAGTGAATTCACTTGATGAGTGTAATGCCCGTGAGGATTAAATATATGCTTGCTTTAATTTAGTATCCGGTTTATATAAGTTTTTGCCAAATCACACTTTGCATGTGCCCGCTCCCCTCCCACATTTTAAGGTTTCAATTTAACGAAGTTCGTTCTATAATGTTAATAATACGGACTTTTGTGTGAATTCATTCACTGTGCTAATAATGCGTATGAAATCCTTTTCTCTATTGTTGGGCTTGTCGCATGTTGGTTTGGGCATATTTTGAGGAAACCATATGATATTTTTGGGTTTCATCCCTGAAAACCCTCACGAGATGACACTCGTCCACTAGGGTAACCTAGGGGTTTAACGGCTTATTGCATATGCTAAATGCAATCATGTTCCCTACGAAAGTGGCATTTATATTTCGATGCATATATACATGTTGTGATTTTCTTATAGTTCTTCTTATGTTGAATTTCATTACTAGGGACTAGCAATGTGTAAGTTAGGGGGGGTGATTCGTATCAAATATATCATATATATACCCTCGAAACTTATGCATTTTAGCCCCCTCGGGTACTTTAATGCCTATAGTTATGCTCGTTAATCAGATAACCTCCATTTTATGTGCTAAAATGTTATTTGAGGTATAATTGAGCTTTTATAGGTATTAAAGTGCTTAGTATGAAGTTTGGGCGCGTTCCGGTAAAGTTTCGTCGCAATTCGCACGTTTAGGGGCATTTTCGTAATTTCACACTTTGGGATTTTTCCCGAAGCATTCACGAAAGTTGTAAGTATAGGTCCAAGCTTCGCGTGGCGTGAACGGTTCTCGAATCGGAGTCCTAACGAAGGAAACACGAACCTTTAATCGGGGAAGAAAATAAGAAATAAATAACAATTCAAATAATTACCCTTGGGTCCCTTTTCTTCTTTAATAACAATTCATGTAATTCCACCTATGTCCCTAACACGTTTTTATGTAGCAAAAGAAATGGCGATTTGGCGCTAGGCTCGGGTTTTGCTCGGGTTTTGGGTTCGTCCCAAATTGATTTTGGTCCGAAATTGGAGCTCGATTTTTGTTCACACGCGCAAATGGGTGTCTTTAACCATGTTTGGAACTTAGGTTTTGGCCATTAATGGTGGAAATGGGTCTTTGCATTTTTTGGAGGAGTTTTTGATTTCCTTGGCCACACACGGTTTTGGAGCATTGAAATCGCATGTGGGTTGGGTCTTGGATCACCATTGTTGGAGATTTTGATTTTGGTTTTGGTTTGCAACTCCATGGGTATGGAGGTTTTGGGTCACTTTCTATTGGTCTCGGTTTGATGTGGGAAATGCGTGGCTAGAGCTTCTGTATGCGGTCGACCGGCCTTGTTCCGGCAGTCGACCGCTGAATGGGTTTTTGCCGTGAGAATTTTCCAGTGCTGCCTCCCCCTTTGGCGCGATCGACCGGTCACCACCCCCGGTCGACCGGTGTTCTGTTTCCTCCTATTTGTTTGCCAGCTTTTCCCTTTTCTCTTTTTTATTAATTTTTTCTTTTTCTTTTCTCTCTTAATTAAGAGACTTTTCCTTTTTTTATTTCTTTTTCTTTTTCTTTTTATTCCTTTTTGTAACTTAGTATAAATAGGAGACTTAGTTTATTTTTGAAGATATCATGTAAATTCTTAGTTTTAGTCCCATTTTCATTTTAGTTTTGGGGATTAGACTTTTTGGAGAATTTTGTGGAGATAAACCCCTCTCCTCCATTTGCTGGTGGTTTGATACCCATTTATGTAAGTGGACACTATTCATCTTCTTCTTCCCTTATTTAAGCTTTGTTCCTTATTTTTCATGCTTTGTCAATTATTCTATCCTAGTTTAATTTAATTAGTGTTAATTTAATTAGTGTGCTTTAATTAATTAGTTAATTTATTTAATGTCATTTAATATGTTTAGCGACTAATTTAAATTAAGTTCTGTCTGAATGAACTCACCTATGGTTGACGTTAGGGCTGTCAATGGACCGGGTCTGGACC
Source organism: Sambucus nigra (assembly GCA_949130495.1). NCBI lineage: Eukaryota > Viridiplantae > Streptophyta > Magnoliopsida > Dipsacales > Adoxaceae > Sambucus > Sambucus nigra. The sequence goes on along the minus strand of OX422218.1, from coordinate 171,002,122 downwards.
CGAACCCGATCCGGACCCGACCTAAATTAACGGATCTGAGCAAATTTTATAGACCCGATTATCCGATTACCCGATTACCCGATTAGTTAATGGATCGGATCTGGATATACATGACTCCGATCCGATAAGGACCCGACCCGAATGTGTATATATATAATATAATAAATATATATTTATATATAATATTATATATATATATATATATATATATATATATATATATATATATAAGTTATATATTTATATAAAAACAGTTTTATATAAAAACTGTTTTTATATATATATATAAGTTATATTTATATAAAAACAGTTTTTATATAAAAACTGTTTATATATATATATATATAAACAGTTTTATATATATAAGTTATATTTATATAAAAACAGTTTTTATATAAAAACTGTTTATATATATATATATATATATATATATATATATATATATATATATATATATAAACAGTTTTATTTTATATAAAAACAGTTTTTATATAACAGTTTATATATATATATATAAGTTATATTTATATAAAAACAGTTTTATATAAAAAACTGTTTTTATATAAATATAACTTATATATATATATATATAAACAGTTTTTATATTGTTTTTATATAAAACTGTTTTTATATAAATATAAGTTATATTTATATAAAAACAGTTTTATTTATATATATATATAAAAACAGTTTTTATATATAGATATATATAATCGGGTCGGGTATTCGGATCGGGTCTCCGGGTCCTTAACGGATCCGGGTCTGGATCCATTTTCTGAGACCCGTCGGGTAATCGGGTAAGACCCGATCCGTTAAAAATATACCCGGATCGGATCTGGATATACCCAGACCTGATCCAGACCCGACCCGTTTACAGCCCTAGTTGACGTGTTGCTTTGCTTTGGTGATGGAGTTTACATATTTATTTCGAGTGTGTTGTCCTAGTTATTATGCCTAGGAGATTTAATGGGGTATATCATGTATGCTCCGTATTTACGACCTTATATGCGTAATTTCCGGGGTATTTAATGACGCCAAAATCTTATTAATCTTTTATGCGAATTTAGGGGTGTGACAACTCTTGATTTAATTAATTGACAAAACGAGACGCGATCTTAATAATTCGTGAACCCTTGTAACCATTTTATACTAATTAACTCGGGGTGAGGAATTTTTTACGCAACCTTTAGTTTTTATTCACTTTGTTAATTTTAGTTTAAATACAATCTCCTAGTATAATATGTTCCTTTATTTATCTTTTATTTTGTTAGCAATTATCTTTTACACTTTTATTTTAGGAATAATAAACCAATTAAATTTTAACAACTCGTCTCTGTGGATTTTTGATACCCAGACTTGACCTCTATAATCACCTATTGAGTGTAGTCATAAGTTTAGGTTTTTGTATTAAGGCGGTGAATAGAAAACAACGATCAGCGTTTGACATGCGCTACTTTTCACCCTTAATCAGACATCTCTCCCCTTTTTTGTCTCGAATAGACAATCCGGTGAAAAGATGAACACATACAGCATGAGATATACCAATATGATTAAATCAGCATGAAGAATATCTAGATAAACAGAAACAACCAGCTAAATATGATCAAGTAATGTCAAATCAGTAGCTAGCAAACAATGAATCACACAAAGAATATATCAATCTAAGCAGGTGTGAATAAACGAACCAATGCAACAAAATATGTACTCTATCAAAGTATACTATATAAACAAAAATCCAGTACTAAAAAATGAATCAATATGCAGCAAGGTATTGAAACAGACATCAACCAAAAAAAGTCAAGCTGATCAAACAGGATGTCGTTCGAACGAGCCAGGGATGTCTTTTGAACGAGAAGCGACATCGCTCGAATGAAGACAGATGTCTTCAGAACGACATTATCAAACTTTCACAGTCTGCCCAAAAAATTAAACAGTGTTGCCCAGTGGAAAAAATATGTGAAAATTCTAATTGGAAGGGGTTAAAATTGCAAAACAGTAGCAAAACTAAGATAACTCAAAAACAAACAAATATGAGTAACATGTACCGATGTGCTCAAACATGAACATGGAATGAATTTGTGTGAACTACAAAAAGTGAATCACAATTCCAACACATCAAAACGATTAGGAAGCTCTAATTGATAGCAATCTATCATTAAACTTTATCATAGTTATATGTGACAATTAAAGTTTGAGCTTAATGAACTAAACAAACATCATACATATGAATCCGAAATTTTGACGATTGTATAAACAATAGCGTCATAACAAGAATTTTCAACTATAGGATTCTTTGTGCAAACCCGTTTAAATTTTTAACCCATCAAAACTCCCTCAAATATATATCATATTTTTTTTAATGAACTAAACTAATTTGGCCCATTTTGGCATATAATTCTTTTTATTGCCCTATGATTTTTCGGGCTCTTTTAAACGGTGGCTTTCACTACGAGTCAATTTTACACTCTCGCAACCCTTTTTCGTACACTCGTCATATTTTCAATATAATCCTCATGGTAAACGGTTATTACATGCACACCCGTCCTTAAGTCTACTTACGCATAGATGACAAAATTGAGATAAGAACATTTCACCAAACTCAAATATGCAAGAGTAGTCAAACATCCATGTAAAGTCGTGCATGTGTGTAATCATGGCATATACACAAAGTCGAATCAAAACGCATATCAACTTTGAAATAACTCCCTAAAACAATGGTTAAGATCAATCTAAGCATCTATAATAATGACCAAATGGCCTACCCACATGGATAATGGAAGGATGGGGGGGGTCTAAGCACACCAATATGCCATATCAAACATGCTAACTCAAGACACAAAAATAAAAACTGAAAATCTTTTTGGTTTTTTCAAAAATATTTTAACTCAAATAAAAGCAAAATCTTTTTGTGTTTTTTCTCAAAATTTTCAAAACTAAAAATCTTTTTGTATTTTTCAAAAAATATGCAACAAATAAAAATATAATACAATATGATAAACATGGTAACACTCTGAACCTTTAGATTTAGCATGGGAAGAATCAAGTGCAACCAAATGAGAACCATGAAGTTTTATTCCTAAAGCTACCAAATTCGACTTCCTAACCCAAGTAGGTATGTAACGACACATGGGGGTGGGGGAAATCGGGGAAACTTTATTCCTGAACTTCTTAAACTTTAGAGGATCATTCCTAAGGTCATAAAAAAACTTTCTAAGGTGACCTTTCCTACCACAAAATGTGCAAGTATAGCAATAGTATGGAAAGTGACCTACATGTGGACCTTTTCCAACGTTCCTATGTGGCTCTCTCACACGTGCGGGGGGGATAGGAACGACACAATCATCAAAGCCAATACCACCCCTATCTTTCTTAATTTGGACGGTGCCCAGGATCCTATCCACCTTCTCACTTCTAGCCTCCAAGTCAAACTTAACTATAGACGAGTCTCTCAAACTCTCCTTAATCCTAGACTCGAGTAGACGCCTAGATTCCTCAAACTCTAGCAACTCCTTTTTCAAGACCTGATTCAAAACTTTAAGGGTGTCTCTCTCTTTCTCGACGTACTCTAGCTTCTCCCTAAGCTTCTTCTCCCATGCCCTAAGAATCTTAATTAATGCATCATTATTTTCTACGGCACGCTCTTTCAACTTAGCTTGTAATTTCAAGTTAGCCTTTTTCACCTTCACTATTTCCTCAAACAACTCTCGAAATGCAACTTGCAACTCTCCTACGTCGATCTCCTCATCCTCTCTCTAATCACCCTCACCCTATCGAAAAGTACTCTTAACAGCCTCAAAAGTGTCATGTACATGAGTATCCTCGAGGGAAGATATATCGTCGTCGCTCACATGACATGCCATAAAGCAACAAAGTTACACCTAATTGGGGGAATCCTCTCCCTCTTTCAATTCACTGTCACTGAAGGTGGCATTGTATGCTATCAATTTCTTGCCCTCTTGCTTAAGTCTAGTGGGACACTCAGTTACTTTGTGACCATAACCCTCACACCTGAAACACCTATTGGACTCATCTCTCTTAGGTTTCTCATTCTTATCCTTAGGTGTGGAGTTGCCCTTGTTCTTGAATTTCTCAAACTTTTTGGCATCTTTCGATTGCTTATGAATTTGAAGAAATTTCTTGAACTTTCTTGCCAACACGACGAGATCATCAAAGTCAGAATCGAAATTATCATTCGAAACTTTAGTTTCCTCCTTCAGGGCTTTTAAGGAAATGCCATTTTCTTTCTTTGGCATTTTCTTGGAGGTAAACATATCGAGTTCATAGGTTTACAGGTCACCTACGATCTCCTCCTGTTTCGGCGAGTTAAGCATACCAAGGGAATTCATAACTGTCACTTTCACATCAAACCTACTCGGTAACGATCTCAAAATTTTCTTTATCACTCGGTTGTTAGGAATCTTCTCACCTGAGTTAAACATTGTGTTAGCAATAGTGGATAACCTAGTGTAAAACTCATCAAACGTCTCACTTTCTAACATCTTAATCGTCTTGAACCGTGTAGTGAGATTTTTCAACTTAGATGCCCTAATCGTGCTCATTCCCTCGTGAGTGAGTGCTAGTGTATCCCAAGCTTCTTTCGAAGTTTCACAAGTCATGATACGATTATACTCTTCAGGTGTGACATGTGAGGAAATAACGTGCATACCTTTATAGTTATATTGTGCAAGCCTATGTTCAGTCTCAGTCCATAACTCAATGGGTTTCAAACTAGTGATCTCACCCTCTCATGTGACAGGTGGTGTCCAACCTTTTTCAACATCTAACCAGACATGCTCATCAATGGATTTTAAAGCATTTTTCATTCGCATTTTCCAATAAGCATAATTAGTGCCATAAAAAACAAGAGTGCGAAAACTATCACAATTTTCAAAATTCATATTTACAACCAAAAAGGGATCAAACACAATAAAAATGTATTTCTAGCTCTGATACCAATTTGTAGGTCCCCAAAATATAACTTCCAACAAAAACTGTTGCTTGAGCGGAATTATGTTAAGGATGAATGCAAATCAACTTTCTCTTTTTGAAAAAATCTTTTTAAATATTATCAAACCAAGTTGACACAAATTAACTTAACCAGATTTTATCTTGTTTAACCCTGAGCATTCAACTAGTGATTAAAGCAAGTAAAATAAAGTATAGCAATTCTCATAATGCCGATGTACGAGGAAAAACCCTATCAGGAAAAAACCTCGGACGGACCAGGCTAAATAATCACTATGACAATGGTTTTACAAAGTTAGACGGTAGTCTTATACAATGACTCGATCCCCACGAGACTTGACGCTCCTCTGAACTTCTACCAATCTTCATAGTGCACAGGCAAAAAGTTACCTTCTTCTACAATACTCGTCCATAACAGTCGCCTCCACGAATGCCTTGGTATCCATCGATACGACCTTGTGTCTTCTACGATGTCAAAATCGGTATCCGTCGAATCTTCACCGCAAAAACCAACAATGGATCTTTAATAGAACCTTAAACTTGGGGCCAATAAGATCATAAGAACATATGATAATGAAAATCTCGGATCTTAAAACTCTAAGGATGTTTTATTCGTACTGCACGCCCCTCGAGGAAACTGACCACGCTTATTTATAATTATTTTAAGGCGGTGGAGGAATATCGTTCGAGCGAGACACTGCATCGTTCGAATGACAACAACACTCGTTCGAACAACAGTGCTTGTCGTTTGAACGACGTCGCCCAAATTTAGAGTTTTGATGCATCCAACTTTGAAAACAGAGTTTTACTGAAAACCAACTCTAATCCATCCTCAACTGATTAAAACGAAGTGTAAACAATTAAAACACTTTTAAAATATTCTAAAAACATTTTCTTTTTAAAAAATAACATTCTTATTTTTGTGAAATAAAATTTCGAGTTTCATTAACATTATGCATTCATACCTGTGTGATTTCGGAAAGTAATTAAACCTTGAAGATGACAAATTCGCACCAATTAAACTTCGGCGTGATTAATTCCTTTTATCTTTGGTGCAACGTCTTTAATTAAATCTTTGACAAGTCATAGTCTCGTAGTGATCGGACAATAAAAATCTACCTATGACTCAAACGTGTTTTGTTTCGAGAATAAGTCAAAACAACATTAAGGCTCAATTAGAAATTTGGTCCTTACAGCTTCGTACTCAACTTCTTTATTAGAGGCCTCAAATCCCAATCTAATTCCTTTCTCAATTATAGTGTCTTCGAGGGTAATGAGAACAGTCCCTATTCCTGCCCCCTTAGAATTGGAGGCTCCATCAACATACAAGGTCCAACCTTTGGACTGTGCTGCTTGTGTCATCAACTTCTCACTATTCAGTTGGTCTACTGGCTGATCTCCTCTGAACTTAGCAATGAAATATGTTAGGATATGTCCCTTGATCGTCGTTTTATGCTGGAAGTGGATATCAAATCTATTGAGTTTGACCAACCACTTTTAGAGTCATCCAGAGAGGTCGGCTTTCCGTAAAATGGCCTTAAGTGGGTAAGAGGTGATTACAGTTATGCAGTGGGCTTAGAAGTAATGCTTTAACTTACTTGTAGCGACCACCACTGCATAGGCAAGCTTTTTCAGAGGCAAGTATAGTTCTTTAGCGTCTAGGAGAGTCTTAGTGCCGTAGTAAATCGGGTGTTGTCCCCCCTCCTTTTCACATACTTTGGTAGAGCTCACAACATGGTATGATACTGCCAGGTAAAGATACAGTCGGTCTCCATCATTTAGGATTACCAGTAGTGGCGACTTTCGAAGGTAGGACTTGATTTCTTCTAGATATTGTGAACAGTTATCGTCTTATATAAGGCCTTTGCTTTTTTTTAGAAGCTGGAAAAATGGTCACCAGCGTTCTTAAGACTTAGAGATGAAGCGATTGAGCGCCGCAAGCATTCCAGTAAGCTTCTGAACATCTCTCAACATATGAGGAGGTTTGACTCAAGTGATATCATCGATTTGATCTGGGTTGGCCTCAATTCCCCTCTTACTTATTAGATAGCCTAAGAATATTCCTTACTGGAGATCGAATAAACACTTACTTACATTAAGCTTCATTCAATACTTCATGAGTATATCAAAGGTTATCGCTAAATCTGAGAGGTGATCGACCGTGTCCTTGCTTTTAACTAACATATTATCGATATATACTTCCATCGTTTCTCCTATTTATTTATTGAGCGTCCTGGTGACCAACCTTTGGTAAGTTTCCCCATCATTATTAAGGACAAACGACATGACCTTGTAATAGTATAACCTGATTGAGGTTATAAAGGAGGTTTTATCCTGGTCGGGTCCGTATAGGTGGATCTGGTGATAACCAGAGTAAGCGTCTAGAAAGTTCATCCTCTCATGTGTCGTTGTGGCATCAATCAACTGATATATCTTTGGTAGAGGGAATATATCCTTGGGGTATACCTTGTTGAGGTTGGTGAAATCGATACAAACCCTTCAGCTTCCATTGCTCTTGGGTACCACCACTGGGTTAAATAACTATGTAGGGAACTGAACCTCCCTGATTGATCCTGCATCTAGCAACTTTTCTACTTTTTTCTCCACTGCCTTAGCCTTCTCGGGGGATGTTCGGTGAGCCTTTTGAGTGATTGTCTTGAAGGTTGGATCGACGTCCAGGCAATGGCAGGCCACACTGGGATCGATCCCTGGTAACTTTTAAAGCTCCCAAGTGAAAACATCTACGTTTCTTTTGAAAAGTTAAACTAACTTTTTTTCTCTTGATCGGTGAAAGTAGCCGATCAGAAACTTTATCTCAGTCAAGTTATCATCGGATACAACTTCTTCCAGGCTTTCTATGAACCTCTTGGCATAGTGGACCCTAATCTCTTTCAACCCTGGTCGACCATACCGTAGTTACTATTTGGAGAGCACATCCCCCTTCTGGGCATTCTCTAACTCCTTATTCTTTTCTTTCTTTAGGCGAATAGCTGCAATGAAGCACTTTCTAGTTGTAGCCTGGTCTCCACGGATCTCGACCACTCTTCGACCGGTAATGCACTTCAACTTTTGACGATAGGTGGATGGTACAGCCTTCATGGCATGGAGCCAACCTTTACCAAAATATCATGGTATGTGGACTCAATATTCACCACTAAAAACTCAATTAACTTTGAGATGTTTCTTGCCCTGACTGGCAAAATTATCTTTCCTATCGGCATCATGATCTTCCCTACAAATTCTACGTATGGAATAGTGGATTATTTGAGGTCGGCGATATTCAACTTCAGTCTATGGAATAGTTTTAGGTACATGACTTCAGACGAACTCCCCCAATCCATAAGTAGCTTGTCAATATCCCAATTATCAATTCTGAGTGTGATCACCAACGCGTCATGATGTGGGGACCTTACCCCAACTAGATCTTCTTCGGTGAACACAATGTGCTTAGTGTAATCGACGTCTTCAGGTCGTCAACGCTTGTCGGCCTGGGTCTTAGTAGGGTTGATTTAAAATGCTTCCATCACGGCAGTCACCTTCTTAAGTTCCATTCGAATGGCGTTGCCCTGGATTTACTTAAGGTCTAATGCCCCGTGGATTACTACAAACTCATGTCATGTATCATCGTCGAGGACATTATTTGGCTTTTGGTCGCCATTGGCTATAACATTTTTTATTTTTTTCTCTATATACTCGTTGAGGTGTCCTGTCTGAACTAGATCTTCCAAGTGTGACTTCAGAGCTTTACAATTCTCTGTTTGGTGACCGCCCTCCTTATGGAATGCACATCTCAACGCATTTTTCCTTTTAGGTGGGTCGTCACCAACCTTCTTGGGCCATTTGATGAAATTCCCATCATTGATATTGATGAGAATATTGTAAATAGGTTCCTTGAAGACTGTGTTAATAACCTAGAACGCTTTGGAGGGGTCAGTCTTGTTTCCATTCTTACCCCCATTCTTATTTCCCTTCTTTTAGGTATCGTTCCTCTTTGTTTCCCTTATTCGCATTTGCTCAACCATTGTCCCCTCAACTAGGATGAACCATGTCCTCCACCTTTGCATACTTCTCGATACGAGCTATAAGATCATCGATCGTAATGGCCTCTTTTTTAGTAAAAGATTGGTGCAGCAAAGAGGTGGTCGACAAGCTAATTTTAAAGGACTCTACGGCAACCTACTTTGACAAATCCTCTATCTCATTGAAAACTTCCCAATATCTTTTGGCGTAGCCTCGGAGGTTCTCCTATGGCTTTTTATCATTATGAGCAGTGCATACATCCTCTTAAGAGCTGCTAGTTATGAATCCCACTGTGAAGGCCTCTGCCAGTGCTGCAAAATTCCTAATCGACCTATGAGGAATCCTATCAAACCACTTCTGTGCTACATCAAGTAGTCTAGAAGGGAATATCCTGCACATAAGCGCATCATTGTGGATTCATAATGTCATTGCCTATCGATATTGCCTGACATGGTCTATAGGGTCTATTTTCCAGTCATAGACCTTGAACTCGGGGACAGTGAATTTATTCAAGGGATCCACCTACTCGATTACCCTTGAAAAAAGGGGACTTCATATGAGTATTGAGAGCTTTTATAGCTAGCTCTCTGATGGATCTATCTCCTCGATAAGTTGGATGTTGGTCCATCTCCCTACGAACCAGAATCCTTAAGTCTTCGTCATATCGATCATTACTTCTATGGCGATTCTCTTACTGGACATCCTCTGATCACCCTCACTCTGACCTGTCATGTTCAGTTCTTTCCTGGTCACGCCTGGGTCTCCTTCCTTGGCTGCGAGTGTTGCTCGCCTGATGGCTAGGAATCCTCGCGCAACACTTTTCAGTGGCCCTTTGGAGGTTTCTCTCCATTATTTCGAGTCGCCTCTATAGGCGAGCATTTTATTCCGCTTAGAGGCACGTAGCCTCCTCTTGTTTATGAAGCCTAGCTTTATAAGCATCGACCAACCTAGAAATCTGGGTAGACCTGGGTGGCCCATGGCTTTCTTTAGAGGATCCTGGCAAAACTTGGGGCTTGTATGTTGGTGAATCTCGGACCTAACCCTAGGAGGAACTAGATCTTCTTGGATGTCGCCGACTTAGGGGATGTTTCTACTGTGATGAGACATTACGGGCTTTCTAGTAATTAATGCTTTCGTAGGAATACAAGTTATTCACCACAGACGGTGCCAATTGTGAGTGTAGAAAATATCACAATAAGAAATTCCACTAAAATAATCACAATAAGTAGAAAGTAAGGAAAATCACACGCACAACAACGATTTACGTGGTTCGGTATTACCTACATCTACGGAGAGGTTACTTGTTCTTATTAAGTATCTCTCAAAATCTCAAATTTCAATCCCTTTGCCCCGAGTCAGGGTTTGTAATTTATAGATCTTATTTTGTAGAGGTTAAGTTGTATAAGGAACTTAATTAATCATGTTGGATATATCATGAACCACCTGAATATCTCTTTCGAGAATCTTGGAGGTTTATTTGAATATATCCCTAAGTATTCTATTGTATGTGTATTGGTCGATCATTAGATTTGGGTCGGGCAACCTTTTAAATGGATTGGCCAATCGACTACTCTCATTGATCATAAAAAATAAGCCCCCCACGGTATTTAACTTCCTATGAGGACTCTTGATTTTATTCCCTTATTGGTAAGGATCGTAAATCAAGGAAGTTGGTTTTCCAACTGATGGTAAGCCACGAACTATATTTTTCTTAACTAATCTCAGAAGATCACTAAAATTGACGTGACCTAGTCTTTGATGTCAAAGGTCCATGGTAGAGACCTTAGCAATATTTCACACTAAATAGGACTTGGGAACGATACCGTAGAAATTATTTGTAGTTTTTACACCTTGTAGTAAAAGTTCCCCGAATTGATAAAAAATGTTACATTCCAACCAGTTAAACTTTACCACAAAGTTGGCTTATGCTTATTAATTTATCCTTCAATACTTCAACATGCGATACATTGTCTAGCTTTGAAAAGCCAAAAATCTCCACTCAACCTCATCCTGAAGGCTAGACCTACTCCTATCCTCAAAGGTGAATTTTCGTGCCTCGCGATCCATAAGGTTGGTAAAATGTGACTTGTCACCTGTCATGTGTCTAGAGCACCCACTATCAAAATATCATTGAGAAGTATCTTGAACCTTAAGAGTAATGTGAACAACAAGGTTTTTTTATCACTTTTGAGTACCTAAAAGGTGGTAACCTTTTCCTAACCCTTATCATTATTGGCACTAGTCTTTGTATTGGAAATGTTCTCAAAGTGCGTAGACATCCTTTGAAATTATTCCATCAAACTCTTTGAAGTAGTGATCAACGTGTTCTCTAAGATTAACAAGATTGTTGTAGTGGCGTGTGGGAGCATATTTTCCTAGCCTATAGCAAAACTCCCCAAGGTGACCTTTTCGTTTGCAATGGATACAAATATATATTTGTTTAGGTCTACCTTGGTTAAAGCACCTAGGTCGAGTTATCTGTGGTGGGTTAGGTCGAGGCCCATAAGGATCCATCACAAATATAGGAACTAGTTTGGGTGCGATATTTAAAGTGGATGCACCATCGTAACATATCACTTACCTCTCTTTAAAACCTAAAGCCAGACTTAGGAACATCTTTCCAGCCATCTTACACGTATCCTCTAAAGTGACCATGACCTCCGGGGCATGTTCGAGATCTTTCTCGAGTTGGGAGACATGTGCTTCAATATTCTCAAGAGTCTCCAATAATGTATGAAGATCTCTCGGAAGACTAGACACTGTGTTGGTCAAATCTTTATTTTTCCTACCCATCGTAACAAGTTGCTCACTCAAAGATATCCTAACCGAGATGTCACTCTCTCTCGAACCTTTCAACTCCTTCTCTAGAGACAATAACCTAATGTAATACCCCATATTTTTATGATTTAAATAATTATGGGATTAATTATTACAGAAGGATTAATTGAATTTTAAATGTGAGAATTAAATTATTAATTAATTCGAATCTAATAAAAATAAATACTAACAAGCGTGCCAAGGGTTAATACTTATTAATTTAATATTACTGTGCGATATGTAATACGGAACTATACACATTGATAAATTATCGAGAGAGAATAATACGACTGTTTGGTGAATTAAGTCAGACGAGCGTGTGAGTCGTGTCGGGACTAATTTAGTGAAATAAAAATACCAATTATTTTTAGTAGCTCGTATGGTAATTTCGAGTGTACCGTTGAGTCCGGAAGGGTCGAGATAGTTGAAATAGTATATCCGGGTCTTTAGTTTGGGTCCCGGGATAATTTTAGGCCTAACCGGCACCCCGAGAGGGCATTATGGTAAATTGGATTTTTAGGCTTAATTAATGGACGAAAATTAAGAGTTAAATTATCAGCCAAAGAAAGTCCATTAGGGTTAGAAAGTTATAGGAAGTAAGAACGGCCATAGGAAGTGTGAGGGAAAGCTATTTCCAAAAGAAGACGGCCAAACTGACACCACCTTGCACAACCACCACTACCACCGTGTAGATCGGGACAAGGGGAACACACCCATACCAACAATGTCACGAAATCAGACGATTAATTCAGGGCAACTGTTTATAACTTGTTGTATTTCAGTATTTATCATACTTATGTTAGTATAGGATTATTAGAAATATGTTTTGGTTCATAAAAATGATGGAATTGAGGAATTTGAATATGTAAATTGATTCTGAGATTTGTTAAATTGAAACCCTTCATGTATGTAGACTAGAAATCACGTTTTGGGGAACTTATGTGTAGAACAAATCTGGAAATAATGGGTTCTTGAATAATGAATTGGAAGAACTAGGGTTTTGATAAATTAAATTCGAGGATTTCATGTTTTATGGATGATTCGTAATGATTGGATGATTCTAGGATGTTAGAATTCATATACTATTAACGGGATTCGAATTAGAATTGTTTGTTTGGAGTTTGGGAAGTTGAATTAGAGGTTTTAGGTTTAAAAATGGTGGGAAAACGCTGAAAAATCTGGGTAGAAGACGAACAGCGCAATCTTGCGCGAAGTCGCTCGAAGTCGTTCGAGCGAGATTCCATCTCGCGCGAAGTCGTTCGAGCGACACGTGACAGTCGTTCAAACGACATGCCATCTGGTTCGAGCAACAGAGTGAAATTTTGGAAATTTCTTAGAATCCAGCTTTGAGTTTATTAGTTCATGGAAGAGAGATAAATTTCCAAATAATAAACTTAAGTAAGGCAGAATTTCAAAAAGAGTATGAGTGACTAAATACTTTAATTAATTCGGCACGGAGAGAATGTACCTTAGAGATTACGAGAGGGATAATAATCTCAATAATCGTACTATGAAATGTTGAAAATCAAAATACGTGAGAGAGGTATATTTGTAGGTGAGGAAATTACCTATAAATTATAATAGAATGTGTGGATGCCTATAATGTAATATGATTATTAAATGCACTAATGGGTGATAACCCGGGGGTGTAAGAATCTTATTATTAAGTGTACTAATGGGTGATAACCCGGGGGTATAAGAATGAATTATAAGTATACTAATAGGTGACAACCCGGGGGTACAAGATTTTTAAATAAGTGTATTAATGGGTGATAACCCGGGGGTACAACATTATGGTTAGGTGCGCTAATGGGTCATAGCCCGAGGGTGCAGTATTATAATATATATATATATATATATATATATATATATAGGGCGGATGTGACTATATGTATATATGTACATGAGTTTGTGAATTAATCTACGGTGTATAGCTTGTAGAGATGGACATATAAATGTATAAGGTAAATCTTAAGAGTATAATCGATTTATTATGGAAACGGGAAAATATACTAGTTTGCTATTCGACAGAGGCTAACTTGATAACGTATTGTATGGGCGATGCGGGTTTAGTAATGGTGAGAATAATTGCTATTAGGATGAATTCAGGCTAGTTATATTGGGTGGCATAACTAAGGAGAAAATTAGATACACGTCAGGTGTGCACAATAGAAGAGAGGTGAGAATCTCATGTGAGAGTCAAACTAACATGCACTTGATACTTGCTTTACTGCAATTTTTAAATACTTGCTTACACAAATATTTTTACACATTGGGATCTGACCCGTTTCTTGCATCTCTTCTCTCTCTTGCTATATGTATGTATTATATCAGGTGCTCAGCCACAGGGACACCAGGCTTAGAAACTTGGATTGTTTGGCGTGCTGCAGGTGTTGTGGAAGCTGTAGGTCTTTGTACTAGGCGCCTCGATCATTTTCATCTTCATTATCTATAGACATTATCTTTAGGGCATGTGTCGCCCATTTTCTTAGACAGCTTTCAGAGATTATGTTCACTTTATTTCTCGTTCATTTTCATTTGGATTGATGGTTAATATTGTTTTGGTTTAGAGTTTTGAACTGGAATGTTTTACCCAGTCATGTCTATTTCAGTACGTGATTCTGATTCTGTGTTTATATTAATTAATTATGCGTGGATGGTTTATATTAAATTTCTTGCTTTGGTAATTAAATGGTTTTAACTAATAAGAAAAATGTTTTGACACTTAGCTTAATTATATTAGGTGATTAAATAAGTTATTATGTTTTCGACAGTGATGCTAAGAATGAACCAACCGAACATTCTGTTTTAAATTTAATAAAGGACTGATCACCCAATATTTAATTGGGCGGGGTGTCACAGGTGGTATCAAAGCATCAGGTTTTAGTGTCCTTTAGGATCTGTAAAGCTTACTATGTTTCCAGCTTTGCGCCTTTGATATAGAGCCCTATTTTTAGGACTGTTGTGATATTATATTTTTACGATTACGTCTTCAGCTATTCGAGCTTTAGTAATAACTGTAGACTAATAATATTTTTTCTCATCTCAGATGCCTCCTCGACGTGCACCAAAAGACTGACAAGCCCAGCCAGAGCAGCCGGCCTCACAGGCTCAGGGGATAATGAACGCAACAGAGGTTACCGCGATTGTTGCACAAGCGGTGAATGCAGCCTTAGCGGTGGTGCAGCAGGCCCCACCCCAGGTTTACGCAGTGGCAGCAGTTCCAGTGCATCCGTTTCCCACTGCATGGGAAAGAGTTAGAGATTATTTTCAGAGTGCTTGTCCCCCAGAGTTCATGGGCAGTTCAGATGTGGTTATCTCTAGTCAGTGGAAGAAGGACATACAGCGACACCTTCGTATGTATGCGTGCACGGAGGTTCAGAGACAAGTTTTGGCTACCTTAAACTGAGAGGGGCAGCCTTACAGTGGTGGAAATCCACTACTACTACAGAGGAGTGAGATTTGATGACTATCATTGATTTTTGGGTACGGTTCGACCGCAAGTACTTTCCTTCCGCCGTCAAGACTGAGATGAGGCAAAAACTTTTAGACCTCACCCAGGAAGGGAGGACAGTGAAGGAATACGAGGAGGAATTCACACGATTGACAAACAAGGTGCTTGAGGAGTTGCCTACTGAGGAGAAGCGCATTCAGATGTTCATGGATGGCTTGACTTGGAGGATACGACAGTATCTATTGGGTAACCTTTCCCTACACTTATATACCGACGTTTTGAATGCAGCCTTATTACATTATCAGGACAACCGCTACCATGCTAAGTGAAGAAAGCGAAGGGGAGAGCCCAGCCAGTTGGGAAACACAGGGGGAGGTAGTGCATGTGGGGTACCAGTTGAGCAGAGTCAGAGGCAGGGTTCCCAGCAGGGGGAGTCTGCTAAGAGGTTTCGTTCTAGAGGATTCAGGCATGGTCATGAGGGTTAGAGACAGGGCCAGCAACAGGGCCAACCACAAAATTAGCAGCAAGGTCAACAGCAGGGAGGACTGCAGGGCCAAGGTAGAGGTGGTAACGGCCAATCGGGTCGAGGCTATCAGGGACAGAGAGGAGGAAACTTCATCGAGAAATGTTATACTTGTGGCAAGACTGTCCATAAGAAACAGGAGTGCCCCGATAAGGACAGAGTTCCTAGGCAGCAGGGTACTCACCAGGAACCCTAAAGACCTATTTTTTTCGCCGCCCTACCAGCACCAGCTCCAATTCCAGCTTTACCTGCAGTTTCGATACAACAGGGGCAGTTTCAGTATGGACGTGTCTATAATGTCCACCAGGCCGCAGTTTCACAGGCACCACCCACAGTGGACGGTAAGTTTTCTATCCATGGTACTTTGGGTCGTATCTTATTTGACATGGGAGCATCACACTCCTTTATAGACACTAGCTTTACACGGGCCACTGGGTTGTTAAGCATGGCAAAGAGTACAGTGACTTGTGTAGACTCACCGCTAGGTAATGGGTCGATGATTTTCTTCATATGCCGGGGAGTAGGCATAGAGATTGGCAGTTTGATTTTATCGGTTGATATGCTGGTGTTAGATATGTCTGAGTACGACGCCATTATTGGCATGGATTGGCTAGTCGAGTATAGGGCCATGATTGATTACTTCAGTAGGAGTATTGTGTTTGCCATTCCGGGCCAGGAGATGTTCTTAGTGGCGATGCCTCATTCTGAGGGAGGGTCATCCACCCACTTGTTTTATATAGAGGATGAGACCTCTGTAGTAGTGGTTCCACTCGATTCAATTCCGATCGTCTGCGAGTTTGCTGATGTATTTCAGGATACAGCGGGGTTGCCTCCGAGTAGGGAGATTGAGTTTGTGATAGACTTAGCCCCAGGCAATAGTCCGATAGCACGTGCACCTTATCGTATGGCTCTGGCAGAGATAAGGGAGTTACGGGATCAGATAGAACAGTTATTGGGACAGGGCTTCATCCGTAGGAGTACCTCACCTTGGGTTGCCCCAGTTCTATTTGTAAAGAAGAGGGATGGGTCCCTACGACTTTGTATTGATTATCGGGAGCTTAATAAAGTCACGATATGGAATAAGTATCCGTTGCCTCGCATCGATGACTTGTTTGATCAGCTGAGAGGAGCGGCCCACTTCTTGAAGATAGACTTGAGATCCGGGTACCATCAGCTACTCATCAGGGAGCAGGACGTGGCTAAGACTGCTTTTCTAACGAGGTATGGGTCGTATGAATTCAGAGTTATGCCATTTGGGCTAACCAACGCTCTAGTAGTATTTATGGACTTAATGAATAGAGTATTCAGAGAGTTCCTAGATCAGTTTGTCATTGTCTTCACAGTTGACATCCTGATTTATTCCCGCACTGAGGAAGAACATGTCGAACACTTACGTATGGTCTTACAGACCTTACGAGAACATGAGTTGTACGCCAAGTATGAAAAGTGTGAATTTTGGCAGTGGGAAGTACAGTTTTTGGGACACATTGTATCAGAGAAAGGGATATCTGTGGACCCTAGTAAGGTGTCAGCGGTGAGGGAGTGGGGACAGCCCACGACGCCGACTGAGGTACGAAGTTTTCTGGGATTAGCCGGATACTACAGACGGTTTATTTGGGGATTCTCGAAGATTGCAGGTCCGATGACAAATCTGACTCGTAAGGGCATGCCGTTTATTTGGGATGATGCGTGTTAGTTGGCATTTGATGAGCTGAAGGACAAGTTAACTTCAGCACCCATACTAGCACTCCCCAGGGCGGGGGTGGAATACCTGGTTTATACTGACACATCCCTCCAGGGGCTTGGGGGAGTACTTCAGCAACAGGAGCAGGCCATAGCTTTTGCTTCCCGGAAGCTTAAGCCTCCCGAGAAGAATTACCCCACCCACGACTTAGAGCTGGCAGCAGTCGTGTTTGCGCTTCGAATTTGGAGGCATTACTTATTGGGGGAACAGTTTTGCTTATTTACTGACCATAAGTCACTGCAGTACTTGTTCACGCAGAAAGAGTTGAATATGCATCAACGCAGGTGGCATGGGTTTGTAAAAGATTATCAATTGTGACACCCCGACTAATTAAATACCGGGTAGCTACTCCTTTATTAAATTAATACAAAATGCCAAGTTGGTTCAGTTAATAGCATCACTGTCGAAAACATTTTAATGATTACTAACCACCTAGTATTTAAAAAGTGAGTTGCCAAATTTTAAGTTAACTATGATTCACATGCAATAAGAGGATAATGAAAGAATTACGACCATTAACCATAACGAAGCAATAGAATAACCAACAAAATAATAATAAGTCCGGAGGAAAACTCCTCACAATAATCCCACAACTGAACTAAGTAAAACAATGTAACCTGAATTAATTACATGCCAAAAGTCTGAAAATCTGAAATAGGAAATGTTTCTAATAGAAATGGGCGACATGACCTACAACTGATGAAATCTGTATAGAGTCAAAATAAATGAAAATTCTACAAGCAAAGTCCTGTAACTTCCACAAACAGCTACAGCTCGTCACCTGAATGAGGATCCTAAGCATGGTGTCCTTGTGGCTGGGCACCTAAAATGGTTTTTACAATAATAGATTTGAAAGCAAACGGGTCAGAGCCCGAAAGTGGAGAGTATTTTAAAAATAGCAAGTGCTTTAATGACATTAAAACAATGAATGAAAAATACATGTTAGGACGTGCACTCACAAGAAATACTCACCTCTCGACTAATTTTGTGCACTCCTAACGTACCGTACCCATCTAAGTAACATACATATCTAACCAAACCGTAATAAGTTCTACCCCTTACTACTCGATTCTTATTATGCATTCTAGCGTTATCAACTAAATAGAGGGCTTTACTTAAACTCGGATTCTCGATTATTAGCAATACAATTCATTACAGGTTATCCCTTTATAGTTACTCAAAGCGTTTCTATCTTTATACTCACAATACCAATATGAAAGTTCTCATTAATTTAAGTGTATATTAGTCACGCCATAAATATACAATACGAGCACCCAAGATTAAGCTGTGGTGCACACATACTCTGCTATCCATCCCGGTGCATCACGTACATAAGGATCACGCATTCCGAATCTCTCAGGAATCGTTCTCAGATAATAGCAAATCACAAACAATGGAGGCGAACACAGTCACATCACATGGGTCACGCACATACCTACGCTCCCACGATCAGCAGACTTATTAACATCCCAATAAGTCCTTCTCTGAACTATGTTCTCGAGGTACCAATCTAAATCCAGGCAACACAAGGAGTAGATGGCCCTAAGCGAACGTAAACCTCCCATGATAGCAACTATGGTAGGTATGTCATACACATAAAATCAGATACATATACTAAGTATACACACTTCTTAGTAATCACCGTAATTTATTTGTGGTACACTTCTCATTCTCGTACCGACTTATAATGTTACACAATTCATATGTTCCAGGTTAATTCAATTATTTAAGCCGTCAATAATTCTCGCATCGTAATAGTCACTCACGTCCTATTCCACAATTTCCATTCAATTCAAATCACACTTCTATATTTTACTCCTCAATATATCCCAAAATATCCCAACTATATCAATTTATCATCAAGGGAGTGTTATCTCTACAATTAAATAAGGTTACGGGACTCGCGAAATCAAAACAGGCCAAAAAGCCTAAACTGTCAGCTCGTTAGAAGTCTCGTTCGAACGAGAGTTCGTTCGAACGAAATGGGCATCTAACGAGATCTCGTTCGAACGAAAGGCATCGAACGAACATCCCTCTCGTTAGAAGGCAAACTGTCAACTCGTTAGAAGCTCGTTCGAACGAGCTCGTTCGAACGACCTGGGCAGGTCTTCTAACGAGAGGCCAGTTTCGAGCCCAGAATTTCCCTTTTTCGTTTTTCCAACTTTCTACACCTCTAATCCCATATGCAATTCGTCCCAACAGCATTTTAAGGTTTCTAATACACCCTAAACATTCGTAGGTCATAATTAATCATTATTATAGGGCCACATCTTCCTAAACATCATCAAATCCTCAAATCTCCTTAGTTTTCCCCAAATCCCATGAACATGAACCCTAGAAAATTATATTCATCCATAGACATAACTAAATCCATTTATATGATATAAAAGCTGTATTTTCATTTGAATAGTCACCCTAACATTGTTCTACATGCAATTTCCTCATAAAATTATAAATCTCTAAATCCAATTCAATGGGTTTTTATCATTCTCCAAGAACAATACAATTTCATAAATTTCCTACGCATGGAAGAAGCATTCTTTGCAAAAACGAAATTAAACCACTTGCCTCTAATCTTTCTCTGAGTTTGTGTTGGATTGATGAAGGTTGATTTGTTCTCTCTCTCTCTCTGCAGAATTTTCCTTTCTTTCTCTCTCTACCAGCTTTTCTCCAAGGATGACAATGGTGGTTAAGGTTGCCCTAGGAAGCTCTTTCAAAACTCATTCCAATAACCCCCGTAGCCCATTAAGTCATAAGGTGTAATTAGTGGGTTTAGTGGGTAAAGTCCAAATCAGATTTTTAATTCCTAATTTTCGTGGGTTTTAATTCCCAAAATCCCAAAATTACCAAACTACCCTTTTACGTTACCGGTATGGCCTAAAAATGCCCCGGGACCCAAACTAAACCTCCGGCTAGTGTTTTCTGACTATTTGGACCCTTCCGGACGCGTTGGCGCACTCAAAACGACCATACAGTTTATAAAAATAAAATTTACTTTTTAGTTAAAATAATTATATTCCTGACGCGACTGTCACACGCGTCCCAACAAAATTTCCAAATTGTCGTATTTCAATCTCACGACAAATTTCATAATTCAATATTCATATATAGCCATATATACTTATTAAAATCAAATACCAACTCGCATCTCGCTAGTATTTTTATCCGGATTAATTTCCAATTAATACACATTTAATTTAATTAATCCCATAAATAAATATCACAAAAATACGGGGTATTACATACTTCCCCCCTAATAACTGAATTTCGTCCCGAAATTCGGAACTAGAAAGTACCTGGTAAAAACAACTCTGGATAACGTTCGCGCATCTCATCCTCGCGCTCCCATGTGGACTCCTCGACATTATGATGCCGCCACTGAACACGTACTAACGGAACTATCTTTGACCACAGTTTCCGCTCACTTCGGTCCAAAATAGCAATCGGCCCCTCTTCGTAGTAGCTATCGGGCTGGAGATCAATGTCCTCCAAAGCAACGTGAGAATGAGCCAAATCATCTCTAAGATATTTCCTTAGCTAGAAAATATGAAACACATCATGAATCCTGTGCAAATGCTCCGGTAACCCAAGTCTATACGCAACAGACCCAATCCGCTCGATGATAGGAATGGTCCCACATATCTCGGTGCCAACTTCCCCTTCTTCCCAAATCGCATAATCCCCTTAATAGGAGATACTCTGAGTAAAACCTGGTCCCCCACTTGGAACTCCCTGAAGAACCTCTTTGCATCAGCATAGCTCTTCTGTCGATCCTGAGCTACCCGAATGCGACTCCGTATCAATTCTATCCTTGCCGAAGTATCCTGAATCACTTCCGGCCCAAGTAGTTTGTTGTCCCCCACCTCCAACCAACATGCTGGGGAACGACAAGGTCTACCGTACAACGCCTCAAATGGAGCCATACCAATGGTGAACTGGTAGGAGTTGTTGTAAGCAAACTCCACCAGTGGAAGATACTGTTCCCATCCACCCCCGAAGTCAATGATGCACATTCGCAACATGTCTTCCAACATCTGATTTGTACGCTCTGTTTGCCCATCGGTCTGCGGATGATAAGCCGTACTCAATCGCAATTCCGTGCCCATGGCCTCCTGAAAGCTCTCCCAAAACCGTGAAACAAATATCTTGTCTCGGTCAGACACGATATTTAGGGGCACACCGTGAAGTCTCACTATTTCCGCAATAAAAAGCTGGGCATACTATCCCGTAGTGTAGTCTGTCCTTACGGGTAGAAAATGATCAACTTTGGTCAACCTGTCCACAATCACCCAAATGGAGTTGTGACCTCTCTGTGACGTAGGCAACCCCGTGATAATGTCCATGGATATGCTCTTCCACATACACATCGGGACCTCTAATGGCTGTAGAAGTCCTGCCGGTCTCTGATGATCCACTTTTACCAGCTGACAAGTGGCGCATTTAGAAATAAACACGGTAATATCTCTCTTCATCCCGCTCCACCAATACTGTCGTCTCATGTCTTGGTACATTTTGTCCCCACCGGGATGTACCGCGAACCGTGAGCCGTGCGACTCTGCCATCACCTCGTGTCGTAATTGCTCCCCTTCCGAAACTACCAGTATGCCGTTGAAGCGTAATTCCCCGTCTGAGCTAACGGTATAGGACTCGGCTCCCTCTGCTAATAATCGAACTATCTGCTCCTGACAGAACGAGTCATCTGCTTGTGCCTTTACCACTCTCGTGACAATCTATGGTGTAACAGTCATCACCGATATGAATGATCGGGCCACTGCATCCTGGTGTCCCAACTCCTTCCACTTTGCCTTCCACACCCCTGCCACCTCATCCACTGGCCTACGGCTCAACGCGTCTGCTACCACATTAGCCTTTCCCGGGTGATATTGGATATCGAACTGATAATCCTTCACAAACTCAAGCCACCTCTGTTGCCGCATATTCAACTCCTTCTGCGTGAACAGGTACTGTAGGGACTTGTGGTCTGTGAATAATCGAAACTTCTCCCCCAAAAGGTAATGTCTCCAAATCCGAAGGGCAAATACAACTGCCGCCAACTCCAAGTCATGATTGGGGTAATTCTTCTCGTGAGGCTTAAGCTTACGTGAAGCATAAGCTATGGCCTGACTCTCCTGCTGCAATACACCTCCAAGTCCTTATAAGGACGCATCGGTGTAAACTAGATACTCAACTCCCGGTCTTGGCAATGCTAGCACAGGTGCTGAGGTCAACTTGTCCTTCAACTCATCAAATGCCAGCTGGAAGGCATCACTCCAAATAAACGGCACACCTTTACGAGTCAGATGTGTCAAAGGACCTGCTATCTTCGAAAATCCCCGAATAAACCTCCTGTAGTATCCTGCTAGTCCCAAGAAACTACGGATCTCCGTTGGTGTCATGTCCCCACTCCCTCACCGCGGATACCTTCCCCGGATCAACAGATATCCCCCGGTCGGAAATAATATGCCCCAAAAACTGAACCTCCTTCAGCCAAAACCCTCACTTCTCATATTTTTCATACATCTCGTTCTGACGTAGCGTCTGCAAAACCTGCCTCAAATGCTCTGCGTGATCCTCCTCTGTCTGGGAGTAAACCAGAATATCATCAATGAAGACAATGACGAACTGATCAAGCAACTCTCTGAACACCCTATTCATCAAGTCCATAAACACGGCTGGAGCATTGGTCAAACCAAAAGGCATAACCCGAAACTCATAGGAACCATATCTCGTTAAGAAAGCAGTCTTCGAGACGTCCTCTTCCCTGATACGCAACTGATGGTAACCAGATCACAAATCAATCTTTGAGAAGAAAGAAGCTCCTCTCAACTGGTCGAATAAGTCATCGATTCGGGGCAACGGATACTTAATCCGTATCGTGACCTTATTCAACTCTCGGTAATCCACACATAACCTCAACGATCCATCCCTCTTCTTTATGAATAACACAGGGGCACCCGACGGCGAGGTACTCCGAGTCCTCCGTATAAACCCCTGACCCAACAACTGCTCAATCTGATCCCGTAACTCCCTCATCTCAGCTGGAGCCATACGGTAAGGTGCGCGGGCAATAGGCCGAGTGCCCGGCATCAAGTCGATCACAAAGTCTATCTCTCTACTCGGAGGTAATCCAGGTATATCCTGAAATACGTCGGCAAACTCTCGAACAACCGAAATCGAATCAAGTGGTATCACCACTTCCTTAGAGGTCTCCTCCTCTATATAGTACAAATGAGTGGACGATCCTCCCTCAGGACGAGGCATCGCCACTAAAAACATCTCTTGCCCGGGAATGGCAAAGATAATACTCCTACTAAAACAGTCAATCATGGCTCGGTACGCAACAAGCCAATCCATACCAATAATGGCATCATACTCGGTCATCTCTAACACTAACATATCAGCGGGTAAAGTAAACCTCCCGATCTCTATACCCACACCTCTACACATAAGCGAAATCATGGAACCCCTACTCAACGGTGAGTCTACACAAGTAGCGGTGCTCTCTGCGGTGTCTTATACCCAATGGTGCGTGCAAATCTCATAGCAATAAAACAGTGTGTAGCCCCCGTGTCAAACAAAATACGCCCCATAGTCCCCTGAATAGAGAACATACCCTCAATATCTGGTGGATCTTGTGGGGCTGCGACCTGCTGGAGCTGATACACTCTCCCATACTGAAGTTGTCCCTGCTGAACTGGGACTGCTGGAATGGGTGGCAATGCTTCCATCTGTGGTGGTGCCGGGAGGGCGGCGGGAAACATAGGCCTCTGTGGCTCTGCCCTTATCAGGACAATCCTGACGTTTGTGGCCAATCTTACCACAAATGAAACACTTCCCCTAGAAGTTTCCCCCTCGCTATCCCTGCTGACCACGGCCCTGGTGACCGTTACCATTTCTGCCCTGGCCTTGCTGGCCCTGGTGAAACTGCTGCTGTTGACCATTTTGACCCTGCTGGCCCTGATGGCCATTCGGACCCTGATGGCCCTGCCTAAAACCTCCCTGTCCATGCCTGAAACCCCCTGATCAGAATCTCTTAGAATCCCCTTGCTGGGAACCCTGATCACCCTGCCTATACTGACCCTGAGCTGACTGTGCCCCGCTGGCACCATTTCCCCCTGTCCTGCCCGGATGGCTGGACTCTCCTGATCGCTTCCTCTCTGTCAAGTGAAATCGGTGGTCCTGGCAATGGAGCAATGCAGCGTTAACCACGTCAGAATAAGTGGCCAACGATAGATTACCCAACAAGTGCTGACGGATCTTCCAAGTCAATCCATTTGTAAACTTCTGAATCTTTTTCTCTTCCGTCGGTATCTCATCCGGTATAATGTTCAACAAATTTGTGAATTCGGCCTCATACTCGGCCACAGTCTTACCCTCCTGCTTGAGGCTCATCAACTTCCTCCTCATTTCCATATGAACAGCTGACGGAAAATACTTGCGGTCGAACCGCACCCAAAACTCCTGTATCGTGAGAGTATCTCTCTCCTCCGCGGTGGTAATAGACTCCCACCACTGCAATGCAGCACCTACTAGCTTGAAAGTAGCTAGTATCTGCCTCTGAACATCGGTGCACTCATACATCCTCAGGTGCCTCTGAATATCCTTCCTCCACTGACTAGATACCACAACATCGGAGCTACCTGCGAACTCCGGAGGGTGTGCTTTCTGAAAAGCATCACGAACGCATTCCCAAGCAGACGGGAATGCATGTGCCTAAACTGGAGCGTCCACTGGCGCCTGGGGCGGTGCCTGCTGTACAACGGCGAGAGCGGCATTTACCGCTTGGGCTACAATAGCCGCAACCTCGGCGGCATTCATGGTGCCCTGTACTGGTGCTGGCTGTGGATCTGGCTGTGCATCCCTAGGAACTCGCTGCGCACGTCATGGAGGCATCTGAAATGAGAGTAAAGTCTATAAGTTCGCAGCTATAAACTTAAAATAGCTGAAGAGCGAAGCATACATAAAAGAATACAACAGTCCTAAAATATAGGGCTCTACATCAAAGAAAGCTCAGCGGAAACATAATAAGCCGTACAGATCCTAAAGGACACTAGAACCTGATGCTCTGATACCACCTGTGACACCCCGACTAATTAACTACCGGGTAGCTACTCCTTTATTAAATTAATACAAAATGCCAAGTTGGTTCAGTTAATAGCATCACTGTCGAAAACATTTTAATGATTACTAACCACCTAGTATTTAAAAAGTGAGTTGCCAAATTTTAAGTTAACTATGATTCACATGCAATAAGAGGATAATGAAAGAATTACAACCATTCACCATAACGAAGCAATAGAATAACCAACAAAATAATAATAAGGCCGGAGGAAAACTCCTCACAATAATCCCACAACTGAACTAAGTAAAACAATGTAACCTGAATTAATTACATGCCAAAAGTCTGAAAATCTGAAATAGGAAATGTTTCTAATAGAAATGGGCGACATGCCCTACAACTGATGAAATCTGAATAGAGTCAAAATAGATGAAACGTCTACTAGCAAAGTCCTGTAACTTCCACAAACAGCTACAGCTCGTCACCTGAATGAGGATCCTAAGCATGGTGTCCTTGTGGCTGGGCACCTAAAATGGTTTTTATAATAATAGATTTGAAAGCAAACGGGTCAGAGCCCGAAAGTGGAGAGTATTTTAAAAATAGCAAGTGCTTTAATGACATTAAAATAATGAATGCAAAATACATGTTAGGACGTGCACTCACATGAAATACTCACCTCTCGACTAATTTTGTGCACTCCTAACGTACCGTACCCATCTAAGTAACATACATATCTAACCAAACCGTAATAAGTTCTACCCCTTACTACTCGATTCTTATTATGCATTCTAGCATTATCAACTAAATAGAGGGCTTTACTTAAACTCGGATTATCGATTATTAGCAATACAATTCATTACAGGTTATCCCTTTATAGTTACTCAAAGCGTTTCTATCTTTATACTCACAATACCAATATGAAAGTTCTCATTAATTTAAGTGTATATTAGTCACGCCATAAATATACAATACGAGCACCCGAGACTAAGCTGCGGTGCACACATACTCTGCTATCCATCCTGGTACATCACGTACATAAGGATCACGCATTCTGAATCTCTCAGGAATCGTTCTCAGATAATAGCAACTCACAAACAATGGAGGCGAACACAGTCACATCATATGGGTCACGCACATACCTACGCTCCCACGATCAGTAGACTTATTAACATCCCAATAAGTCCTTCTCTGACCTATGTTCTCGAGGTACCAATATAAATCCAGCAACACAAGGAGTAGATGGCCCTAAGCGAACGTAAACCTCCCGTGATAGCAAGTATGGTAGGTATGTCATACACATAAAATCAGATACATATACTAAGTATACACACTTCTTAGTAATTACCGTAATTTATTTGTGGTACACTTCTCATTCTCGTACCGACTTATAGTGTTACACAATTCATATGTTCCCGGTTAATTCAATTATTTAACCCGTCAATAATTCTCGCATCGTAATAGTCACTCACGTCCTATTCCACAATTTCCATTCAATTCAAATCACACTTCTATATTTTACTCCTCAATATATCCCAAAATATCCCAACTATATCAATTTATCATCAAGGGAGTGTTATCTCTACAATTAAACAAGGTTACGGGACTCGCGAAATCAAAACAGACCAAAAAGCCTAAACTGTCAGCTCGTTAGAAGTCTCGTTCGAACGAGGCTGTTCGAACGAGAGTTCATTCGAACGAACTGGGCATCTAACGAGATCTCGTTCGAACGAAAGGCATCGAACGAACATCCCTCTCGTTAGAAGGCAAACGGTCAACTCGTTAGAAGCTCATTCGAACGAGCTCGTTCGAACGACCTGGGCAGGTCTTCTAACCAGAGGCCAGTTTCGAGCCCAGAATTTCCCTTTTTCATTTTTCCAACTTTCTACACCTCTAATCCCATATACAATTCATCCCAACAGCATTTTAAGGTTTCTAATACACCCTAAACATTCGTAGGTCATAATTAATCATTATTATAGGGCCAATCTTCCTAAACATCATCAAATCCTCAAATCCCCTCAGTTTTCCCCAAATCCCATGAACATGAACCCTAGAAAATTATATTCATCCATAGACATAACTAAATCCGTTTATATGATATAAAAGCTGTATTTTCATTTGAATAGTCACCCTAACATTGTTCTACATGCAATTTCCTCATAAAATTATAAATCTCTAAATCCAATTCAATGGGTTTTTATCATTCTCCAAGAACAATACAATTTCATAAATTTCCTACGCATGGAAGAAGCATTCTTTGCAAAAACGAAATTAAACCACTTGACTCTAATCTTTCTCTGAGTTTGTGTTGGATTGATGAAGGTTGATTTGTTCTCTCTCTCTCTCTGCAGAATTTTCCTTTCTTTCTCTCTCTACCAGCTTTTCTCCAAGGATGACAATGGTGGTTAAGGTTGCCCTAGGAAGCTCTTTCAAAACTCATTCCAATAACCCCCCCGTAGCCCATTAAGTCATAAGGTGTAGTTAGTTGGTTTAGTGGGTAAAGTCCAAATCAGATTTTTAATTCCTAATTTTCGTGGGTTTTAATTCCCAAAATCCCAAAATTACCAAACTACCCTTTTACGTTACCGGTATGGCCTAAAAATGCCCCGGGACCCAAACTAAACCTCCGGCTAGTGTTTTCTGACTATTTGGACCCTTCCGGACGCGTTGGCACACTCAAAACGACCATACGGTTTATAGAAATAAAATTTACTTTTTAGTTAAAATAATTATATTCCTGACGCGACTGTCACACGCGTCCCAACAAAATTTCCAAATTGCCGTATTTCAATCTCACGACAAATTTCATAATTCAATATTCATATATAGCCATATATACTTATTAAAATCAAATACCAACTGGCATCTCGCTAGTATTTTTATCCGGATTAATTTCCAATTAATACACATTTAATTTAATTAATCCCATAAATAAATATCACAAAAATACGGGGTATTACATCAGTGTGAAATACACTATCACCCGGGGAAGGCTAATGTAGCTGCTGATGCATTGAGCCGTAGGATGGTAGATGACACGGCCGAGGTGTGGAAAGTAAAATGGAAGGAATTGGGACATCGGGATGTCGTGGCCCGATCATTTATGTTTGCGATGACAATTACGCCTCAGATTGTTACCCGATAAGTACAGGCACAGGCAGCGGATTCGTTCTGTCAAGATCGGATTAGGCAACTTTTAGTCGGGGGAGCCGAGTCTTATTCAGTAAGTTCCGAGGGTGGTTTACGCTTCAATGGGAGGCTCGTTGTTCCAAAGGGGGAGGACCTTCGAGATGCAGTAACGACGGAGTCACATGGGTCCCGATTTGCAGTACATCCCGGTGGGGACAAAATGTACCAGGATAGTATTGGTGGAGCAGGATGAAAAAGGATATCACAGAGTTCGTATCCAAGTGTACCACTTGCCAGTTGGTGAAAGTGGACCATCAGAGACCACCAGGTTTTCTTAAGCCATTGGAGATTCCTACGTGGAAATAGGAAGGCATTTCCATGGATTTTATCACTGGGTTGCCCACTTCACAGAGGGGGCACGATTCTATATGGGTTATTATGGATCGGTTGATGAAAGTAGCCCACTTTTTGCCTATCGGGACAGACTACACAGCGGGATAGTATGCTCATATATTTATTGCAGAGATAGTGAGATTGCATGGTGTGCCTCTTAACATCGTGTTGGATAGAGACAAGACATTTGTATCTCATTTTGGGGAGAGCTTCCAGGAGGCTATGGGTACCGAGTTGCGGTTGAGTACAGCGTATCACCCGCAGACTGATGGGCAGACTGAACGCACTAATCAGATGCTTGAGGACATGTTGCGCATGTGTATCCTTGATTTTGGGGGAGGTTGGGAGCAGTATCTTCCACTGGTGGAGTTTGCTTATAACAACTCCTATCAGTTTACTATTGGCATGGCCCCGTTTGAGGCATTGTGTGGTCGTCTTTGTTGTTCCCCAGCTTGTTGGCTAGAGGTGGGAGACAATAAGCTACTCAGTCCAGAGGTAATTTAGGATACGTCAAGCAGGATCGAGATGATTCAGGATCGCATACAGGTAGCCCAGGACAGACAAAAAAGCTACGCCGATGCTAAAAGGTTCTTCCGAGAGTTCATAGTGTGGGACCAGGTTTTGTTAAGAGTATCTCCGATGAAAGGAGTAATGAGATTTGGGAAAAAAGAGAAGTTGGCTCCGAGATATGTAGGACCATTCCCTATTATAGAGAGGGTCGGACCAGTGGCTTACAAACTTGGGTTACCGGAACACTTGCATCGTATCCATAATGTGTTCCACATTTCGTCACTCAGGCGATCCCTTCGGGATGAGTTGGCACACACTCATATTGCGATTGAGGAGATTGAGTTATAGCCAGATAGTTCATATGAGGAGAGACCGATAGCTATCCTAAATTATAGGAGACCGGGTGCAGTGGCAGCATCACAATGTGGAGGAGTCTACTTGGGAGCGTGAGGCGGATATGCGTGAGAAATATCCAGATTTATTCATACCAGGTATGCCTTTATTTTACCGAATTTCGGGATGAAATTCCTTTATTAGGGGGGAAGTATGTAATACCCCATATTTTTATGATTTAAATAATTATGGGATTAATTATTACAGAAGGATTAATTGAATTTTAAATGTGAGAATTAAATTATTAATTAATTCGGATCTAATAAAAATAAATATTAACTAGCGTGCCAAGGGTTATTACTTATTGATTTAATATTACTGTACGATATGTAATAAGGAACTATACACTTTGATAAATTGTCGAGAGAGAATAATACGACAGTTTAGTGAATTAAGTCAGACGCGCGTGTGAGTCGTGTCGGGACGAATTTAGTGGACTAAAAATACCAATTATTTTTAGTAACTGGTATGGTAATTTCGAGTGTACCGTTGAGTCCGGAAGGGTCGAGATAGTTGAAATAGTATACCTGGGTGTTTAGTTTGGGTTCCGGGGCAATTTTAGGCCTAACCGGCACCCCGAGAGGGCATTATGATAAATTGGATTTTTAGGCTTAATTAATGGACCAAAATTAAGAGTTAAATTATCAGCCAAAGAAATTCCATTAGGGTTAGAAAGCTACAGGAAGTAAGAACGGCAATAGTAAGTGTGAAGGAAAGTTATTTTCAAAAGAAGACGGCCAAATTGACACCACCTTGCACAACCACCACCACCACCGTGTAGATCGGGACAAGGGGAACACACCCATACCAACAACGTCAAGAAATTAGACGATTAATTCAAGGCAAGTGTTTAAAACTTGTTGTATTTCAGTATTTATCATACTCATGTTAGTATAGGATTATTAGAAATATGTTTTGGTTCATAAAAATGATGGAATTGAGGAATTTGAATATGTAAATTGATTCTGAGATTTGTTAAATTGAAACCCTTCATGTATGTAGACTAGAAATCACGTTTTGGGGAACTTATGTGTAGAACAAATCTGGAAATAATGGATTCTTGAATAATGAATTGGAAGAACTAGGGTTTTGATAAATTAAATTTGGGGATTTCATGTTTTATGGATGATTCGTAATGATTGGATGATTCTAGGATGTTAGAATTCATATACTATTGATGGGATTCGAATTAGAACTGTTTGTTAGGAGTTTGGTATGTTAAATTAGAGGTTTTAGGTTTAAAAATGGTGGGAAAACGCTGAAAATCTGGGTAGAAGACGAACAGCGCAATCTCGCGCGAAGTCGCTCGAAGTCGTTCGAGCGAGATTCCATCTCGCGCGAAGTCGTTCGAGCGACACGTGGCAGTCGTTCAAACGACATGCCATCTGGTTCGAGCGACAGAGTGAAATTTTGGAAATTTCTTAGAATCCATCTTTGAGTTTATTAGTTCATGGAAGAGAAATAAATCTCCAAATAATAAACTTAAGTAAGGCAGAATTTCAGAAAGAGTATGAGTGACTAAATACTTTAATTAATTCGGCACGGAGAGAATGTACCTTAGAGATTACGAGAGGGATAATAATCTCAATAATCATACTATGAAATGTTGAAAATCAAAATATGCAAGAGAGGTATATCTGTAGGTGAGGAAATTACCTATAAATTATAATAGGATGTATGGATACCTATTATGTAATATGATTATTAAATGCACTAATGGGTGATAACCTGGGGGTGTAAGAATCTTATTATTAAGTGTACTAATGGGTGATAACCCGGGGGTACAAGATTTTTAAATAAGTGTATTAATGGGTGATAACCCGGGGGTACAGCATTATGATTAGGTGCGCTAATGAGTCATAGCCCGGGGGTGCAGTATATATATATATATATATATATATATATATATATATACAGCATTATGGTTAGGTGCGCTAATGAGTCATAGCCCGGGGGTGCAGTATATATATATATATAGGGCGGATGTGACTATATGTATATATGTACGTGAGTTTGTGAATTAACCTACGGTGTATAGCTTGTAGAGATGGACATATAAATGTATAAGGTAAATCTTAAGAGTATAATCGATTTATTATGGAAATGGGAAAATATACTAGTTAGCTATTCGACAGAGGCTAACTTGATAACGTATTGTATGGGCGATACGGGTTTACTAATGGTGAGAATAATTGCTATTAGGATGAATTCAGGCTAGTTATATTGGGTGGCATAACTAAGGAGAAAATTAGATACACGC